>OX336374.1:12486815-13076048 GCA_946902895.1 Fragum fragum
TCCTGTTCAATCCCTGGTTTTACGTCCCTGAGATTATATACTTGATAAAAAAATGTTGGAAAAGAAGAAGTTGCTTGTATCAGGCAATTTCTTCTTTTCCCACAATATTTTCAATCCTATAGGTTGGTTACTTTTCCAGATGCACTCACTTTTAGTTGTCGTTTAAAATTTCTTTGAAATTAGGCTATTCTAAAATTTTGAAAAACGGGAAAGGGTTAAAGATTAAAACGCGTTTGCGAGCGCTTCCAACTTGAATGTTGCTTTGATCCGACTGATAAAGCAATAAAAGATATCACTTGTTAAACGTTGGCGAGTGCTTCGCGATCCTATATGCTGGACTGCAGTATTCTCCAGGAAGGAGAATGTGAGAAATTCATCTTATTGTAAAGAAACTAGTTTCCAAATCGATTTTAGATAAATATATAATGTTGATAAGATATGAATAACGGTCTATGACGAAAATGACCGACATCATTAAATTAAAATGCACGACCCTTTCTCTTTGGTTAAATATGACTTTCAAAATTACTGGTCATACAGTTTAAAGTCTATCTAAAACTACTCATCTCTGACTGTATTCGATTTAAAAATGTTAAATTTGTTGTTAATGCATTTTACAAGCAAAATTAACCACGCGCAGTGCAACCACCTACATTTAATAAAAAAAAAACCCAAAAACAGTGAATGTGTCTATTGCTGTAACCGATAAAAATAAAAGTAAAAATAAGATTTTTTTTTGTAATTGGTGAGATTGGAAAAAGAATATAGGACATACGCTATACTGTATTCTTCGAGTTTACATGAACAAAACTGGCACCGTTATTTTTCGGTGTTTTTTCGTTTATAGTTTTTGCAACGGGTCCGAAACCAGACATATTGGGATAAAGTAAACTTAATTTGAATTCCTTCAATTTTGATTTTGAACTAAAACTATCATTTTGGGCATTCGGAACGAGTCCTTTTTACGGATCCGCACAAGTATATAACAGTGAAAAAAAAAGACCCATATTTGTTAACCCTTTCATGTTCAATCACTGGTTTTTACACCCCTGTGTTTTTATACTTAAAAAATCATTGTTGAAAAAGTAGAAATTGCTTGTAACAAGCAATTAATACTTTTTTTCACAATATCTTAACCCTACTAAATGATTATTTTTCAATTAAATCAACTTTTGATTGTTGTCTGCAAAATCTTTGAATTTGGACTAGTCTAAAATTTTGTAAAAAAGTAAAGTGTTAAGCATTTTTTTGGTTTGAAGAATAAACGTCGTAACTACTGATTATCAAAGCTGTAGATACGACATTTAGGTCGCAAACCAACCACATCATTATTTTGTTACATACTGTTAGTTTTACAAAAAAAGGCCGCCGTTTAAACTCGAAGTTGGACTTCTTGTTGAAGTCAGTGGGCGTGGCTAAAGGAGTAAGTGGGTGGGACCAGCGGTTGGTTATTGCATAAATTATTGAATCTTCGTGAATGGTTATGGTTGTCAGCCCGATTAGCTCAGTTGGTAGAGCACTTGACTTCAAACCTCAAGATCACGGGGTCGAGCCCTTGGCTGACCATATCAACTAACTAACTAATTGTCTTTCGGATGAGACGTTAAACCGAGGCCCCGTGTGACGGTGCTATCCATCGAGCACGTTAAAGAACCAGGCGGAGCTCTCAGTAGTTTCGTTCTGTATCCTTGCACTATCCCCCGTAACAACTAACCGTCTTCTGGGGGCGTCGCTCATATGGGCATGTGCTACGATAGCGACGATAAATAAACGGATATACAAACAAACAATGGTTATGTTATACCCTTTCACGTTTTAATTAAACTTTTGTCTGGTCCAAATTTAAAGAGGTTTGAGGTGACAATGGAAATTAGGTGCGATTCGAAGACAAACCATCTTCTATGGTAGAAAATATCGAGGGAAAAAGAGAAATTGCTTGTTACAAATAATTTCTTCTTTTTCTACCATTATTTATCAAATATAGAATCACAGGGACGTAAAAAAACAGGGATTGAAACAGGAAAGGGTTAAATCATTATTTTTAGCTCAACTGGCCGAATGCCAGAAAAGCTATAGCGATGGCTTTTCTCGTCCGGCGTCCGTGCGTCCGTCCGTCGTCCGTACGTTAACTTTTCGTAGTTAACACTCTAGAGTCCACAGTTTTCATCGGATTCTCTTCAAACTTTTTCAGAATGCGTCATCATAAGGATCGTTCTTTTCGAAATTGTTTCATATCCGCCAAGAAACATGGGAAAAGGGACCTTATTAAAATTTGATTAAAAAGTCGTTGTTAACGCTTTAGAGTCCACAGTTTTCACCGGATTATATTCAAACTTTTATAGAATGATTGTACCATCATAAGGATTGCTCCTTTCGAAATCGGATACGATCCGTCAAGAACCACGGGGAAAGGGGCCTTATGAAAATTTTGTTAAAATCTATTAAATTCCTCGTTAGCAATCTAGTGTTCACATGTTTCATCAAATTCTCTTCAAACTTTTTCAGAATGACTTTACCATCAAAAGGATCGTTCCTTTCGAAATCAGTACGATCCGTCAAGTAACACGGGAAAATGGGGCCTCTGGAAAGTTTGATTAAAGAACACGCTCGAGTCCATAGTTTTCATCAGATTCCCTTTTCACTTTCACAGAATATTTTTACCATTTTTAGAATTGTTCCTTTCGAAAGTGGATCTGATCTGTTAAGTATCACGGGAAAAGGGGCCTCATGAAAATAAGAATAGAAAATCCTAGTTAATCCTTTCCTGTACAATGACTGGTTTATACGGCCTTGTGATTTTATACTCGAGAAAAAATTGTGGGAAAAGAAGAAATGCTTGTAACAAGCAATTTCTTCTTTTCCCACAATATTTTCTACCCTGTTGGCCAGTTACTTTTCAAATTACACTCACTTTTAGTTGTCGTCTGCAACTTCTTTCAATTTGGACAAGTCTAAAAATTTGATAAACAGGAAAGGATTAACACGCTAGAGTCCGAGTCCACAGTTTTCTACATATTCTCTTCAAACTTTCACAGGATTATTATACCGCAATATGGATCATTCCTTTCGAAAGTGGGTTTGATCCGTTAAGTTGTTCAGATCTATCAAGTAACATGGGAAAAGGGGCTGTATGAAAATTTGATTAAGAATCCCTATTAATGTAATGAAGTCCACAGCTTTGATCGGATTTTGTTGAAACTTTCACAGAATGATTGTTATTTCATAACGATCATTCTTTTCGAAATTTGGTTTGAGCTGTCAAGAAACATGGGAAAAGGGGCATTATGAACATTTCATTTATAATCCTTGCTACCAAGTCCAGAGCTTTCATTGGATTTTCTTCACTCTTTCACAGAATGAGTGTACAAAAATTAATTACGATTCTTTATGTTCGCATTAGACCTGGTCCGTCAAGTATCAGGGCCTTTTTTCCTGTGTTTCCAATGCCACAATTACATGAATTAATATCAGATTGTCTTCAAAATTTCACAGGACGATTGTAGGGTCGTAAGGAAAGTTCCTTTTGGAAATGAAGTTAATACACCAGAAACACACAGGAAAAGGAGTCTTATGGATTTTCATTCAAAGCAATCCTGCTTATGGTATAAAGCCCACAATTCTTGTCGGATTCTGATAAAAAAATCACAGGAATTTGAAGGGTCATATGGAAACTTCCTATTGGAAATGGAGTAGATCCATCATGAATCACTGAAAAGGGGCCTTGAGGATTATTGCTCAAAATACTAAAGGGGATAAAGTCCAATTTGTTATTTCTTTTTAACTTATCTATAATTTCGTTTGAAATGAGCTTGACTAGAAATTCATTTTGAATATATGTTTTATGGAAATTCTTTTTCATCTAAAACACGGAGATTCTTTTTCATCTTAACCCCGGAAGAAACTGGTATAAAGGGGTTTCCTTTGACTACATGAGCTGAATGATGCTATCCTATATAATATATGACGCTTTAAGGCGTGCCGATCAGGCCTTTGCCTGAAATTGTGCTAATGCATCATTAGGTTCTACCAATAAAGTATCAACATATGATAATAACCCTTTCCTGTACAATCCCTTTTTTTATGTCCCTGTGATTATATACTTGAGAAAATATTGTGGGAAAAGAAGAAATTGCTTGTAACAAGCAATTTCTTCTTTTTCCACAATATTTTCTACTGTACTAAATGGTTATTTTTCAAATTAAATCAAATTTCAATTTTCATCTGCAAATACTTAGGATTTGGACCAGTCTAAATTTCTGAAAAACGGGAAAGGGTTAAACAAGTTAACACTTTCTGTTTCTCAAATCTCTTTTTTTTGTGTGTGTGTGTGTCAACGCGTGACAAAGTTTCATAACTGTGGTTATGGCGGCGTTTCCTCTTATAAAGTAGCACTGAAATAATAGACCAATCGCGGCCATCAAGTAAGGAATCAACCGACCAATCAAATTATTTATCCATCCCTTACCTTAGCCTTCAACTCCTACATTGGCCACCATAAGTGTTAACCTTTTTATTTGTATGGCGACTTAAAAGCTGTACATAGAGCTTCTTCAAGCCTTAGTTACAACGGTTAGGTCGCCAACCAATCATTTTTCTTTTTTGTTGCATGCTTCTAGTCATAGAATTTGCAAAATAACGCCGCGACTTTCCTGTCGGAGTTACTGGATCAGGCCTAAGCAGTCAGCGGGCGGGGCCATCGATTGGTTAATTATGTTGTAGGTTTTACTCCGAATGTTTAAATATCAACCGTTTTGGGGTATATAGAAAACTGAAGAAAATATGGGAACACCCTCCGTTTATCTGCCTGTCCCTTTTTTAAAGCAAAGTACTAAAATCTTTACCTGAATGCCAAGCAAGCATCAGGCCTCGCTGATGGAAATTGGGATTCACTTCCCACCTACAGAAAAAAAAATGGTATTACCTAGATTGGGCGTTCATTTGAATGATAAATTAAATGAGACAGTTTATAAAAAAAAAACCATCTAAAATGACTTTATCATTTTGAAAATTTAGATAATAATCATTTAATTGGACAATTTCATATATAGAAAATGTAATTTAAAATGAATTACTAACTGATTCCGTTACCTTGGCATCACTGAAATCTCACGCATGTATAGTTGTATGTTTTTTTTTATGGCTTCCTTCCATCTTAGAATAATTTATCGTTTTTTGTTTTTTAGGTTTGTGCTATACAATTATCAAAACGATGGTTAGATTGCAGTATAAAGTCACATCTCTTACAATCATTTTCAACATAATATATGCCCAGACTCTTGAAAAGGTATGTGAACAAAGACTAATGTATAACGGGGCGGGTTTTATACCCCATCCGACAGATTGTGACAAATTCATACAATGTTACTATAACGGTGAGGGTGTTCTACAGGGTGTTGTACGACAGTGTGCGTTTTCAACCTACTGGGATGACGAATCGTTAACGTGTGGGACTGTAAAGGACAAAACATGTTTAACAGATAGATGTTTAAACGAAACGAACGGATTTACATATAAAGGTGTGACAAATTGTCGAGGGTACTGGAGATGTGAGGACGGTCGATCTGTACCCATATGTTGTCCCCCGGGCCAGAGGTACATAAATGATAGGTTTGGATGTATAAGTAGCAATGGCTACGAATGTACTGATATTTGTTTTAATGACACTCCTTACCCGGAAACAGAATCGGAGCCGGAATCTTATCAAGAATCTAGAAAATGTGATAAACAAGTAGTTTTTGGAAACCGACACGCGTTTGTGGTTACAGCTGGTGGTTTATTCACAAAGATTATGTCCTGTCCAGCTGGTACTCGTTTTGATATTAATGAATGTGGTTGTGTTTACGATTATGAAACATATTCGCGGAGTAGGGAGTGTAAAGCGGAAGTTCACCTCACTTTCGACACAAACGAAATGGATCAGTCTGGAAACGGAAACCACGTGTTCAATCAAAATGTCATCATCGAAAATGTCGTCGCCAGATTTAATGGCGTTAACAGCAGACTTATCATCCCCAGATTCAGTAATATGGAGCACACGGACTCCGTCGTTATCAAAGTAAGATATTCCAGTAACCACAAGAAATCTAAACTAACTCGTGCGATTGTATCAAACAGTGACTGTCGAAATGTCCCGTCCATAATGTTGTGTGAAGATGACGTCAACACGTATTACGGAGTAAGTACGACCCGGAATCAATTTGCGTACACACATCTCCCTCAACAGGAGACAAGTTGGGATCAAGTTACAGATAAGGAGTTAGTGTACAAATTTGCTGATGGAAAATTGACAGGAAAGGACGGCTATAATACAACAGTAATACCTGCTAGGGGTCATCTGAGAAATGTTCATTGTGCCATTCACGTTGGATATGCCGAGGTTTTAGCACCATTTGAGGGAGAAATCGACGATCTTAAGATCTTTCTCTGTAACCCTGATAATGAATAGATTGTCCTTAACCCATTCCCACACAGCAAAATTTTAGACTGGTCCAAATTGAAAGGAGCTGCAGACGACAATTTCAAGTTGATGTAATTTTAATTTTTTTCGTCTTTTTGGGTAGAAAACATTGTGGATAATGAAGAAATTGCTTGATACAAGCAATTTCTTCATTTTCCACAATGTTTTCCAAAGCTCTTTAATTGCGGGGCGTAAAAAGGAGGGCTTGAGTTGGAATGGGTTAACCCTTTTTTATGCTCAATAAAATCCTCTACACATCGAATTGCATCAAATTAAAAGGCCTGTAAACATAGGGAGCATCTTGGATAAAATTTAGTTTTAAAATTTATCTTGAAACAACTCTGGTTTAAAAGGTACAGGCAGGTGGTATAGACTTAGATCAGACTGCATATATGTGCAATCTGATCTTTGTCTATTTCTCCTGCAAAAACAGGAATATTCCGAGTCCAGCATGATAAGGGTTGAAAGACACACAGACAAATCTTTATTTATTAACATGGAATGAAAACTTAGGCAAAAGATCATTTTCTTTCGCAATGTAACTTTTAATCAAATTTCATCCCACCAAAAAATTTTCGAAAATAAGACATCGAGAGAAATTTATCAAGCTCGTCTTCATAATTAAATATTATCAGTAGGGGTCCTAAACCTCGTAACTACAGCTTGAATAAGCCGTGGTTATGAGGTTTTGATCGCCACCGACGATGTGATTTCGCATTATTTTTAATCGTTTTTGTAACGTTATTTATAAATTAATATATTTTCAGTTTTAGAAATCCAAAAGCCGTACAAATTTTTTTTTGTTATATTCCATAATTTTCGCCGAATATTTGTGATTTAAAAACCATTACAAATGTAACTGACGGATCGCTTGCCACGCCAACTGAACTCCGAAATTGTTGTTCGACTGAGCAAATAATTGACCAATCGCGGTTGTCAATCAAGGAAAAAACCGACCGATCAAATTATTTATTCAGCCCGGACCTGAGCTTTCCAGCTTCAACATTGGCGCCATTTTTGATAACCTTTATTGTTGGTTTGGTGACTCAAACGTAGTAACTACAGCTTATTCAAGCTTTAGTTACGACGTTTAAGTCACCAACCAACCATTTCAATTTTTTGTTACATGCTACTGGCCATACATTTGAAAAAAAAATCGCTGTTAAAAATCGAAGCAAAACTTCCTATTACAGTCAATGGGAGGGGCAAATGAAGTAAGTGGGTGGGGCCAGCGATTAGTCAGTTGAAATAATTTTGTAGAATATGTCGCCAGGGACATAAATGAACAGGTGAATCTTTGTTTGGCGACATAAACGTCGTAAATACTGCTTATACAAGCTGTAATTACAACATTTAACCCTTTCCTGTTTTGCAAAATTTTAGACCCGTCCAAATTCAAAGGTTTTGCTGACGAAAATTCCAAGTTGATTTTATTTGAAAAATAAACATTTACTAGGGTAGAAAATATTGTGGAAAAAGAAGAAATTGCTTGTTACAAGCAATTTCTTCTTTTTACACAATGTTTTCTCAATTACAAAATCTCAGGGACGTAAAAACCAGGGATTAACCAGGAAAGGGTTAAGCCACCAAACCAACAAAAATGATTAAATATTTAAACCCACTTCATGTCTACAAGATTTATTTGATAAGTCTATTCATCTATGATAGTCAGTAAATCTATTGATATATAACACGCCAGTCGAAAAAAGACCTTCTTGGTGGTACAAAAACTATCGACCTTACTCAAGTCCGCGGACAATTTTCGGAATGACTACTATAATCATTTCCGAAATACGACGCCTTGATCCAATCATTTTTTTCAAATGTTTGTTTAACGAAACATTTGGTAGATTCCTTTTCGCCTGAATGACCAAAACATTATTCTTCAATTAATGTCGTTTCGTAAAAAGACAATTGCATTATAGAGATTGGGCTAAACAGTTTTACACATCCAAAACTGCCCCCACTTCCGCTTTACAAAGCAAGAATGGTAGTTAACGGTCTGTCCGTTAGCAGTCTTGTGTACTTCTCTTAAAGTCAAAAGGAATGAACTGAAAACTGGCTAAACAGATCTCCATAGTGTTCGAGGGAAAAGTTCATTTCGATCATTAAAGTCGTTTGGGAATGATCTGTCCCTGAAATAGCAAGGGCAAAATGTTTTACCATTGTCCGTCTGTCAGTCTGTCAGTCTAAACTTCGACGAAAATAATTAATATTCAATACTTTTTGAAACATATTCGAGTTTCACTGCTCATACCAAGGTCGAGGTCATGTGGTAAGATCAATGTCACTTACAAAGGTCACATTTCCGAAAAAGGCTATTACTTGGGCATTGTGTTCCAGAAACACATCTTGACAAAGGGAATGAACTTAAACTTGCATCTATGAACTTTATGATGTCTAGTTGGGCATGAGACAAGAATTATTCTGGTCCCTCAAGTAGTCTTGGAAGTATCAGTCCTTGATTTAGCTAAGAAGCTTAAAATTAAAGGGTATTTTGCTTGTACAACTCTCCCTAAATTTCATGCCCACACATCGAAAGATCGGGAATTTTCTTTACGTTTGTTCGTCTGATTGTATAAAATAAACGAAAAAAACTTAATATTTACAATTACTCTAAGCCTATTCAAGATAAAATGCTCATTTTTGGCATGGTACTAGATATGCATCTGCGGATGCCATGATTGATGTCAGGTGGCAAGGGCAAGGTCACTCATCAAGGTCAAACGTCTGCAAATTTTAACAAAACAGCTAACAGTTTACAATTTCTTCAAGCCTTTTCAAGATATAATACTCATAATTGGCATGTATAGCTCTCATTTATGCCCAACTACAGGTACAACAGTCGAGGTCATGTGGTAAGGTCAATGTCACTTATTAAGGTCACATTTCTGAAAAAAAGGCTGATGCGAGGGCATTTGTGTTTCACAAACACATTTTGACAATGGAATGAGCTTTAACTTGCCACAATGATTCTTTTGATGTCAGTTCTGCATTAGCTTAAGATTATTCAGATCCTTCAAGTTGCTTCGGAATTATCTCCCTTGACGTAGCAAAACAGTTTTAAATTGCTGTATTTTTGTGCGAAACTCCTTCATTCTCAACTAGAATGAACCGAAGCATGCCAAAATGAATCTCTATGATGAAAATATATTGTGGTTCCTTTAGTCATTTCGGAATCGGCATTCAAATAGTGTTTCTTCACTGACATGGCTCTTAAGGCGTACATGCCCTGCTGGAGAATCTCTAGTGTTTTAATGGTATTTCTATTTGCCAAAACAATATTTATGCAGTAGCGTTAACTCAACAATTAATGCTACCTCCAGTAACCATGACCAGATGACAAACTTTTAGAATAGAGTTGCGGACGACATGTTCAAGTTCATGCATAGTTATAAGCATTTTTTTTTTTTTTTTTATTTAATTTTTTTTTTAATTTTTTTTTTATTTTTATTTTATTTCCACGTTTCTTTTTTCTTTTTTTTTTCAAGGTTTCCTTTTAAAGGAGTTTAAAAAGCGGGATTGTATTAGAAAGGGCTATTCATGACAAGACTACTTTATTCTGAATTTGCCCAAATATAGGGAAGTTTATACAACAATTCAAATTGATTTGGAATTAAAAAAATCTACATACGGACTTTTTTATGCCAAATTTTATTTTCCAATTATTTTTGAAACAGGTATATTTTTCAGATTCAGTTGCAGATTTTATTTTTTGATTGATAATTTTTTTCTTCTAGAAAGTAAATGGTCTTCTTGTGTTAGAAAACATTGTGGATAATGAAGGATTTGTAACAAGCAAAGTCAACATTTTCCATATTGCTTTCCAGTTTTATCTATTGCCTTCTTTTTTCGAGAAAGGGGGTGTAAAATACGGAATTTTATTATATACCTTGCTGTGAAATCTTAGGATTTCTCAGTGTAATAACTTTTTATATCGTCACTGGAGTGACGATAACACTTTTCAGTTTCACTCTCTGTAATAAATCTTTAATCATTTATTCATCCGCACTTTTTTAATAGACCTTCTCTCTATCAAACAGATTGGTTTCGATATTTTAATGAAAATAAAATAATAAGGTATATAATAAATAGAATAATCAACTGGTTATTCCAGATATGAAAAATAGTTCACTCGGATGCTTTGTTAGGCGTTAAAAAACTCGTGCTGCGCATTCGTTTTTTCAACACCTATTAACGCATCCTCGTGAAATATTTTTCCATATCTTGACTAACCAGTTGATTATCCTCTATTTATTGGAAAGGGTTGATAGCTATAATGATTGCTGTCATGGTCGTCAATATGAGATAGCATATTGGCATCTATCTGCAGACGACATTTCAACCTCTGTCATCTATTAGCTTAATTGCGTGAAACACGCTGGAATTTAATTTTGTAGAATCAATATAAGCTATATAACTGTTTGTTAGAAAGTAATTTCATAATAAAACTCGAGATAGGGACATTGTAATCAATGTTTCAACTATTGATCACAGAAATCCCATGAAAAGGGAAATATATGGTGTCCGCGATATCGTTTAGGGGCAACCTTAACCCTTGTCATGCTGTATAAATCACCTACCGGAATCGAGTAAAATCAAAGGGTTGAAAGCACTGACAAAAGTTGTTCAAAAATAAATATTTCTTTTAGAAATCAATTTCATAAACGACTCTGGCAGGAAAGGTACAAGCAGGAGGTGTAGACCAAGATCAGACTGCACTTATGTGCAGTCTGATCTTGGTCTACACCTCCTGCAAAAACCGGAATATTCCGGGTTCAGTGTGACAAGGGTTAATGCCATAACAACAACCCTTCGTGTGCATGTAATAACTTTGTCTTTCTTCTCGGGTCAATTTCATGTAAAAGGTTAAAATTTAGGCGTTTCCTAACTTAGTTCCTCAATTCATCTACAACCTTAATAAAGGCCTGAACATTTTTTCTAGATATATTACATACAATGTTTACGAACAAAATCGAACAGGGGAGTAAGAGAGAGAGAGGGGGAGGGGGATAGGGATACAGACAGACAAAGAGACAGTGGGATAGTGTGTTAGAGATAGATAATGAGAGACAGACAGCAGACAGACAGACAGAAATATAGATACACATTTCACCATGGTCTATGCGGGTAGATCACGTTAAACTCCTGGTAAAATATCTTTAAATAGAAATGTAGAAAAACGTTTAAATTAGTACATTCAATTGAATTCTATAATATATCGGTTAAATTTCAAAAATCTCTTACTGATCTCGATTTGTACAACGGGTTTTATGAAAAAAAAATTATTAATAATAAATAAATAAATAAAAACATGGATGATAACCAGAAGAAAGGTATCTGATTATCTGGGGTTTCTTTACCCATTACCACCCAATACCGATTTTACGGTCTTCAAAAATATGCAATGATTAAAAATTGTAGGAAATGGGGAATTTACTTGTGACATGCTAAATTTTTTCCTAGGTTTTTTTTTTTTTTTTTTTTTTTTTTATCGTTTTGGACTCTTCTTTTTCTAATTCGGTGTTCTTTGAAAAATCGTCTGCAACATCATTCAATTTGGGTATGTGTAATGTTTTCTCGCCCGGTAATGGGAAGACAGCATTTTAAAGTGTATCCATTTAAAAAGTAAAATCAAAATAAGATAGAAAGCATTTGAGAAAAAGAGAAATTAATTGTTAAAAGATTTTTAACTAGCAATCGACCAATCATGGCTTGCAATCAAGGAGTACATCTACCAAATTATTCATTCAGCCCGGAATCGAGATTTGAACTCCGACTTTCGCCGCCATTTGTGTGAAACATTTTTGATGGTTTGGCGACTTAAACGTCGTAACTACAGCTTATGAAAGATGTGGTTACGACGTTAAGGTCGTCATCTAACCATTTTAACTTTTTGTTACATGATACCGGATACAAAAAATTGAAGCGGTACTACCTGTCGGAGTCAAGGGGCGGGACAAAGAAGTAAGTGGGTGGGGCCAGCGATTGGTCAATTTCTCCTGTTCTCACAATTATTTTCAATAACCACAATGCTTCAATGTGTTGAAGGGCGGGTTTGAATACGTTCGTTTTGAAATAAAAATCTTGTGCAGGCCAGTTATTTTTTTTTAATTCTGACAGTTGAGAGTTAAGCGTTAATAGGAGCAATTAAAGAGACAGGAAGACTAGCAAACCACTTCAAATATTTCTAAAACAGTAGATATTTACATTAAACAATGACGAAAGAGCTTTATTGATCAATCGAATAGCAGCTCCGCATGGGAAAAAGACCATCTGGTTATTCCGATAAATAAAACACCGAAAAAGAAATCAGCATTTTGAAAGACAATTATGAGTTTGTATTCCAAACCTAAACATATAGTAAGATAGAATGACTAATCAATATTCTTCCAAAGTGAAAGGTAGTCTGGTATGCATGTGCGATTCGATTAGACCGAACTGGGTCAATATTTTTCGTATTTCGAATGTGATTCAATTCCGTATTACGGAACAATACGCAAGACTCCGTAAAATAATATGAGCGCATGCGTGACATTTCCAACCATTACACATGTGCACCAAGTTAAGACTCTGATCAGCCTGTACATCCGCACAGTCTGATCAGAGTCTTCACTCAGCGCTCTGAAAAAGATACTGACCCAAAGATTCTTTAGACAAGCAGCGATTGTTCTAACTGCCCCGAATAGCTGTCCAGGGTGCTCAATGTGTGCGAGTCAAGCACATGCGAAATGGTAGGAAATGTCACGCATGGGCCCATATGTGATCGGCAAAGAGAAGAAATTGACCAATCGCTGGCTCCACCGACTCACTGCGTTAACCCCGCCAATTGACTCCGACAAGAAGTTACGCTTTGATATTTCACGGTGTTAATTTGCACATTTTATAACAAAAAGTAGATTGGTTGGTTGTCGACCTACACGTCGTAACTACAGATTTAATAAGCTGTAGTTCGGACGTCTAAGTCGCAAAACCGACGAAATTGCTTCACATAAATGGCGGCCAAAGTTGGAGTTCAAATTTAACTTCTCGTCTGAATGAATGATTTCATTGTTCGACTGATGTTCCTGAGGAAAGAGATCGTATCCAGCAGTGGTCAACTGGCAAAAGTATCCCAAGAATAGGCATTTGTTATTGTGAAATGACCATTCTAGAATCAGAGAAATTAGAAACATAAAACGTTTCGATTGTGGTCAAACTGCGCAATTTGCGAAATCTGATAAGGATCGATAATCTTCGTGTTGCGAAGGCATCACTTTTTTGTCTGATTGGTCGTTGAATGAATCAATGTTACAAAAGAACTTTCATTAATGCTTTCCGGTAGATTATCGAGATATCATTATAAATTAACACTCGATAATTTCACCGAAAACAGCGAAATATTATATAAAAATGTTCAACTTACCGGTTTTAGCCCCGCATTCAGTCACTAAGCACTACTGAACGTCGACTAGGCGGGAGAAAAGACACTGATGACGTCATTAGGTTGCCTGTTATTCTATAGAGAAATAACGCGCTTTACCGCAAAGTATCATATTTTTTTTCTTCTTTTTTTTTCATTAAAGAAATAGAATGATTGTTGTTGTTTTTTTTCATGAAAGATCTATTTATCTTTCACTTCCTGAACAATAAATGCATTTCCACTTCGTGAGAATATAGCCTTTGTTGTTCATTTAATGCAAGGTAAATCTATCTTACACGGAAACAAACAATTATCCTCTATTTCTCCACGAAAGGCTTAATATGCACCAGGTACTTTCGATATTACTTACCTGTCGAACGCGTTTGATTTTGCAAAAATGAACAGACTATAAACCGTCTGGATGATGTCCTCCACAAATTGGCTGTATTTTTGTCCGACCACTGTATAATTAGCCTATTTCCGCACAAGAAAAATTTAGACAGGTCCAAATTGAAAGGAGTTGCAGACGACATTTTAAATTTTATTAATTTTTAGATTTTTCAACTGTCTGAGTAGAAAACGTCGTGTAAAATGAAGAAATTGCTTGTGACAGGCATTTTCTTCATTTTACACAATGTTTTCTCAGTTGTTTTTCTTGATGGGCGTCCCAAAGCATAACCACGTGGTAGTTGGTTAAATAACGATTTCTGGATTTACATATCGCATATTTACTTTGCGCAGTATTAAAAAACCTTGAATAAATTGATAAACATATATACTACCCTTCTCAAATTTTCACACAAGTAAGACTCATATTTAATTGGTATAAGTGTAGAGTTTCAAAAAAATGATCATAAATTGTCTTTTCTATGAGTATTTTTTGCAACAATCGTCACACAGGTTGGAGGATATCATGACGTGGCTTCGTTTAAATGATCAATCGCGGCTGATGTCAATGAATAAATCGACTAATCATATAATTTATTCAGCCCGGACCTGAGCTTATCAACTCTGACCTAGGCCGCTTTTTTTATTAACCTTAATTGTTGGTTTGGCGAGTTAAACGTCGTAGTTACAACGTTTAGGTAACCAACCAACTATTTTACCCTTTTTGTTACATGCTACTGGCCATAAATCATGCAAAATAACGCCGCTAAGAATCGAAGCTGAACTTCCTATTGGAGTTAGTTGGCTCGGCCTAGGGAGTCAATCGGCGGGGCCAGCGATTAGTCAATGTTGGATGATGTCAATTTTCTTATTTGGTTATTCTAAACCAAACTGCATTACAAAATAAAGTTTTGAGTCCATTTATGATTTGAGATTAACAGATATTGAGAGTTGTGCAAATCCTTTCGATATCGAAAAGTGGGTGGTGCAAAATATGCCTTTTACCCAAAAGTTAACAAGGTGACACCTTGGATTTTATTTTATTTCTAATAAACATATGTTGAACGAAATGGTATGGAAAATAATAAAAACCGTTCCGAATAGTGATTTAGAAAAATACGAATTAGCTCTCGTTTGTGAATACAAACATTTTTCCCCCCAAAATACGTATTCACTTAAAAAAACATATAGGAATATCCCAGTAAGACATTGTTCATCTCTGTTGGTGTATAAGGAAAACAATGATACAGCGTGAAAAGTATTGAAAATTTTACTCATATAAACAGAAATCAAAGAACTGAAAAGTACTGTAAGCAAGCTAAGCATTGTTTTTTTCAATAATATAATAGAGATAAATTTTTAGAATTTTCAAAAATTTGAAATTGTCGTCTGCAACTTCTTTGAAGATCGATATGCTCAAGTGATCTAATATACCTAAGAGATGAACTTGCAAGTGGAGTTTACCATATTCCTGAAATACATAAGATCTACATGAATTTTCTATGGCGTTGGCATCGAGCGGATTTAGAGTTAAGCCTCCAGTGGAAGTTTGCACTCGTTGAACTTTGAGACTATCCTAAAATTTTGTATGTAAAGCTCTATGATAATTGGCGACGTTTTATAGAAAAATCTGATTGTGTCACAGTTTTTTCATTGCATATTTGGAATCTGCATACTTTAATCTAAATAATAATAAAAATAGGAGATCTGTATTGAAGGAATCTAATTCTAGGAATCTTCAGTAAATGGATAATGGCTGTCTGAAGGAAACGAGCCTGTCGGAATTATCAACAATTATAAATTGTTGGAACGTGCATAACTGCAGAGAATATTCACATAGCTACTCTAGTATATGTATCTGATTGCTTGTCAGCCCGATTAGCTCAGTTGGTAGAGCACTTGACTTCAAACCTAAAGATCACGGGTTCGAGCCCTGGGCTGACCATATCAACTAACTAACTAATTGACTTTCGGATGAGACATTAAACCGAGGCCCCGTGTCACGATGCTATCCATCGAGCACGTTAAAGAACAAGGCGGAGATCTCAGTTGTTTCGTCCTGTATCCTTGCACTATCCCCCGTAACAACTTACCGTATTCCGGGGGCGTCGCTCATATGGGCATGTGCTACGGTAGAATCCGTAAATAAGCAGAATCCGTATTTTACTGTATGATCCGTCCTCCATGCTAACCCAGTCTGAATGACGTTAATTATCACGTTTGAAAATTCAAATATTTCATGACGTCATAATTGTCTGTTTATTAGTAAGCCTCATATGGGGAAAAAGCAATGGAAAACATTGTGAAAATAAAGAAATTGCAATTTACAAATTTTATAAGCACTTTCTTCATTAACCATAATGTTTTCTTTCCCAAAATACTATTCTTTAAATAACCAATTTATATTAATTCTGTCGATTGTAACTTTTGTACATTTTGAACAGTATAATTTTTATCATCCGGTAATGGTAGATGTATAAAATCAGTCGTTTCTTCGTAAGTGTTTAAGATATTTTTGTGAACCAGAAGGATAGTTTATTCTAAAATTTAGAATTTTACCATTAACCCATTACTAGGTGGCAAAAATTTAGACTGTTCCAAATTGAAAGGAGTTGCAGACGACAATTTAAAGTTTATGAATTTTTTTTTTTTTTTTTTTGTCAACCTACTTGGTAGAAAACATCGTGTAAAATTCAAGAAATTGCTTGTGACAAGCAATTTCTTCATTTTACACAATGTTTTCCCAATGTGTTACAGAATGTTTTCCCAATTGTTTTTCTTGGGGGGCGTCCAAGGGCGTCTTTGTGTGGGACTGGGTTAAGGAAAATTTTCCTGGCTAACGGATCGTGCATATTTTTTTGTACTTTTGAAGTGTATCCTTAAAGTATGAAGAGTTATGGTCCTCATTTTTTTCCTATCATTTTATAAATTTGATCACACACTCACAATATCAAAGGGGTTTCTTTTTCTTTTATTCACTGTTTTATTAATGAAAATTTCATATGAGAACATTGTTTTTTGAGTAGGGAAAAAGAACAAAAACAAATAACAACTGCTTTTGAGATCACCAATTCGTGTGGCTCTTTGGTTACTTATTTGTTTCTTATACATCCTTCCCCAAGGAGAAATACTGTGAAAAAGAAGAAATTGCTTGTTACAATGTTTTCTGCTTCATCACCTTGTCTTGTCGTATGCAATCTCTTTAAATTCGGTACAGTCGTTTGGAAATGGGTAAAACATAATTTCCATTACAATGGTAAATCTAAAACACAGAGAAAGCCCAAGGCTAGCACCACCATGAACACATATAAGGCAACTTTATGAGCGCCGGTTCCGATCCATTTTATATCATACTGTTTGTATATTTCGAAAGTCTCGTTGAAGGCTTTATGTCGTTTCGATATGGATAACACAGTTTAACCCTTTCATGCATAACGCCTGTGTTTAACGCCCAACAAGAAAAAAAATGCTTAAGAAAACATTATTGAAAACTAAGAAATTGCTTACAATAAGATTTTTTTTCTCAAATTTACATAATAAAGACTCTGGTCAGACTCATTTTGAACACAATATGCTAGAATGAGCTAAAAAAGATGAATTTGCAGACAGACTTGCAATATTCCTGAAATTCATTAGAACTTCTTTTTATGTCGTAGGCATTCTATTGATTTCGTGGTTAAGCCTCCAGCGATAGTTTGCACTCATTGACCTGTGAGAACACGTAAATCGTTTGTCTATTAACTTAAGTATCAAAGCTGACGCTTTGCTAGCTAAAAAGAAAAAAAAAATCTGTTTGATTTACCAACTACCAGATGACAGAAATTTAAACTGGTTCAAATTCGAAGAAATTGCAGACTAAATTTCAAGTTAATGAATTTTTCTATCTTTTTTTTTTCTTCTTCTTTTTTTTTTGGGGGGGGGTGCATAATGAAGAAATTGCTAGTTACAAGCAATTACTTTATTTTCTACAATATGTTCTAAAGCTTTTTTTCTTTTGGCGCAAAACGTAGAACTAATGGAAGCGGAAATTGGTTCAGTCTACTGCCCCAAAAGCTGCTTTAAATTACTTCATAAGTGTCATTGCTTTTATCAATTCTGATAAAATTACCGTTATCAGTTTTCATAAAACTGGCTTGAGCTGACATGGCCAGATCGATACCAACTTTCCGAGTGTCAGATCGGTCTTGTGAAGGGACAATTAAACGCACCGCTGAAACGGAGAAGAAAAATAAATGTGTTGGAAAATATATGCAAAAACTTGGAAATTAATTCACCAGATTAAATTATTGATGTTATATATTTGTCATTACTATTTTCACTAAATGAAAACTATAAAGCATATGATATCGATAATTTGAAAATCTAAAAGTTTTTGTTCTCCTAATAGCAAAACATCAAATCAATTGCACCGTATCAAATGCTCTTGCAGTATATTTTCATTTTTTTACTTTACCTGATTTGCGTTCTAAGTGATGTCGATTTTAAGACATATCTTGATTAATTAATCTAAAGCCATTTTTAAATGCGATATTTTTATTTTATTTTAATTTGAGATAGTCGTGTTTTCTAACTGGTAAGATACGACCAAGTGAATTGACATTTTTAGGGAAACATTTTGTAATTTTAAATCGGATTAAAATGTAAGAATCTGTAGACAAAAAAAAAAGAGTTAGTGTTATTATAAAGACTTTTTGTCTGTAAGGATATGAACAGTTCTGTACAATTAAAAATTGCTTATTACAAAAAAAATTCTTTATTTTCCTTTTTTTTCTTAGGGGGTCGTTAAAATTGGTATTGGGTTTGAATGGGCTAATGCAGAATCTATAAACTGTAGTTAATTACCAATTCATATCTAGGTGGGGGGGACAAGGTCGAATAGCGTTGGAAAATGGAATTATCAAAGTGGTTATATATCTAAGGGGATTTCGAAGAAATTTTTATGGAACGGTAGATTATTGTTACTACTATTATTATTTTCCAAAGGAATGAGAGAAAAAACTTCAAAATATCGATTGTTGACTTGACTTGAAAAAAAAAACAACAACAACAAAAAAAAACCCGGTTATTATCTCACAAAATTACGGAGGTTTATTTATTCATTTTTTAACCTAATTAATTACATCAGTATATCTTTGTTCCAAGTTCCATTGTCTTATTAACCGATTTCACACATTTTACGTAGCCGCCGTCATAGCGCAGTTGGTAGCGCGTCGGACTGTCAATATCGAGGTCCCGGGTTCGATCCCCGACGGCGGCACTCATCCTTTCCGACTATTTGTCTCTCACCAATGGGTTGATAATCGTAGACCTATGTGGGATAGCAGCTGGAGGCTAGGAAAGGATGTAATGGTAGTACTGGTGTGAGAAATACCAGGATGCCATTGTTAGGTCTCCAGCCGCCGCGATATAACTGAAAGATTGTTGAAAGCGGCGTAAAACCCCATTCAAACAAAACAAAATTCACACAGTTTATTCGCACCGTTCCGTCTTGTATGACAAAAAAAAAACACAAAAAAAACCACGACCGTTTATAAATGTACGCAATGTTTCTTGTACAAGTAATTCTTGTAGAACGCGATCACTCATTTGACAACCAAAAAGATGTCGACCAAGAATTGAGTGGTTTAAAACACATCTTTTAAACTAGAGGACAAACATAAATCACTACAGAATTCTCCCGAAATCGTTTGATCATGTGAGTCACGAGAATAGTCTCACTGGAACATACAACATTGAATTTGGATATGATATGTTTTCAGATGATACGAGGGAGCTTTTGATTTTTAACAGGGGATTTCGATTGTGGTGGCTTTAAGAAAGTGGGCTCTAAATAGAGGTGGTCGCTCGAGCAAGATCTACTGTATTTTGATTTACTTTTTCTTAGACATTCACATTAACCCATTACCAGACGGCATAATTTTAGACTGGCCCAAATTGAAAGAAGTTGCAGACGACAATTTTAAGTTTATGGAATTTTGGATTTTTTTTCTACTTTCTGTGTAGAAAACATTGTGGAAAATGAAGAAATTGCTTGTAACAAGCAATTTCTTCATTTTTCACAATGTTTTCCAAAGCTTTTTTTCATATGGGGGAGGGGGGGAGGCGTCTAAAAGCGTCACTGAGTGGGGATGGGTTAAGATATTCTAAAGTTGTCTTAATTCAATATATAAAACGAGTTTTGGTTACATGTTTTGTATGTGATACCATTGATACACTTTCTACAAGAACGAATAAATATAAATAATAATAACTGCGAATCTGTGACTCTTTAATTTGCTGAATGTAACCGGTCCGTTTTGAAAATGATCTTGATCACCGACATCCGGTTATGTTGGTTTGAAGACATAAACGTCGTAACTACACTTTATTGACACTGTGATTACGATGTTTTAGGTTGCAAACGAAATATCTTAATTTTTCGTTGCATGTAACTGGGCATAAAGTTTGCATAACCCCGTTTGATATCGAAGTGGAACTTCCTGTTGGAGCTTAGCTTGAGGGACAAGCGAACTTTTAGTTATAAGCTATTTGCAGGGTCAGAATGTGAAGGTGGTTTCTTAATAATGAGACGCCTCTTTTAGACGCCCCTCAATACAAACAACTGAGTAAACATTGTGTAAAATAAAGAAATTCCGTGTAACAGGCAGTGTCTTTATTTTACTCAAAGCTTTTTGTACCCAGAAAGTTGAAAAAAAAAATCACTAAATTGAAATTGTCGTCTACAACTCCTTTCAATTTGGACCAATCTAGAATTATGAAGACTGGTGATGGATTAAAAATCTACAAGTGACGCTTGTTTTAAGTATACAAATGATGTGCTTTTCCAAGGACGTTTAACGTCAAAAACGTTGGACCCATGGAGTACTGCATATACCAGATAATCGGGATATTACCTTTTGTGACTTTTTTTCTTACTGGAGGTATGTATACCTTAAAAAAACCTTCAGAAGCCCTTGATTTTATTTAGCAAAACATTTTTCGTAGTGTGAAGTATTGGTTGATTGATTGAATAAGGTTTAACGCTGCTTTTAACAGTATTTCAGTTATATCGCGGCGGCTGGAGCACCTCACAATGGCATTTCTGGTATTTCACACCAGTACTACCACTACATCCTTTCCAAGCCTCTAGCTCTATCCAACTGAGGTTTACGATTATCCACCAATTAATTGGAGACAAATGTCAGAAAGGATAGGTGCCCCCGCCGGGGTATGTTAAGTATGGCAACAAAAGGTTTAGACACAATAATTCTAGTATGTAAGCAATAATTTCACACAATTTTGTCGTTACTATCATGCCATTAAAACCCATTTGCATATTTTATCCAATGGAGTAGTATTTTGCAGAAAACGCAGCATCTCATTGTCATTTCCATATGACTGATCGCGACTGTCAATCAAAGAATCAGTCGACCAATCAAATAATTCATTTAGATAATGCGAAAACTTTGATATCCGACATTGGTCGTCATTTTTGTTAATCATTTTAGTAGGTTTTGCGTTTTAACGTCAAATTGGTCGATCGCGCGACCTCAACGTCGTAATTACCGACGGTTAAGTAGCAAAATTATCAAAACTGCTTAATATCGGTGTCGGATGTCAAAATTCACTTCCTGTCTAAACGAATGATATGATTGGTCGATCGATTTTAATTGACAGCCGTGATCCGTCGGATGATATTACGGTTACGTCACTCTATGATGGTTCCCCTCCCATCCGAGTGATCTCCATGCATAGCGATTTTCATTATGCTTAACCCATTACCAGACGGTAAAATTTTAGACTGGTCCAAATTGAAAGGAGTTGCAGAGGACAATTTAAAGTTTATGAAATTTTAGATTTTTTCAGCTTTTTTGATAGAAAACATTGTGTAAACGAAGAAAATGCTTGTTACAAGCAATTTCTTCATTTTACACAATGCTTTCAAAATTGTTTTTTCTTGGGGGGCGTCCAAAAGCGTCACTGAGTGGGAATGGGTTAAATCTGTTTTCTTAAAATTGACGTACTGCTCATTAAAGATTAAAACAAATGGAATAATAATTGTGACCTTGCTTATTTTCTTTTGAATCATAGACTAGTCCAAACTGAAAAGATTTTCAGACAACAATTTAAGTCTTCTAGGTGGAAAATAATGTGGACAATGAAGAAATTGTTTGACACGAGCAATTTTCTATTTCACACAACGTTTTCTTAATTGTTTTCTTGGGAGCGTCCAAATGCGATATTATGTGAGAATGGGTCAAAGCGGCTCTTGAACTTGGTCCCACTTATGTATGAATTGGACTGCATACAAAAAACGCTTGAATCCATTCCCTCAAAACCCAGCTATTTTTGACCCCCCAAAAAAGATATGGGCTAAATTGTGGAAAATAAAGAAAATGCATGTTGCAAGCAATTTATTCATTATCAACAATGTTTTTTACCCAAAAGAAAACGATTCTCGAGATTAAGCTTTTCAAGATTTCATCTACTGCGAATTGTCGTCTGCAACCTTTTTGATTTTGGACTAGTCTAGAATTTTGTCGTCTTGTAATGGGTAAATGACGATCGCTTATGTTTCACCAAACACTAAGATTTTCCGCAACATTTGAGTAAATTTTGTTCACAATTTGACCTACAAGAAACTTATGAAAAAGAAAAGAGTAAACGTCTTTAGGTAAAAATATATGAATCTAAAACCTACTTGATAAAATTGTACATTTGGAAACTATGTCTATGGACAAATTTGTCCGATTGTGGATCTGAGAACCATATTTTCTTTCTTAATCATGTCTATTAATATAACGGATTTTAAACGAAAAGAGTTCTCTAAAATGTGAACATATTTCTTCGATAGGAATCTCACTAACTTTGGCAAATATGCAATCCTTTCCTATAATAAACGATACAAATTTATTTTTATTTTTAAACGATTGTAACATTCAGATTTTTGAATTTCAAATAACAATTATGATAATTATAACGATGTAGTTTTCAAGGCTAAGGCTGAAAATGAAGGCCATCAGGGTTTTTTTTTTGTTTTTTTTTGGGGGGGGGGGGACCTAAGCCTAAATTGACCAACCGCTGGCGCCGCCAACTAACTTCGTTAGCCCTGCCCATTGACTCTTACAAGAAATCCCGCTTCGATTCTAAATGGCATTATTTTGCAAGATTTATGACCAGTAGCATGTAACAAAAAGTAGAGTGTATGGTTTGCGACCTGAACGTCTTAATTACAGCTCGAATAAGCTGTGGTTACGACGTTTTAGTGACCAAAGTCCAAGAAAAGTGTTTCACAAAAATGGCGGCAAATGTCGGAGTTAAAATATGAATTCCGGACTGAATGAGTGATTTGATTGGTCGATATATTCCTTGATTAATAGCCCCGATTGGTCAATTGAAAATGTTTGTAGAATTAAAAATGTTCAAGATGTGCCACTCCACTACATTATTTAAAAGATGAAGAGAATAATTTTTGTTTTCATGGAGGTATGAACCAAAAAAACTAATCACACTGTATGAATACATTGTGTGGTCTGTTTTTTCGGTTCATACCTCCATGAAAACAAAAATTATTCTCTTCATTTCTTATAATTTAATAGTTTCGAGCGA
Organism: Fragum fragum; assembly: GCA_946902895.1. Taxonomy (NCBI): domain Eukaryota; kingdom Metazoa; phylum Mollusca; class Bivalvia; order Cardiida; family Cardiidae; genus Fragum; species Fragum fragum. The sequence continues at coordinate 12,510,650 of OX336374.1, forward strand.
AAAATACAAAAGCTTTACAAATTTTGATACTTTTTTGTATGGGACTACTTTGTGCGGAAGCATACAAAATCGCTGCGTGCTCAAAATCTTGTTCATGGACTTATGAATATTTTTTTCGACCAATCAGAATGCTTGTTTTTGATAGATGAAACAAAAAAATAAATTATTGTTTGATGAATATAGTGATGAAACTGGGACTTTAAACCGTGACCCTAAACTTCTTTTAGATAAAACCTTTCTTGCTCTTTGCATAATTTGACAGGTCGCTGGCCACGCCCACTAAACTGCTAAAAGAAGTTCGACTAAGATTTTACACGGTGTTATTCTCCAAGATTCATTACCAGTTACATAGAAAAGCAAAATAGTTGGATGGCGAAATTTTCGTCGTAACTAAGGCGTATTCAAGCTGAGTTACAACGTTTGCGTGGCCAAACCAACATAAAAAGCTTCAGAATAATGTCGGCTAATGTCGTAGTTCAAACTTCATTTCCGGTATAAAGGATTGATTTGATTGGTCGAATGATGTCATCCTCCACTTGTAGATTGTGTAATGAACAGTTATTTTTATTTTCCACAATGTAACCAAAGCTAACCTCTAGGATCATCAAAAGGCGGTGTTGTGTTGGTATGGTTAAAGCGGCTCTTGCACACATTATGAATGAAAAAAATGCTTCCAATCTTCGAATTTTAACTATATTGCTTAAAAAGAAAATATATAATATTAAATGATGGCTATTTGAAAACATGTATAGTCTCACTATTGGTTGCAATTACGGACCATCTGTCTGTCAATAATACATATATGACATAAAATATTAAGCAAAAATCAAACGACGCTAATGACAAATACTGCTCCCATCACTTTGAAAGAGCTACTGGGATTTAAGAAAAAAGACATTGAAATAATATCACATGTTGATATTCATACTGTTTTATATTCAACTAATTGTTGCGACCTAGGCGATACATAAATGTATAATTTCCCAATTTATCATTGCTAAAAATAGCTCTTTTATTATTATTATTCCCTGGTAAGCGCTGCAAATAGGATACAGTATTCGTATCATGGCACCAAGCATATTAGGACATCTACCACAATCTCAAATCATGACATTTAGCATATTTAGAAAACACAATTCTGTATAGTGAAAAATGGATTACAAGATTGGTATCATGGCACCAAGCATATTTAGACATCTACCACAATCTCGTATCATGCCCTCTAGCATCTTTAGACAACATAATTCTGTACAGTGACGAATGGATTTTTCAAGACTGGTATCATGGCACCAAGAATATTTAGACATCTTCCACAATCTCGTATCATGCCCTCTAGCATCTTTAGACAACGTAATTCTGTACAGTAACGAATGTATTATTCAAGACTGGTATCATGGCACCAAGAATATTTAGACATCTTCCACAATCTCGTATCATGCCCTCTAGCATCTTTAGACAACGTAATTCTGTACAGTAACGAATGTATTATTCAAGACTGGTATCATGGCACCAAGAATATTAAGACATCTTCCGCAATCTCGTATCATGCCCTCTGGCATCTTCAGACAACGTAATTCTGTATAGTGACAAATGAATTTTTCAAGATTGATATCATGGCACCAAGAATATTTAGACATCTACCACAATCTCGTGTCATGACCTCTAGCATATTCAGACAATATAAGTCTGTACAGTGACAAATGGGTTATACTAGATTGGTATCATGGTACCAAGAATATTTAGGCATCTTTTGCAATCTCGTATCATGACATCAAGCATCTCCAGACAACACAATTCTGTATAGTGACAAATGGATTATACAAGATTGATATCATGGCACCAAGAATATTAAGACATTTACCGCTATCTCGTATCATGACCCATAGGATATCTAGACATCTACGCAATTCCGAATAGTGACACCACCATCTTTAACCAACTACTGCAATCTCTTATCATGATCCCCGCAACTGCAGACAACTACCTTATTTGGTATAAGGACTAATGGCATTTCCAACTTGAGCACTGTCGTGTCGTGACACCTTGCGCCTTTAAGTAGCTACCATATTCTCGAATCGTGACATCTATCCCGTTAAGCTAACTAACGCAATCTCGTATAATGATGCATGTAGTCTTTAACTATCGACTGTAATCTCTTACTATGACTTAAGTATGTTTAGCCAACTATAACACTGTCGTATCGTGACACCTAGCATATTCAAACAGCTACCTCATTCTCGAATCGTGACACCTATCATTTTTAGCTGGCTTCCCTAATCTCATATCATAACAACAAGCATATTTAATCAAGTACTGCAATCTCTTATCGTGACTTTAGCATCTTTAGCCAACCAACTTTAATACTGTCGTATTTTCACAACAAGCATCTTTAATCAAGTACTGCAATCTCTTATCGTGACTTGAGAATCTTAAGCCAGCCAACTTCAATACTGTCGTATCTTCACAACAAACATCTTTAAACAGCTACCACAATCCCGCATCTCGTGACACCTAGATGAAATGAGCCTCTGTCTGACATTTCCAATATCACATGTGCTTGAAGTGTAGACACTGATTAGTCTGTACAGCCACTTAAGACATAAAGAATATTCGTTGGCCACATGAAGAAGTTCTTAGTCAGTATCTGTCCATATATAGAGCCCATTGTTAACCATTGTCATTCTGAATCCGGAATTTTTCTGTTTAGGCAGGAGGAGTAGACAAAGATCATACTGCACTTAAGGGCAGTCTGATCTTAGTCTACATCACCTGATGTACCTGTTTAGATGTTTTTATTAGTGAAATTATTTCCAGTCCTTTAAAAGGGCTTCAAGTCACTTCCAGTGCCTTGATTTAACTCTTTCCTGTTTTTCAAAATTTAAGACCTGTCCAATTTCAAAGAAGTTGCAGACGACAATTAAAACTGAGCAAAATTTGAATAGTAACTTTTTATACTTGAGAAAATATTGTGGGACAAGAAGAAATTGCTTGTAACAAGCAATTTCTTCTTATCCCACAATATTTTCTCAAGTATAAAACTCAGGGACGTAAAATCCAGGGATTAACCAGGAAAGGGTTAAAATAAAAATATTCTTGGATTTTTATTCAGCATGACAAGGGTAAAGACTCTGGTCAGACTGTGCGTATACACAGGCTGATCTGACTCTTTATTTAGCGCACAGACTCAAATGTAGGTAAGTTCAACATGGTGAAAAACTGGAAAAATGTTATAACTGGCCTTTTTCTTCCTCGGACTATTTTCTATCCTTTCTGATCAAAAATAGTTCATAGGCAGCTATATATTTAAGCAGTCAAAATTGTGGAAATAATATCAACAAAGCCTTTTCGCGTGCATAAGTATTTTACGCATGCTTGCTTCATCGGGTAATTGTAACCTACTTGGACCACCATAACAGAAAGTTACCAATGAGTTCGGGTTACCACCCCTTACTGATTACAGATAATTGGAAGTGTAATATTTTCTGGGAAAATCATTCTGACAGGAAATATGTGATTAAATTTAGATCAATATTCCCGCTACATTTTGATTCTATTAGATTATAAAACGAGTGGGGTGTAAAGCATAAAGGTACAATTTGGACGACATCGATTTGTCTGCACGTTTAAATCTTTAAACAGCACAATGTCACACATTTTGAAATATTCTGATATTCATCAGTTTAGAATGATTCATTTGTTGATTTAATGTTCATTTGTCAGTTTGGAATAATTCATTTATTAATTTAAAGTTCAACATTTAATTTTCTTTACATGCAATAGTACCTAGCCAAAAATTGGTGTGACTTCACGAATTCTATAAAGTCTCGTTTTGCCTGCTAACCGGTAATGTGTTTATTCAGAGGGTAAAATTGCCGATAGAAGTGCAAAAGGGTTATTTCATCTGATAAACGTTTGAAGTTTAAGAGAATTAAACAAAATGAAATATCAACGTTGATAATGTTGTGAATTTGTCATGTCTTTCAAATTCAGAATACAAACAAACCTTAAGAATTGTATCCTCAGATACCCCGAGGATTCCTTATTTGCTACGTTACATCGACGGCGACGTGTTGTCCGAGAATGAAGGGATACTATTTGCTGTTCAGTCTGTGATCAATGCTCAAAGAGCATTAAATTTTTCGAGAAAAACGCGTAAAGCAAACCAGAACAGTGACGCGAAGTTGCACCAGTGACGTAATGCCGGAAAGACCGATCGATGATTTAAAGCCATCACTGCAATCGATGGATCTCTACTGTAAAACAAAATCGACGGGCCAATCGAACTTAGATTGAGACCGGAAAGGAACTTTGAACTCTGACATTCATGGTCATCTTTTGTTTTGCTTCACGGTTTTATCAATGTTCATATCTACAACTTATCAGAACTAGTTACGACGTTTCGGCCGGTTCACTTTTCATTCTTTGTACCAGGCAAAATTACAAATGAGGTCATCAATTACCTCTGTCTAACTGCCAGGTCGGTTGTCAGTTGGCAGGGTTAAACGATCCGTAAATTGATCCATACTGAAACATTCACTGGTAGACAGACTTTTTGTTGAAATGTTATAGTTAACGCTGACAAAGAATTGACGGATCACAAATAGCGCCCGCTGACTTCAGTGGCCACACCTACTAACCTTACGGACATTATCCACTGACTTCACTAGCCATGCCCGCTGACTTAAACGGTCAAGACCACTGACTTCACTGGTCACACATACTGACTTCAATGGCCACGCCCACTTACTTCACTGGCCACGCCCACTGACTTCACTGGTCACACCTGCTGACTTCACTGGCCACGCCCACTGACTTCTCTAGCTACACCTACTTGCTTGGCTGGCCACGCTCACTGACTTCGCTGGCCACACCTTGTGACTTCACTGGCAACGTCTACTGACTTTACAGGCTACAACCATTGAATTCTACAGGAAGTTCTTTCATGTATAATGTCATTTTTTGCGAACTTTATGGTCAGAAACAGGTTAGAAAAGGGTAAATCGTTAGTTGGCCACCTAAACGTTGTAACTACAGCTTATTCAAGTTGATGTGACCACGTTTTAGTCGTCAAACTAAATAAAATGCTTCACAAAAATGACGGTCACTGTTGGACTTCAAAATTCACTTCCGGTCTAAAAAAATGATTTCGATCGATTATTTGATTTTGTTGCCCCTATTGGTCAACTCTTGTACACTCTTTAATAATTTGTACACCATTTTCGGGCGAACCAATGATTTTTTTAACTGTAATTTCCAAACAACAGAAACCCTCGCCTGTACTTAGCCTGTTATTAAATAAAAAATATGATAGGAAAATCGGATTGGCAAGTTTTAATGATTCCTGAAGTGTATCCGGAGATCCCTTTTCGCTTGACGGGACACATATATTTGTTTTCTGGACCTCCAGGGAGGTAAATTTTCGTGTTACGGGTTACCGTTATTCATTACATCCAACAGAACAGGTAACGGTGACCCTGATAAAACCCAATATTGGACAGTTCGTTTTTTCCGTTCAAATGAGAAATTATAAAATAAGCCAATATTATTTAGCTTCTGTCTTATTTTTCGGTCGATTCCGTAAGAGTCCTTATACAGCAAAATCTATCACCATTGAATGACGAAAGGAGGAAATCAAATCATATTGAACCAATGAAGATCAAAGCGGGTAGAAATCACAAACATTTCCCGACCGTTGAAAATCTATTCATCTTTCATAACGGTATGACTCTTAATCTGGAATGTTATTCCACCACAGCAAAGGAATATGTTATGTCAAACATAAAGACATAGAACCCATTCCCACACAATGCCGTTTTGGGACGCTCCGAGATAGAAAAAAAAAAGAATAAATATTGTGGAAAATGAAGAATTTGCTTGTAAAGCAATTTCTTCGTTATCAACATATTTTTTATCCCAAAAGACAATCTTTTTTTGAAATTTCATTGACCAACATTATCGTCTTCGACTTGTTAACATTTGGACAAGAAGATATTTTTTTTCATCAGGTAATGGGTCAAGAAATGAAGAAAACATCTTTTCTATCAATTGATATTTGAGACTAGAAATCTGATCAGACTAATCATGAGGCTGCGCAGCGGTAAATCCGATTCATACAGAAATGGGATTATGGTTTTAGTTGAAGACCTCGATAATAAGTAAATAAGTAAATAGATAAATAGTTGCATACCTCGATAATAAATGAATAAACAAATAAATGAAAATGAAATAAATCTTTATTTCTTAAACTGAGTATCATTTAGGCGTTATGCGAACATTCCAAAATTATATTTCGCCGGTTCAATTCTTTAAGCCATTACAAGACAAAAAAAGTTATAGACTAGTCCAAAATTTGTAACAAGCAATTTCTTCTTTTCTCACAATATTTTCTACACTGTATGTTGGTTACTTTTCAATCTGCACTCACTTTTAGTTGTCGTCTGCAACTTCTTTCAAATTGGACTGGTCTAAAGTTTTCAAAATCAGAAAAAGGTTAAAAAACGATCTATGACACGTAAAGCATTTATTCAGCTACAGATAATATACACTATTCATTGGAGAAAATAACCGATAATTACTTCTTAATTGGCACCCCTGTGATAGATAGCACACTTTAACATAATTGGTTCGTTGTCACAGAACTTAAACATTGTTGTCTTTAATTCTTTGGGCTTTTTCAGGTTTTTCATGTCCCCGTTTGAAATTTCGCCGAAAAATTATACGTTGGCTGTTATCAACATTTCTTTTACAATTTACAGTATACTTTAGAGACAAATAGATTGTTTTTTGTTTACATGGAGATATGAAATGAAAAAAAAAAATCATCACACTATATGAATACGCTGTGCGGATTCATATATAGATGTGATTAGTTTTTACGTTTCATAACTCCATAAAAAATATATTCTATAAATTTCTTATAGTTAAATGCCATCAAGCGAAAAAATCAAATATTTTACAAATTCTGATAAATCTTTATAGATCTATATTTTTATGAAAGTATACAAAATAGCTGCGTGCTCAACCCTTGTTTGAAAAAGTCACAAAACTCAATAACCTGAACTACCATTTCTGCGATACATTCTCATAGTTTGACTAGAATATGTACACGCGTGATTTTTAGAAACGTAAACAGTAGGAAACAAGCTTGTTTGCTCTCTCACTACGATTGTTTATCCTCAATTTTATTGCCAGAGAATTGTTTAGTTAAGGTAGTTTATGTAAATAAATTTCATGAATTTATCTTTCAAAATTGACTGAAATTAATACCTTTGCAGCCCGTGGTACATGGCAATAATTTAAGTCCATCTGTATTCTCATCCAGCCTTTTACCTTACAATGTTTTTTGGGTTTTTTTACCAACGGCAGAAAAACTATTTTTATCTTTGAGTATACATTTATGCGTGACATTTTCAAAATCAAGGTACTGAAAGTACTGTTAGCTAGCAAAGCATGGTTGAATTTAGAAAATCTTTCCCTTGTTGGGTAGAAAACATTTTGTACATTGAAGAAATTGTCCACAATGTTTTCCAAAGCTTTTTTCTTGAGATGCTTAAAAGAGGAATTGAGCGGGAATGGCTGGGTTAAATAGCTTGCTTTTGACAGAGTTCTCTAAAATTTAAATAGAACTTGCAATATTCCTGAAATATGTAAGAACTATTTTTTATGGCGTAGGCATTCCCTGAATTTGGTGGTCAAGCCTCCAGAGGCAGTTTGCACTCGTAATGCACCCATAATGGTATGGGTTAAGACCATGGTGAAAATACGCCCTCGTATTTGTGTTATCCTACAGCCATAAAAAAGACGTTTTAAAGTTAGAACTGTCCTTTTCAATGCCTCGGTGAACACTCTTATAGATGTTTATTCTACCTTTGGATTATGGAGTAAACCAAACATGGTGTGGCATATATTCAAGTAACATTTTTTGGTTGGGCAATATAAGCAAACTTTTCTTTCTCTGGGAACGATTTAGTCAAAGATCGAAGGGTTAACATCCGTTAGCAATAAATACGTAACTGCATATACGTGAAAAATGATCGAATTAGATTAAGTCCAATTTTCTTCATTCAGTCGTTTCCCAGTGTTCCTCCCCATCCACGAACAATGCGGAAATTGCACCAGCCAATTCGTCTTTTAACGAGAACGAGACGATCATCATTACCTGTAACCATGGATATAACATGACATCTGGAGATACATCGCTCACATGTCTGAATAATGGCAGCTGGTCTGGGACAACACCTACATGTTCAAGTAAGTGATTATTTCTCGAACCTGTCTAGATCATAATTTTATCCATGTGCTTTCAACCAAAAGTGACATTTTTTTAAAAGACACCCGAGTGACTTCATTTGCTTTTGATAGAACACGTTTTCTTTTGTCAAATTCTAAAATATGAATAAGTAATTCGGTGGCGTTCAAGAGTAAAAAAGAAGATTTCAGAAAAATTGTTTTACCAAAATTTCTTAAATGTTTTTTGTGAGGTAAGGTCAATCGACTAGCATTTAACTGAAATTGTAGATAAAATATTTCGTTCGTACTTTTTAGTGAATTAAAATGATTTTTTTGCGTACAAAGATATAGGGAAACATTCTGACTACTAAAAATCTTATTTGATAAGTCTAGAATAAAAAAAAGAATGCCACTTCAATATTTCTCTTGGTGTTGTTCTTATATGCAACTGCCTTTGAGATTGGTTCTTCTTTCGTTTGCTAAATGTTTAAACTCTTCTCTATAAACTAGTACACGTGTAGTTTGTGACTAATAATTTATGTTCTTATTTACTAAGTAAGTAATACGACCTATGCGGTAACAACCAATCATTTCGCTTTTTCTAAAAGTACTACATAAAACTGAGCGGCATTTCTATTATCTACAGTAGTCATCTGCACAGTAGTTGACGTTCAACACTCATCAAAATCATCAAATCAATCTTCTGTCATCTTAACGAAACTATTTCATACACATGTGATGTTGGCTATTACCATGCAAGCGGCAATCTATCTCGTACCTGTCAAGCGAATGGAACCTGGAGCGGCGAAAAAGCATCTTGCTCAAGTATTTGTTTCCATTTCTCTTTTTCTTTATCTGTATTTTTCTCAAATTTATATCTGTTTACTGTTCTTTCAAAGTTCTTTGGTCATTTTCTATTACAAATTTGTTCTATCTAGAAAAAATAATGTTTCCTCAAATATATTCCTCAAAGGTTTATATAAAATTCGTAGAAAAGGGTAAATTGGACTTGATATATTCCATATTACGCGATCATTCATCTCTTCTATGTAACGAAATAAAAAGGAATTCCATAGAGGTAGTCCTAAAGTTCCAGTGTAAGTCTAATGAAGAATAAAGGTTCCTTTCTTAAATTTGCAAATAAAACAAAAATTAGTTAAAGAATAGTTTTAATATTTCTTTTACAACTTAGCCGTTACATGTACAGTGGAGGATGTTCTTTATTCATCAAAATCACCCAATCAATCTTCTGTCATCTTCAACGAAACTATTTTATACACCTGTGATGTTGGATATTACCTTGCAAGCGGCAATCTATCTCGTACCTGTCAAGCGAATGGATCATGGAGCGGCGAAAAAGCTTCTTGTTCAGGTATTCCCCTTTCTCTTTATCTCTCTCATTTTCTCTCTCTCTCTTTCTTTCTTTCCTTCTCACTCTTCTCTCTTGTTCTTTCACCTTTCTCTTATGTTTCCCTCCCTCTCCTTTCCTCTTTCTTTCTCTCTCTCTCTCTCTCTCACTTATGTTCGCGGATGACATAGCCAGTTGCGCAGAAACCCATATAAGGCTTCAACAACAAATTAACATAATATCAAGATTTTGCACAGAAACGGGGATGGAATTAAATTTAGACAAGACTGAAATCATCGTTTTTAGAAAGGGTGGGTATCTACGAAGTTATGAGAAATGGTTCTATAAGGGAAACCCGCTACAAATAACATCCAATTACAAATACATTGGTCTTTTGTTTACTCCTATGCTATCTTGGACAACTGCTCAAATAAAACTCGCTTCACAAGCACAAAAAGCAATTCTGTCAATCCAAAGTTTTCAACGTAAATATGGTTATCTTCAGCATCATGAAACCTTCAAACTCTTCGACTCTATCGTAAAACCCATACTTTGCTATGCCTCTTGTATATGGGGTACAGAATATTGCGAAATTATAGAATCCGTTCAGTCAACATTTTGTAAAAAATTTCTTGGTCTTAATAGTTCTACAAACAACGCTATGGCGTTAGGGGAATGTGGGAGGCTACCACTGTGGGTCACCTATCATACTGACTCGATAAAATACTGGTGCAAGCTGTTGCAAATGGCAGAAAACAGATATCCCAAACAATGTTTTCAAATGCTACTATCACTAGATAATTTAGGACGTGTAACCTGGGCTACGAAAATTAAGAACCTACTATTTCGCTATGGTTTTGGTCTAGTTTGGGTTTCTCAAACCGTAGGAGACACAAATATGTTTATTAAGCAATTCAGACAAAGACTAGTAGATTGCGCAAATCAAAACTGGCATTCCTCTATTGATGATTCGAGTCGATGCGATTTCTATAAACAATTTAAATCTATTCTAGAAGTAGAAAAGTACCTAATGATCGATCTAAGATTCGAGCTTAGGAAGGCACTGGCTAAATTTCGCTGCTCTAATCATTCTTTAAAAATAGAGGTCGGTCGTCATAATAAAGTACCAAGAGAAGTCAGATATTGTGATTTTTGCATGGAAAATAACAGATTTATAGTCGAGGATGAAATTCATGCCTTCTTCCACTGTCCAAAGTATGAAAATATTCGAACACATTACCTTTTTACATGGTATAACAAGGGAGACAACCCAAACGACCTTCTCGCCACTTTGAAATCACGCTCACCAAAAATAATCAAATCTCTTAGTGCCTACATAGCCCAATTACTTCTAAACCACAATCAAACCAATCGCGTTATATGAATCAAACGTTGTAAAATTATTAATAGCAATAAGAAAACCCTACCTTACTGCCTCGTTAATATCCAACTACATGAAAATAAATTAAATCCACAATAAAATAACACACTCAAAACCCACATAAATGTTATAACACACTCAAAACACACATAAATGTTAGTATCTCTTGTCTGTTTAACAACCTAAAAATCTGAAAGTTTTACAATCATGATGTGTTTGTCTAGCATTTTGACCGATTATTTCATGAATCATGAGCAAAAATAAGCGGTATAAGAAAAGGGATGTGATCTTAATTGATCGAAAAATCACCTCTTATTTCTCAAGGGTATAACAAATATTGTATGTATATGTATGACATGTATTTTGGGCCGGTGGCCTGTATTTACAAAATAAAATGTTCAGTTCAGTTCAGTTCAGTTCTCGCTTATTTTTCGTATAACTTATTTATGTACGATTTCTTTCTTTTTAGAATGTTTTGGCAATTTTCATTTATGATTAGTCTAATTTAACGCTTGATTAAATATTCGCTACAAATGCTTATCGAGAAGAAAATCTTTAACTGAAATTTTGGATAATGTTGCCTTCAATACAATCAGCACAGGTTCCTGTGCAATTCTTAAAAAAGTGAATACTAAAAAAAATTCATTTCAAATGACATACTAATCTATTTCATCTAGCTAGGAAATGAAATGGGAATTCAGTAGGGGGGTATCATTTTCTGAAGGTCCTATACATCTATAAAAAGGTTCGATTTTGATTGAATATTGAGTAAATGTTGAATTTTATTTTTTGTTTTTCAATATAGTTGTTACATGTACAGTGGAAGATGTTCTTTATTCATCAAAGTCATGCAATCAATCTTCTGTCATCTTCAACGAAACTATTTTATACACCTGTGATGTGGGCTATTACCTTGCAAGCGGCAATGTATCTCGTACCTGCCAAGCGAATGGAACCTTAAGCGGCGAAATAGCTTTTTGCTCAAGTATTCACCTCTCTCTCTTTCTTTCTTTTTCTTTCTCTTTCTCTTTCTCTCATTATTTCTCTTTTTCTTTCCTGTCTGTCTCTCTATCTTGTTCTCCCTCTCTCTCTCTCTCTCTCTCTCTCTCTCTCTCTCTCTCTCTCTCTTTCTCTCTCTCTCTCTCTCTCTTTCCCTTTCTTTCTTTCTTTCTTTCTTATTTTCGTATAACACATTTATGTACTTTTTCTTTCTTCTTTGAATGATTTGGCAATTTCCATTTATGATTTATGGTCTAATATTTAACGCTTGATTAAAAACTTCGCTAATAATGCTAATCGAGAAATGAATTTTTCATTTCAAATGACATACTGGTCTATTTCTTCTAGCTAGGAAATGAAAGGGGGATTCAATAGGGATGGTAATTGTTTCCGAAAGGTACAAAATATCTGAAAGAGGTTCGATTGTGATTGAATATTGAATAAATGTTGAATTTAATTTTTCTTTTCAACATAGTCGTTACATGTACATCGGAAGATGTTCCTTATTCATCAAAGTCATCCAATCAATCTTCTGTCATCTTCAACGAAACTATTTTATACACCTGTGATGTTGGCTATTACCTTGCAATCTTCCCCTCTCTATCCCCTCATTTTGCCTTCTAAATCAGTCTATACCTTCTCACTTTCTCACTCTCCCGGTCGCTCAGTGACTCGCTGATACACTCACTATTTAACAATCTATTCTCTTTCTTCCTTGTATTTACATGTCAATCATTCCTTACAATATTATTTCTGCCTACAAAACCATTTTAGGAATCTTACACTTCAATCTCAACTTCTCAAATACTTCAGGCATCCTTACTCTAATAGAAAAACAGAATTGATTTATAATATTTCATAGTAAATAAAACAAATACTTTTGTTTTATTCATGTTCTATTTCATTTATTTCAATATAGTCGTTACATGTACAGTGGAAGATGTTCTTCACTCATCAAAATCATCGAATAAATCATCTGTCTTCTTCAACGAAACTATTTCATACACCTGTGATGTTGGCTATAACCTAACAAGCGGCAATCTATCTCGTACCTGTCAAGCGAATGGAACATGGAGCGGCGAAATAGCTTTTTGCTCAAGTATTAATCTTGCTTTTCCTTTTGATTTTTTCTCCCTCGTCCTAATTTTCCCTCTCCGTCTGTCCTCCCTCTCTTCTTTTTATCTATCTATCTATCTATCTATCTATCTATCTATACACATATCTATCTATTTGATTATTTATCCACATATCACTTTCTCTCTTTCCTTTTTAAAGTTACTATGCTAAAAATTCAAACCCATGCAGAGTTTAATGTGAAAACATAATGTAAAAACATCTACCGCAATCAATGTGATCTTTTGTCGCTTGAAAAGAAGATCGGATCTGACATAAATTAATACGCCCGATTGGGGCGAGAAGGACGAAGGCGAGATAAGACTCATTTAAAGCTGCCGGCTTGATGTACAGTACTTTCGTGTGAGTGTTCTGAATTTGGCAAAATTATCAAAACTTGACTAGTGAATGGAAAGAAAGAAAGGAGATATAAAATATATTGGAAATTATTAAGCACATCTAATCATATCATATTGTTAAGAAAAAATAGGGTGTTTGTTTCATACCAAAATAATATTACTTATTCCAGAGTAACAATGTTAAAACGGTCCGGTTAGACGAAGTTGCTGTATAAAGCTGATAAGCGAAACTGTCGGTTTTACGCACGATTGGAATGTTTTGTTTAACAAATTAATTGGTCATTCATAGGATCATATTCGCACTTTCTGAAAACAGTTTGGTCGTGCTCGGACTTTGTGTCTATATATTTTTACCTCCGAATTCTACCCAAAGAATGCAACGTCTACATACCGCTTTTCAGAGGTGTACGTAATCATGTTAACCTGGTAAACGACCACCCGCCCTCTCTCGCTCTCTTTATCTGGAGATTAAAAAGCGCATATTTACATAACGAAATTGGTCTGTGTGGTAGAACACTCACATCGCACGCAAGAGGCTCCTAGTTCGAACCTGGCTACACGCACCATTCCCCCATCTCTCTCACTCTCTAGCTTTCTTTCGCTAGCTCAACTGGCTGAAAGCCAACGAGCTTTTGTCATGATGTGGTGTCCGTCGTCCGTCCGTCAGTCCGTCAACTTTTACTTTAAAAATCTTCTTCTCAGAGAGTACTTATCATAATTCAACCAAACTAAAGCAAAATTCACAGGAAGGATCCTTGGGTGGTCTTTATCAGATGCCTTCAAAGCATTTTGAGCGGGTGAAAAATATGTAACGATATATACATGTAAATATATCGTTACAATACCTCAACGGGATGAAAATTATTGCGGGCAGGTTGTGTCCCTAGCGCACAAATTGGCAGATCTGCTCATAATCGACAGTAGATTTGGGTAGAAAGTGGCACCTCCGATAATCCGACCATTAAACTTTTTCTGTCCAGATTATATATCTCCTGTATTCATACCTCAGGCTTTCAGCGCTTTCAGCGCTTTGATTTATATTTGTGTACATATCCTTCATTCATTATAACGTTTTTCTTTTACCTGGCAAGCGAATGGAAGTTAGAGCGGCGAAATAGGTTATTGCTCAAGTAGTCCTCTCTTTCTCTGTCCCTTTTTCATTCTATCTTTTCATTGCCTTTCTTCTCTCTCTTTCTCTACTAATATAAATTCTTTCTCTCTCCCTTGATCTCTTTATACTCCTTTTATTCTAAGTTGTAAGTATAAACTCCGTACAGTGAGGCGTGAGTGTCTTTTATCTTTAGAAACTCACGCCTAGAATAATGGGTTTAATCGTAAATTTCGACTTAATCAAACGGCATTTATTGGCTATACATACCAGGCTAGCAACTTTTGACCTTTGCTCGGACTTCTTAAATTCCTACCTTAATTACACGGTTACAAGGCTTATTCAGGAGGATTTGTCGGGAATAATGATGGATGATTTCAGGGTTCGTAAAAGAACTTTATAGTCATATTATGATATTTAAATGTAATAAAACCATTGCTTCATTGAAACAACTGTTTTTATCTCTTTCATTTATATTATTCAACATAGTCGCTACATGTACAGTGGAAGATGTTCTTCATTCATCAAAGTCGCCCAATCAATCATCTGTCATCTTCAACGAAACTATTTCATACACCTGTGATGTTGGCCATTACCTTGCAAGCGGCAGTCTATCTCGTGTCTGTCAAGCGAATGGAACATGGAGCGGCGACACAGTTAATTGTTCAAGTACTGGTCAATCATTTTCATTTTTTCTGCACTAAAAAATGAGATACCACATTCCGATATATCTCCAATGAATATTAGCCGCCGTCATAGCGCAGTCGGCAGCGCGTCAGATTCCTAATTGATCGAAGTGAATTCGAACTCAGACATTGACCATTTATGTGAAGAACTTAAGTTGTTTGGTGACAAAAACGTCGTATCAACAGCTTATTCAAGCTACGTATTTTACGTCGCCGACCAACCATTCTACCTTATTGTTATATGCTACTAGCCATGATTTCGCAAAATAACGACGTTCAAAATCGAAGTTGAACTTCATGTCTAAATCAATGTGTTGGACCAATGGACTAAGTGGGCGGGGCAGCGATTTGTCAATCACCCTTCAAATGAATCCTCTAAACTCGGTTTTGTATCATTTAATTGTTCAGTATACATCTGTAACAAACATTCTTTTTCTGACATGCAGACACGTGTTTCTTTTTTTAAACGTTTTGTATTTTTGTTAGGATTGGGTTTTATCATCCTCGGACACTCTTGGGTCTAATTATTTGCTACGCTACATCGAAGCAAAGGAGTATCCGAGGGTGTGGCTTCATATGATAAACAATGTTCTACAGTCGAAAAACTCGGTTGTTGGTCAAAAACGAGTCATTAAATCGGTTGGTCGTTGATTGGTCTGATGCTTGTTCATATGTGCTTTTTTTGTTACCAACTATAGATAAATTTAGTTCAACTTTCACTCACAGTCTCGGTATCAAGCAGATGTCTGTCTATACTATTTCTGTTGCACTTCATTGAATTTATGAAAGAAACATGGCAACTTATTGACAAGCTTGTTCGATCACTTGCTGAATTTAGGAATAGGTTTGAATCAATCTTATTATACATAATCCGTAACAAGCGGCAATATGCACATTTATTTTGATTTTAGTCTTTTAGACTTTTCTCAAAGTAAGCCATTATGATCACAGTTTTTGTCCCCTCGCTATCTAAGTCACAATAGACTTAATAGCAAATGAAATGAGCTTATCATATATTGGTTACAATCTTTTGATCTTTCATAAAAAGTCTATCCCTTTTATGAATTGAACTTGTCCGCCATTTACCATCAACTACTTGACGTAAATAATTTCACAGGTACGCTTTGTATAAAGCGGAGATGCATATCTTGTGGTTCCGCTCAACTTTTATGTTTGTCTTTTTTCCTTGGAGTTATGGCCGTTTGTCCGCATTTTTTTGTCACCAGCCACTAGGTAATATTCAAACGTCTAAGATAGATTAAGTATAAAGGTGGGTGAGGGGGTTTCACAGTATTATGGCTCGTTTTCTCAATTTAAATAGAGATGTAAAGATTCTTTTTTTGGTGTCTTTTCATTTAGTTTTCTCAGAGTATTGGAACATAGATGAATTTGTTTCTAATAGCTTTCACACCAATCATTGGATTTAATAGAGTTCAACCCAATTTTGATCTCTTTGATAAAATTTCTTGTTTGTTCCGCCTCAAAACTACTTTACATAAGCCGGCTTATTGAAAATGACATACTAATCAGAGACTTGAAAAATCGTTTCAGTGACACGGAGCTGTGTAGTAGTATTTATCAAAGTGATAACTCTAGTTTTGCATTTATCAAATATCTGTCTTACCGATGAATTAAGATATTCCATTTTATCTTACCTGTTAGTCGAATGCGTAAGAGAGAAACATAGCAAAAGCAAAAGATTCAAACATGTTAAAAGCTTTTAAACTGCTTCGCAAAAAATGCTGTCGATGCTAGCCCTTTCTATGCTTGGACTCTTTTCTCTTTCATAGTTGTTACATGTACTGCGGAAGATGTTAATCGTTCATCAAAATCACCAAATCAATCATCTGTCATTTTCAACAATAGCATTTCATACACCTGTGATGTTGGCTATTATCTTGCAAGCGGCAATCTTTATCGCACCTGTGAAGCAAACGGATCGTGGAGCAGCGAAGCACCTATCTGCGCAAGTATGGTTTTGTTATGATCTCATTTTACTGACTGCATCCTTACTCTTGGTTTCATCTTTTATTTAGCTTTAAGTATTGCTAGTTGTGTAATTGCGATCCATTTGTAATATATCCATATTACGTATAAGTAAATGTTTTAAGCTAGCAGGTCTTTCAATACTGTTTTGCCTATGTTAGGCTACATAAACACTCAACAATTTTTGTAAGACTTTGGTGTTCTATGGTCAACAGAGAGGAATATTTCCTTGAAATAATCGGAATTTTTGCTTGTTTATTTGATATAGAAAAATCGATGAAATTGGTTTGAAAAAATAAAACAAGATTAAGATGTTTAGATTCATCGTATATTTCATACTTTCTACTAGATTTCCCCCCCTTTTTTTGTTCTAATCATCTTTTTATGTTCTCGAAATATAGATTGAGTTTTCTGAATAAAGAGTACGATTTAGGAGTGTGTTTTTCTTGACAGACATCATTTTGCAATATAGTAGGAAATAATTTTGTTGTATGTATGTATTGAAATATACTTACTGTTTTCATAAAATCGATCATTACATCACCTATTTAAATAACTTTAAAAGAAAAACTAGTTTTTTTTAAATTTCAATTCGGATTGGGTGCTATCCTGTATTATAGTCTTTTATCCTATTAATTCTCTGAAAATATGTATTAATCTCGAAAAATGTATGGGTTAACCTGAAATCCTTGTTACTGTACTTCCAGTAACTTAATATATTAGAACTGATATCATTTAACAATACCTTTATGTTAGAAAGTACAATAATGACATCTAATATTCTTATATAATACTATTAAGGCATATTAAATATTATATTTTCGGCTGTTCGCGTGTGACTTCATTGTCAAACGTTGGTGTAGTTGCTTACAACGAACTGTTTAGGTCGACTTCGACTGGAAATAACATTCCCATCATTTACTAATTACTTGACTGATAGTACTGTCTGCTTTTTTTGAATGAAGCCTTAACGGCGTGGTCCATCCGTTTGTCCACCGGTCCTTATTTCTATCTAGAATCTTGCAAGACTGATTTTGCGCTTGTCTAACTCCTAAATTTAAAAACTTTCATTATGCTTTATTTGAAAATAAATTTGAATTCCTTTCAAGTCAAGGTCATGCATCAAGGTCATTTGTTGAAATTTAGCTTATCCAGACCATACTTTATAACACTGAAAATTCGTCAGGCAATATTTTGGTCGCTTTACGAAATGACAGCTAAATCATTATGAAAACTATTGAAACATTTTTTCTTAATAAAAGCATGAACGAGTTTGAAATCAGATCACAAAAATAGAATTACGTGGAAATGAAGTCAAATTGTAGAAAAACATTTTGGACTCTTGTGCTCAATGATTCTGAAAATAGGCCAAAAATGTGTTCGTAGGTACCACCTTGAACAAGTTTTATATTGGAAAAGTTTGGTTCAAAACTAGAAAGTCACATAACCAAATATTGGAAAACCTTGCTTGCTATCTTGATATGCAATTTTTGCTCTTTTAACTAGAAAAAGTAAAAAGAAAAATGGTCAGAATATCTGGGGTGATATTAATCCTGACCAAGTGCAAATCACCGTGGTCAAAAATCTCAAAACCTGTCAACCATTTACTTCGACACGACCATCTCAAACGCTTGTAATGTGGGTTACTATCATGCAAGCAGCAATCTAACTCGTGCTTGAGACTAGAATGGAAACCTGACCGAAGAAATGCCTTCGTGTTCAAGTAGTATTATCCTTTGAGACATATTAATATTATAATCATTTGATTTTGACAAGCTATATAACCAAGGGCATCGCCAGTCGTTAAACTCAACATGTTCAACCAACGGGCACATACTCTATTACCTCTATTGAATGCTGGCGACAAGCATATAGAGATCCCTCTGTCAGTGCGAGTATGTGCGTGGATGTGTGTGTGTGGCTGTATGTGTTTATGCACGTGTCGGGCTTTGGTCCATTTCTTGGACGGAGCATAGCTTCTACATTAATAAATGGATTTCAAACTAACTCGGCACAATTATCCCATTGAAGAGGCGTGCGTTAAGTTATGTTGTTCAAGGTAATGGCCGAATGTCATGCGACAAGCAATTATGCCGAGGCATCTGTTACACATTTCTAGGTGGGTTGCTTGAAGACACCTAAGCACAACGTGCTATAGGTGAGCTAATGTGATCGGTAAATGTCCGACGTCCGTCTGTCCGTCTAATCGTCTGTAAACATTTACAGAATAACCTTTACCTTCCTCCTCTACACACAATGAGATTTCAACTAGACTTTACAGAAATGATCTATAAGCAAAGCTATTTCAAAAGACTTCAAAAATAGAATCAATGAAGAGCTCTGGTTGCCAAGGCAACCGGATGAAAAAAACATAATTTTCTTCTCCATAACAAAAAGGCCTAGATCTCTCGGATGTTGCATTTAACATCACCTTTTATATTCTACCTCATTACCTCAAATTATTTCTCTGATATCAATGTTTGCCCTGTGTGGTGGGTTTCCGGATTTTTCATAGAGACAAAGAAGGAAATCTTTAAAAAGATATCTCATACTAAAAGGACAAGAGTATCAAATTTGCAAATAAAATTGCCTTATCATACTCTACCAAAATACTTCAAATTATTACCCCGAGGTCATTGAAATCAAGTATTGTTGTTTTCGGGTTTTAAAAAAGAAATAAATAATAAAAAAATCTTCTCCTCCCGAACGGTAAAGCGTAGAACATTGGGACTTCGCGTGTAACATCCGCTAATGATACTCTACCAAACCTTTTTTTTTTTCAAATTATTATATTAAGATCAGTATAAGCCCTATGTTGTGGATATCCTTGATTTTTAAAAGAGGTAAAGAAAGAATCTTTTGTAATCCCCTCCTCCAAAATTGTATGGTCTAGAGCTATCAAATTGTAAGGCCTAGAGCTTTAACATTTTGCATGTTTCGTTGGATACTTTACTAAAATACTTCAAATCAATTTTCCAAGAAGATCGTTTACCCTAAGGCGTGGGTTGCTTCACTTTACTAAAGATGGAAATATCTAATATTCCTTTCCTCTCTTAGAAAATGCCTTAGGGATTTCCAAAGTTGTATGCATACTCGCCATAAAATCTCATAATTCTGAACTCAAACCGTTTGTTGTGGCTTTATGAATTTACATAGAATTAAAGACGGAATAGAAAAAATTGTGAGAAACTCAGAAATTGCTTTCTTCGTTTTCAACAATGCTTTCAAACCTTTGCTTCAATTCAAAATACTTTTAACTGTATGATTTCTATTGCAGTACAGAAATGCCATATTGTCGATGCACTTAATGATATTGGAACTCTAAAGTGTTCCAAACACAACTTTAATACCTCAGTAACTTACTCTTGTGTAACTAATTACCATCTTTCGAGCGGACAATTTACGGATCATTGGCCCCACCCACTAGCTCTGCTGGCCGCACCCACTTACTCCGACAGGAAGTTCAATTTAAAAATAGACGGTATTATTTTGACGTATTTATTGCCAGTAACATAAACAAAAAAAGTTAAATGGTTGGTTTGCGATTTTAAAGACGTAACTGCAGCTCGAATAAGTTGAAAGTATGACGTATAAGTGACGCGTCACATAACTGTCTGCCAATATCGGAGTTTAAAGTTTACTTCCGGCTCAAATAAATGCTTTGATTGGACGATTGATTCTTTTATTGACAGCCGCAATTAGTCAATTATCCTTTGTCTGCCTGTAAGATGTATCATGGCCCCAAGGATTACCGGCAAGCTCTTGTACGTACTCAGTAATTGACAAATCGCGGCTATCAATCAAGGAATCAACCGACCAATCAAATTATTCATTCAGCCCGGAATGAAGATTTGAACTCCAACATTGATCGCCATTTTTGTTGAGCTTTTTGTTGGTTTGGCGACTTAAACGCTGTAACTACAGCTTATTCAAGCTGTAGTTACAACGTTTAGGTCGCCAACCAACTATTCACACTTTTGTTGTATGCTGTTCGCCATAAATTTTGCATTATAATGTCTTTAAAAAAACAAACGGGACTTCCGGTAAGAGTAAGTGGGCGTGGCTAAAGGAGTAAGTGGGCCGAGCCAGCGATTGGTCAATTGTATGGCTAATGCCCTTGAAAAGGAGAGTTTTACAACGATTTTTTTAACGATTATTTTTTCTATATGTACATGATTATTAACAGCATTGGTTTGCTCTCAAGCAAGGCTTTTTTTTACACCTAGCTTGATACAGTTTGATTATGTAAAGCGCTTTTGTGTGCAGTCTTGTATAATAAAGGTATGGTAATAATACTGAACTGCTTTACCGTTTTATTCTACCGTATTTTCTTGTAAACGGAATGTTTTTGAAAACTAGACTTATGTATTCATGGAAAGGTGCTTAATACTAGCAATCCATCCACAGGCCGAGGGGACGAAACCCATTCCTTGCACATGCATCAATTTCCCTATTTGATAACACAGTTCAAATATAATTGTTTATAGCTAGAAAAGCGTCAACATTAATAACTTAACTTAACAGACAGAATTTCGAGGTCTTCTTAGAGTCCAATGAGTGCAACCTGCCACTGGCGGCTTAACCGCTAAAACCATTGGATTCCTACGCCAAAGAACGTAGTTCTTATGTATTCAGGAATAATGCAAACTCTGTCTGCAAGTCCATCTCCCAGGTATTTATAGCTCACTTGAGCATATCGTGTTCAAAATGAGTCTGATCAGTCTTCAATGCTTTGTATGACAAAATGTATTAACCTTATTGGAATTGTAGAGAACTCCTTCAAAAGCATTTAATCATATTCCATCTCAATCCCACTTTTTCCGCGTCTCAAGAAAAAGACTTTGGAAAACATCGTTGACAATTGCTTGTTACAAGCTATTTCTTCAATATCCACAATGTTTTCTATCCAAAAAAGGCAAAAAAGTTTTACATTCCACCGGCTTGAAATTGTCGTCTGCAGCTTTTTCTTTAATTTGAACAAGTCTAAGATTTTGTAATGTTGTAATTGGCTTACTCCTGTGTAACTTTAACATCGTTTATTTATCATGATAAACGTTGACTGAAAAAGGATTACTGAACAATGGCATGATTCGCTAACTTACAGAACTTTCAGTACTTTTATTTGATAATGCGACATATTACAGTGGTGACTTGCAGTGAAGAAGTTGTAAACTTGACAACAAAGGTGCCAGATACAATATCATATGATTACAACACTTCTGTGACTTATGCCTGTGAAACTGGTTACCACATAAGTCAAGGCGATGCAACAAGGTGGTGTCAAGCAAATGGAACATGGAGCGGATTTCAACCTATCTGTTCAAGTAATTAACCTTTACCCAAAAGAGAATAGTTACGTCTACAACCTGTATTATTTCTCATGTTTAGAATGAGCGGTATCAATATCATATGTTTCTTTTATACAAGGCTTAAGTCCCTTTCATCCATGTAAAGGTCCTTTATGCATGTAAAGTTCCTTCTATATACGCGTAAAGTTTCTTTTATCTGGGCAAAATTCTTTTATTCATGTAAAGTTCCTTTTTGCATGTAATGTTCCTTTTATACATAGGTAAAGTTCACAGGATTAATAGCCAGTGCTTGCTGGCATGCTTCGACCAGCTCTATGTTGATATTTCTATTTGCAGTTCAGCATTTACGGATCGCTGGTTACGCCTTATGACCTCAGACTTGAAGTTTGGCTGAGATATCAAACGACATTAGTGCATATAGTTTATGGTCAAAGGCATATCATTAAATGTATATGGTCGATGCGCAAGAATAAAACTCGTAACTATATCTTTATTAAAGCTGTAGTTCCGACATTTTACTCGCACATCGAGGAAATCATTGTGCGCGACAGTAATTAATTTGATCTTAACCCTTGTCATGCTGAACCCGGAATATTCTGGTTTTGGCAGGAGGTGTAGACTAAGATCAGACTGCACTTATGTGCAGGCTGGTCTTAGTCTACACCTCATGCTAGTACTTTTCCCCGCCAGAGTTGCTTATGAAGTTGATTTCTAAAAACAAATATTGATTTTTTAACAAAAAGTTCTATCAGTGCTTTTAGCCCTTTGTTTTGACAGTAATTCAGTAAGGTAATTTATACAGCATGACAAGGATTAATTTTCAATACGAAATTTAGTGATTTGTCTGAGAAAACTGTTGTCTCTAGCGCAATAACCTAGAAGAGAAAAGCTTCTGTAGCGTTTATTGAATTGTGTTTATTTTTAGGGTGTTTTTAATGTTTTTAAACATCATTTCGCTTTCAGTCTTTGATTTTCTACTATTTTATGGTATTATTTGATGTGACCGCTTGGGATTTTTTAACCTAGACATCTTTCAACACAGAATTTTGTTTGTTAGCCAGTTCTGAAATTATAGACAGAATCAATTATTGTAATGTGAAGTTATGAAAAATACGGGGATGTAAACGCTACATGGGGATGGTGCGGTAAAAACGCCATAACTACAGCTTATTCAAACTAAACTTTCAATGATATGTCCCTTACCACATATTTAACGAAATGGTGATGTTTAATTTCTGAGTCGAACTGCCATTTCGGTGGTCAGAGGGCGTGGTAAGCGGTTCGCTAATTCGATTCAAAAACAATGTCAACTGTTGCGATTCAAAATCGACATATTCGGTTCATCGTGAACCAATACACGTGTTCATGACGAGCGACTATATTACGACGACTGACACCAAGTTGTTCTATCTGACAAGTAATAGATAAATCTTGATAAATCTAAGTTGAAAATCACAGCTAAAGGTTTGGCGTTTTCGTTCAATACTTAGGGCAAAAGGAATCTAAGTCTATGTCAAATTCGAAGTTAAATAAAATATTCTTTTTCAGTTGTCACGTGCTCCAAGGAACCTGTTAATTTCTCCGCTGTTATACCTGACCAAACAAACTACAACTTCAATACAACTGTTACGTATACGTGTAATCTGGGATACAACCTAACAGCTGGTGACCCGGTTAGAACGTGTAACTCTACAGGTCACTGGACTGGAACGAAACCCGTTTGCACAGGTGAGTAAAGCCTAAAGCCTCTACGGGCCTCTTATGGACAAAATTGCCCACAACAGTAATCCTAAAACCCTCGTTAAAATTGTGTACAGATCCATTTTTCAAAAACTTCAGAATCAGTCAGGGGCCAGCTTTGATAAAGCCGAGCTGTAAACAAAAGTCATAAATATAGTATCGTATGTTATTCCCTGCTCAGATAGCTGATTATTCCGCGATATCCGCTTTACTTTTGTAAGACTTCGGAGAACACTGAAACTGATTACGTATGATGTAGTCATAGTCACGTGATATGCGTTCTTATATCAATTAGACTCGAAAGCGTTTACTTGCTTTTATATATCTCTGGACTTCCATGAAGATTTTTTCGTTGTCTTGGCCGGAAGGTCAGGTATTCTTTACCAAATAAAAGAGTATCGATATCAATGTTAATCATATCTGAAAGATTATTATAAAGGATGTTCCGAATAATGTTAAACTTCTTACATTTAAAATGGAACTGTTCACTCGTCTTTAGCCCCCCATCCCCCTCAGCAACTTTAAAGAGGGGAATCAACTATGTTTCTATTTAGTAAACGCATAAATGGTGGTTCAAAGAACTGCAATTATTTTGAATTCTAATTTGAATGATCTGAAACTTCCTTTCTCCAATAAAGAACAACTTTTTAGGGGCTGGTTTATTTCTTTTTAAATAGTTTTTTTGAAAAGAGATAAAGAGCCTTATTCCTATTGGTAAGCTGTGCCATTCCTCAATACCAGATGGGAGAAAAGATCTTTTGTAAAACTCCGTTCTACACGGAGATACTCTGTGATTATTGAGATCCGCGAAGATTACATGAAAATGTAGTTTCAATACTTTGGAAGTTGAATCGAGCCATATTCTGAAACAGATCTTTTTTGTAGACATTCTACTTTTCTAGTCACGTGTTTGCTATGTCGATCAGTGTTTTCGTGGCAAATTCTATGTCAACAATGGGAGGTTTATTGACAGAATTTTTTATGGAATTCGGAGCAATAGAGCATTTAATTCTGATTCTTTTCTTTGGGAGATATTTCGCGCAAAGATTACCGATTAAACACTATCTGATGGTTAAATCAGTGAAAAATTCGCTTTAAAGAAATATTTTGATAGATTTAATGGTAAATCTTTGAGAAAATTGCATCTTTCCTGAATGGCATTCAAGAAATGTCTTTATACAATTCACGTTTGATACACGAGTATGCTGATCTCTAAGTCAGAGCCTTCAAAATACAAACCAGAGTTCATTACAATAAAATCTAAGCCGCCAAAATCACACGAAACAAATGGAAAATAAATATTTAATACTACTGGGTTTCTATGGGTACAGTTTCTTTTTGCAGGTGCGAGACCATTTTATGTAACTTGTTGCCAAGATTTTGAGAAAGTCCAAAACTACCAGTTACCGTCGGACTTCTACATTTTTGCTCACAGATAGCATGTAAATTAACATATTGAAATTCAAATATTGTGTTTTATGGCTTTTCTGACCTGATTCATTTGTTTGAGTGGGGTTTAATTTCGCTTTGAACAACCTTTCAGCTGTATCACGACGAAGTTCACTTATTCATATGCTTCCTGAGCATAACTAGTTTTTAGCTTGGGCTCTGAAATGATTTTCCCGACGACATACAAGTGACCAGCGGAATTCGAACCAGCAACCCTCAACGTCTTTCATATCAATGAATCACCAGCCTAACGACTGAGTTATACTAAAAAATCTTTTCTTACCTTAACATAAAGCAATTTTAGGAATAAAGCCGTCATCCGAACATAGTCCACATTTAAAGACTAAATAATATTTAGACGTTCATGCCAACGCCCTTGTTCAATAGCATGTTCTACTGTTGATGCTATTTCAGTCTCAGCCTGTTTCCAAGAAGAAATAACGAACGGGTCTGTATCTCCAAATCTGACAACACATGCCATCTATAGTACTGTGTCCTATACATGTGACAGCGGGTATTATATAAGCTCAGGGAATCAAACACGTACCTGTCAAAGCGATGGATCTTGGACAGGAGATGTACCAATTTGCTCAAGTAAGTTATCATTTAAGTAACAATTAAATATAGATCTTAACCCTTTCCTGTTAAATCCCTGGATGTTATGCCCGAGTGATTTAATGATTAAGAAAACATTGTAGAAAAAGAGGAAATTGCTTGTAACAAGCAATTTCTGCTTTTTCCACAATGTTTTCTACCCTACTGAATTGTTATTTTTCAAAGTGAACCCACTTTACATTTTCGTCAACAAAATCTTTGAATTTGGAAAGGCCTGAAATTTTGCAAAACACGAAAGGTTAAATGGCAAGGAATACATATACTACTTCAATCTCCTGTCTTTCTCTTACATGAATAACTGCACCTGTAACAATGTCAGATAAAATAGGGGTTGCATTATCAGTTAGCCCTTGGTAAATATACAATTTTAGACTGGCCCCAATTCAAAAATTTTGCAGACAACAATTTTGAAATCTAAAAATCTTTGGCCTTTAGGGTAAAAATATTATGGATAATAGAGAAATTGCTTCTAACACTCTTTTCAAACATCTTTTCTTGACGAGCGCCAAAAAGCAGGATTATGTGGAATTGGTTATGTACATGGAATAGTATAAGTGGGATGTGCAGCTGTATTACAGTGCATTTATGATCGCACCAACTTTCTTTCTTTCCGTGTAAATGTGTTTCTTTACTAGTCGCATAATATATACTAACTATTTCAGGAGTGACCTGTGACGCACCTGCGGCGATAAACTTTACTACGCATGCGCAAATACTTGCAGTGTATGACTATTCCGCAACTATAGTATATGAATGTATCCTGGCGTATAATCACACAGCAGGGAACCTTACGCGCGCCTGCGAGCAAGATTTTTCATGGTCAGGTTCAGACCCTGTATGCACTGGTATGAAAACTTTTTAATGTTCGATTAACTGTACCAGGTATTTATGACAAACGTGGGGCAAACGTTTTATTCTGTAACAGGATGTTTAATGAAAAATCTGCCGCTCGCACCCCTTCATTGCTCATAGGCATCTTTCTTTTTTAGCTCACCTGATCGCAGCGCGCATAAGGTTAGCTTTCGCAATCCTTGAATGTTCTTCGTTCATCACAATTCAGTGTTTCATCTCTACAGGTCAAAGTTTTGGCATAACCTTTTTCAATTTTGCTGAAATTTTGTGTGCGGCCAAGAGGAAAAGCCTTATTAGAATTATGATATTCTGTTGATTGCATAAGAAAATCGGGTCTTTATTGACAATTTTCACGTCGCCACTCCTCGAGGTCACGATTTTGTCAGGCTTGCTAGAAAAATATTCGTATTGTTATGAGGAAATTTGACTTTACAATTGTGAATTTCTGTGAATAATATCAAGCAAACGAATTGGATTCCTTGCTACCATCTTCAAAGATGGTATTTTTTCTCGGTCTTGCTCAAACATTCCAAAAATCTTCTTTTATTAGGTAGCAAAGTGTCATTTTTAACAGATTAAGTTAACAGACAAATGTTTGTCTCAAAGTTCAATGAGTGCAAACTGCCACTGGAGGCTTAACCACTAAATCCGTTAAATGCATGCGCCATAAAAAGTAGCTCTTATGTATTTCAGGAATAATGCAAACCCTGTCTGCAAGTTCATTTTCTGGGTATTTTTAGCTAACTTGAGCATATCGTTATCAAAATTACTCTGATAAGAGGATTGAAAGATAACGCAGACAGTTTCAAATTGTTGAAAAGTCTAAAATATTTATCTCTCTAGGTAGAAAACAATGTGGAAAATTAAGAAATCGCTTTAAAAAGGAGTGATTTTGTGGGGATTGGGTTGACGCCTTGGTTACTTTAACCCCGCTTCTTTATCATGATTACGTTTGACAACAACAACAACAACAACAAAGATTACTTAATAAAACAATGCTTTGTTAGATTACAGTACTTTTCAATACTTAGATTGTTTATCAGGAAAGATATCATTTTGAAAATTGCGATATACTGTCCTTCATCAGGCGAATTATAAGCCTGATTTAAAACTTCCTTGCTACAGGACACAATGGTACAAACTTTCTCAAAGATGTATTATTTGTATGAACACGTGGAAGACTCCTCTGAATATGGCGACTTAACATTCATATCATATCAAAACGAGTGAGGACCCTTTTGAATACTGTTATTTCGCATAAAACAGGGCCTTAGATGTAATTACTGCCATGCACTTCTCATGTTTGGTTTTATCTTTTTCAAACGCTCTGAAAATGGTTGTACTGTCACAAGGATGGTCCTATATCTTATTAAAGTAATATGCGTTGTCATAAGATTTCTATTCAGATTATCGACTTCTGAAATGCTGGACCCTCTTCTTTTATATCTAGACAGAACATATTTAAAGTTAGTCGTGAAGTAACGAATTTATTTAGAGCCATCTATAAACTGTTTGAGCCTAGGAGTTCGATAGTTCTGTTGATAATGAACAAAGAATTCGCTATTTTATTTATGATTTGATGTCAACGTTAGCTGAAATTTGATAAATTCCTTAATTAAATTACATGTAATTAGAAATTTTCCGCGCATCTATTGTTGTCGTTTGCCAAATGAAGTTGTTACAGGTACCATAACATCATTTCTACGATAACAAAAAGAGATTACCATAGAAATAATCTTATCTTCATAGTTAAACCACTAGCACCCATGATATATCAAAACTAATCATCGGGTTTAAACAAATCCCGCCTCTTACGTCATATTATAATATCATTCCTTTCTCTTTTCAGTATAATATTGCTCATATTTGACCTTGTCATATTAAACGCGGAATACTCATTTTGTTGCAGGAGGCAAAGACAGAGATAAACCCACACATATTAGCTGTCTGATATTAGTCTACACCACGTATTTGTTCCTTTAAACCATAAGATTAATTTTTAAGAAATATTAAACCACAGCAAGTTTCAGCCATTTCATTGTAATACAATTTTGAAAAAAAGATTTTATTGAGAATGACAAGGAATAATGAATTCTATTTTCATTTTTTTTTACTATATTCATTAATTGCCATGAGAAGTATGTCCTACCAAACAAAATGGAAGCGAGCATGTGCCAGCAATTGTATGACAGGACCCAGACTGTAGTAGAATAGTCAAAATCCCTGTTGGCAACACACCAGTCACTTTTCTACCAAAATTAGGTCCCTCAAACAATAACCTGCAATGAAAGAAACAATTTTCTAGCATGAATGAAGAGTAAAGCTTGAAAGAAAATGCTATGATTTAAATGCAAATATGAAATCGGTGTGAAATTTACCAATCACAGATATTTGACGTGGCCGTCAAATTCACTGAAAAATGAGCCGTTTTACGCAAAATTCAAATCCTAGTAGTAGTCACAAGGGAAATGATAGCCAATAAAAGGCTTGCTTTCTGTAAAGTAGAAACACTTCAAAGTCTGCAGATACACCAAAAAGTATATGGTTACCATCTACTTTTTTCACAATTTTCCATGAAACTCATACCAGTCAATTTAACAGCTTGCAGCCAGCCAAAACCCGCAAACCCACCACTTTCTGTTTCTGGCGTCACCGGATGCAGGCAAACAGTGTAAAGCTCATGACCTTTTAGTTTCGCATCCGGAAATGATCCCAAAATCATGTTTTATATTCATTTAATGCAACATTTTCTTTCTTTACCATCAAATATCTGCTCAAAACTTGCCTTTTCCTAATATTTCTGATTTTGACCATGGCCACTTCGAATATTTCACCCTCTTCTGTAGACTGGGACCTTAAGGGGTAAAAAGTTTTCTGCTATCATAAATTTCTTTTTACAGTTATAAATTAAGCTAATTCTCAAAGAATCAGACCACTCTCAACACCATTTTCTGACTTTAACTGTCCAAATTCTAGCATTGAATCCGTCACTGAAGTAGCTCATTTTACCCCAAAATTCAATCAAAGTTTACTTAAATACTATTAGTTACATTAGTTTCTTCCTTTCAAAAGTGCTTTTTCCTTAATCTTGTGAACCACCTAAATAGACTTAGTATATTTTCTACTTTGATCAACAATGCTTTCTGAATTATTCATTCATGTTTTAAGTGAATATTTTGGTCCAAAAACAGAAATTGTCGGCCTGCATCATGTCAAATAACCTGTAAATTGGTATGAACCATTAATTTTTTCCAAGGTTTAGGAACATTTTTCTCTAAAATTCAGCCATCTACAGCCTGTATTATGTTTTATCAACAAAAAATAATTAAAGATGACCTGAGTCCTGATTGTTACTGAAAGGCAATTCAAGAGTTAAAGGGAGGTAATTCAAGTTCTCCAACAAGAGTAAAATTTCTCCACCAAGAGTTATCATTCCTAATTCATTTAATACACCAACCCAAGCATCCCAGATGCATCCACTTGTCCTTTTTAGGTGCAACCTGATATTAAAGCTGATAAATCAACATATTTGAGAGCCTAATTGGCCATTTAATCTACAAAACAAATGAAAGGGCCAGATAATCCCCACAAAATCTCACTTTCTATGTGGACATAGTCTTGGTAAGAAGGTTTTCTACAGGAATATTTGTGAATTTGGAATAAATGATGGCTAAAAGGAATCATCCATTTAAGATTAGCTGTACTAATTCCTACAAGAAGAGATCTACCCAGTTTAAGAAGGGTTGGAGCTCGACTAAGGATCATGATGAGGGTATGAACCGACAACTCAACCCAAGCCGTCTACATCTGGATGTAGCGAGTTGAAATGTAAACGTCTCACAAGCGAGGAGGCAGCAGATTTGGTTGGAAATTCATCGCTTTCCAGTCTCCCTTACTCCTTAAGACCAAAACCTGTAGCTGATGAGTTCCCAGGTATTGACAACTTGACAATGGAGGAAAATGTTATCGTAAACATGCGGAGAGTTATGCTGCTAGTTGAAAGTGTACATGGATTTACGTGCGAGAATCCGAAAGTCAAAGTTGAAATTGTTCAACGCATGGGACTTTGCGTATCGTTTATGGTAACTTGCAGTACATGCCGAATGAGACTACAGCCAATGCAAATGTCGGACACTATAAAGAAGTCTAAGGGTCCTCCAGCTGGGGTACTTAACGAAATGGCTGTTTTACCTGCCCTTAAAACTAAAGTGGGTCTAGCTGACATAACTAATGTATTCACCTGCTTAAATATCAAAGCACCGAGCAGAAGTGTAATGCAGCAAAAGTTTAACAGAATGTGTGACAAAATGACAGAACTGAATGAGAGGCAGTTAGAAAAAAATCAAGCCTACCTACAACATGTAACATCACTAATTCAAAATGAAAAGGAAGTTGATGCCCAGTACGATGTTTCGTATGCGAGTCGTCCCCAGGGTGGTTGCGAAAAGGCAGAACAGAATTTTGCTGCTCTAAGTGAGCACACAACTACAAGGAAGCTCCCAATTGCAATTGGTGTTGCAAATAAGCACTGCAGATTAAAGGGATGTGACCACAGTCAACCAAAGTGTAAGAAAAACTATAGCTCGGACAATACTATTGCAGCCAGTGAGCGCTCACTTCTCCACAAAACGTTGAATGATGTACAAAAGAGGGGCCTTATAATAATTCGCTCCACGCACAAGTTGCAAAAGCCTTGAGGGACTATGACTCGGACTCCAATTTAGGAATATCACACCAAGTTTGTTTTATTCATAGAGTCAGGACGCTTGATAAACGCATTCGGGCAATACAGTTGCGCAGCATCCCAAATATATATGACAAGGAGTTGTACAGACAAAGGCTGGCACGCTGTATACGAAGTCGGATAAGATTAGAGCTAGATAAAGCAAGGGCTGTGACAAAAAGGGACGACTCTTTTATTCAAGCTGGTGCAAGTGCAATTCAAATTATCATGAGATGCCTTTCCGGTGAACATGGTCTGTGTCGGGAATTTTCCTTTGTTTGCAAAAGTCACCTAGCAGCATACACTACCACACACTTACCATATGGGGTACACTTAGAAATCAGTGAAACGGAGCTATGCTTGGTACAAAATGAAATTAATAAAATGTTCAATGGAGAAAGCCTTTTGAGTATGAGAAAATTGTTCAATACCAATCAATGTGAAAGTTTACATGCTGCAGTTTATAGACTGGCACCCAAGACAACTTGTTGGACACGAAATTTCCGAGCACTTTGCCATTCTGCAGTGCATTCTCGCTCAGTAGGACCAAGCAAATCATGCATAAATCTAGCTCAGGAAGCAGGCATACCAGTGTACAAGAAATCCAGACTATATAGTCAACTGAAACTGAAGGAACGCCAAAGGCGATATGACTCAAGAAGAAGCGCTTCTTCACATTTTAAACAGAGAAGATAATACTTGCGAAAGAGAAAATCGCACAGGGCACTGTTCAGAAAATCCTTGTACAGCGCAGAAAATATAGCCTCTCATTCGGCTCAAGATCACAACTATGGCATCTCATACAAGAGTATTATGAATCATTGCGGCTTTATCTGGACTCAGGGAAGAATTAAAGAATGCACTGGCCATTTTTTTGGTATGTTGAATTTATTTCTATAATATCAGGTAAATCAATTAACTTACATAGTAAAAATATGTACTAACGCATTATTCCTAGTAACAAATTCCCGAAATTACAGAAAAAAGTCAGAAAATATCAAAAATCCCACTTTCGACCTTTTCTCGGAACTTCAATTTTTTAATGTTCTTGAATTACCTCCCTATTTAAAAGTCCTCTTGTGACCCAAAAGTAGGCTTGAGACCCATATAAATGATATTTTCAGATTTGGAATTGATGATATTACTAAAGAAAAGGCAGTTTTACATCAAGAACCGAGAAATGAAAAATGTCATATTTACCTTTAAGGACCCAGACTGTAGTAGAATAGTCAAAATCCCTGTTGGCAACACACCAGTCACTTTTCTACCAAAATTAGGTCCCTCAAACAATAACCTGCAATGAAAGAAACAATTTTCTAGCATGAATGAAGAGTAAAGCTTGAAAGAAAATGCTATGATTTAAATGCAAATATGAAATCGGTGTGAAATTTACCAATCACAGATATTTGACGTGGCCGTCAAATTCACTGAAAAATGAGCCGTTTTACGCAAAATTCAAATCCTAGTAGTAGTCACAAGGGAAATGATAGCCAATAAAAGGCTTGCTTTCTGTAAAGTAGAAACACTTCAAAGTCTGCAGATACACCAAAAAGTATATGGTTACCATCTACTTTTTTCACAATTTTCCATGAAACTCATACCAGTCAATTTAACAGCTTGCAGCCAGCCAAAACCCGCAAACCCACCACTTTCTGTTTCTGGCGTCACCGGATGCAGGCAAACAGTGTAAAGCTCATGACCTTTTAGTTTCGCATCCGGAAATGATCCAAAAATCATGTTTTATATTCATTTAATGCAACATTTTCTTTCTTTACCATCAAATATCTGCTCAAACTTGCCTTTCCCTAATATTTCTGATTTTGACCATGGCCACTTCGAATATTTCGCCCTCTTCTGTAGACTGGGACCACAACAAACAGGATGTGTTTGCCGTAAACGATTTTTACAGACGGACTAACATTTACTATATGCAAAGATCAAAATTGTTTATCGAATGAAATGTATATTAAAGAATTTCGCCAATCTTGACGTGTAATACCTGAAGAATTTGCATCCTAAATAGTACCAAAGCAGTTATAGGTTTTTAACCGTATAAATCGTTTACACCTGGTTTTAATATTCGTTCCTTTATAACTCCAAAAACTTGGTTGCCTCATCTTGTGCAGAAGAAATAATCCCCAAAGCGACCCCTAAAGCCATATAACTTCAGGTTGACTCTACTGTAGTTGCGAGGATTCGGAGGCCCATCGATCAAAAAGTTAAACTTCTAAAGAGGCTTCTTCTCCTATTTATCATTAGATATCTTTAAAAACTCGAAAAGTTGAGGAGAGCGCGAATAACTGACACGCATTCCTCGCTTTTCTTGAAACGACATGATTCATTTATTAAAACTAAAGATTTGTTTATGACAGTAGAAAATAGAGAAACTGAAATTCCGTCTGATGTATGCCTGGTTATATTTGTTGTACTCATTTCTCAAAATTGATAACACACTTAATACCAAAACCTTAAAACACCAAGAACGAATAAAAACATGATTCCCGCATATTTCGAAGATATACAACAACATACTAAGTTTCCTTTTACTTTCTTTTATTTGTCATTATTGAACGTATAAGTTATTATGTACCTGTTTTAAATATTATATGTGATGGTGATGAACATTATTGTTCAAGTCATTTAATTGAACACGAAGAGAATATTTTTGTCTTAATGGAGGTATGAACTTAAAAACTTATACATAGCTGTAATTAAGTTTTAAGGTTAATGCCTCAATAAAAAAAATATGTTCTCTTCATTTCTTATAATCTAATGAAACCAAGCTAAACAAAGCAAATGTCTTACCAGTTTTGAGTAAAGTTTTATTGATCTACCCTCTACGCAAGCATACAAAATTTCGGGCTGAAAATTTTGTTCATGGTAGAATGAGAAAAATATCAAACTACCTAAGTAATGGAATATTGATAGACACTAAAATTGATATGTTTATCTTAATATGTAATATGTTTAAGCTTTTAAAAAAAAATAATGCAGAAGAACCACAAATTTTTCATTTTTGGTGAATAGTAAGGGGTCATGATTGATTTAAAGCAACTTTTAATAGTATTCAGTTATATCGGCGCGACTGGAGCTCCTAACCATGGATTCCTGGTAGTTCACACACCAGTGCCGCACCACTACATCCTTATCGAGCATCCAGCTGCTCATCCCACTTAGGATCACGATTAAGTTACTCATATTGATGATGCATGCTGGTTTTATTGAGCGCGGTTACTGATAATCCAGCCATTCTGAAATGGGCCATACACTGAGTTTTGGACAAAAATCAAACACATAGATATTCACCTTTATTAAGGAAGTACTTTCCCCCGATCCCTGAATTTTACGCGAACGTGATGTTATAATTGAGAAAATATGTGGGAAAGAAGAAATTGCTTGTTACAAGAAATTCCTTCTTTTCCAACAATAATTTCTTTCATAAAGGATGGTTACTTTTTGAACTTGTACTCACTTTATTATGTTATCTGCTAACCTTTTGAATCTGAACAAGTCCAAAATTTTGCAAAACATTAAAGGGTTAAGCAATGTCTTTTTATTAACTATTGAGTACATTGTGCTTTGTTTCAGTATCCTATTGCATACAGGAAAACTCCACCAATAGTACACCCAGTCCTAACAAACTTCTTCACGAGTTTGGTGATGTCATTTCATACAGTTGTAACCTTGGTTACAACCATTCGGCCGGTGATCTTGGCAGAACATGTTTAGGGAATGGTTCTTGGACAGGAACAATTCCGTCATGTGATAGTAAGTATTTAGGATTGAAATATATATGAACCCTTTTCCTGATGAATATTTATCATCTTTCACTACATTAAAGAAAGCTGACATAATTAGATTGATTTTATGTTCAAATATTTTCTCACACAACATGAAGAAGCAGAGTAGTATGGCCTAAGATCAGACTAAACGTGTGTGCAGGGTGATTTTAGTCTATACACCCGCCAAAGCTGTTGTCAAAGCAGTAATATTCCGGGACCTGTATGATAAGGGTTAACATATTTTATAGAATAAATGAATGCTTAACTCCCGAGCAAACTTGGCAGGTGAGGGAAAAATCTCTACCAGTACGTTTATATATATAGTAGAGTTGTATTTTTATCATCTCATTTTTTTCTGAAGCAATTTTATATTGAGATTTGACCAATCGCTGGCCCCGCCCACTTACTCCTATGGTCATGCCCATTGACTCCAACAGGAAGTCAATGTTCGATTTTAAACGGTCTTATTTTGCAAGAACTATGTTCAGAAGCATGTAACAGAACAGTAGAATCGTTGGTTTTGCGACCTAAACGTCGTAACTACGGCTTGAATTAGCTTTAGTTACGACTCTTAAGTCGCCAAACAACAAAATTGTTTCACACAGATGGCGGACATCGTCGGAGTTTAAATCTCAATTCCGGGCTGAATGAATAATTTGATTTGTCGATATATTCCTTGATTGATAGCTACGATTTGTCAATAAACGTCAATGGGAACGAAAACATTGATACGATTCATTTTATCTTCGAATACTCAGACTTATTCAAAGGCATATCAGACATAAGATATAATTATATATTATTAATACGAACCATGTTTGGAAGCTTTTCTGTATAGGAAATGTGAAAACGTTCCTATTGCAGCTTAGATCTGAATGTAGATATGAGAATAACCCTTGTTCTGCTGAACCCGGAATATTCCTGTTTTAGCAGGAGGTATAGACAAAGATCAGCCTGCACATACACCTCCTGTTTGGCTCCTTCAACATAGAGTTGTTTATAAATTTAAAAAGCTTGACCCTTAACTAGTGTTTCCAGACCTTTAATTTTAATGCAAATTCATATAAGGATTATATCTAGCGTGACAAGGGCTAACACGAAATTGTTAGAATTAATTTCGCATGTATAACTGCTTTATTTAAGTTATGTCTTATTTTTTTATGTGCATAAGTATGCAACGAATACATATACGACGCTGTTAGTTTATAATATGTTGATAATTGTATTACTTATCCATTACCTTTGTGCATTCAAAATTGATAAAAAATGTCATACACGGAAGTAAGTTAGAGGCTAGCAGTTAATTCAAAGAGATAAGATAACAAATGATGTTTAAGGATGAGGAAATTTTTACATCAGTTATCACTTTCAGTAATAACTTGCCCTCAACCTCCGATCCCTGCCCATACGTACATCTCACCGAATATATCCGAGTCTGACTACAACACAACTATTACGTACACGTGTGAACTGGGATATAACAGAACTGGTGGAGATGAAACACGGAGATGTACAGAAACACGTGACTGGGAGGGACAACAAGCCAATTGTACACGTAAGTTTGAATAACCTGATCTCGATCTACATGTGCGCGTTACGTATTTACGAGAATTGTTACTCGATGATACCACTGTACTTTCCTTATAGCGCTTTCATGTAGAAACTTTTACTGTATACCCTATTGCAGAATTAGAGGATCGATCAAAGAATCAATCGACCAATCAACTCATTCATTTAGATCGGAAATTCAACTTTGAACTCCAACATTGGCCGACATTTATGGGGAGCATTCATGATGATTTGGCGACTTAAACGTCGTAATTACACTTCATTCAAGCTGTAGCCATAATTTTTAGGTCGTCAACTAACCATTTTACCTTTTTTATGTGTAACTGGCCGTAAACTTTACAAATAATGATGTTTTGATGTTCGGACCGTAACGTATTTCTTGGAGGTATTTTATCTTCGTCTCATCATGTTTGTAAGTTTAATTTGAACTCTTGGAATGAATGGTTTCATCGAATGATTCGAATGCAAATCTTGAATTACTTTTCTTTCTTAAAGTAAAAATAGAAATAGGACAGTATATGTGTTTGTTTCGTAAAGCCTCTAGGATGCTATCAAATAAATGGAATTGGTGGAAAAGAGCTCTAGCCTTGTCTATCAAGATTCAAGCCTTTAGATTGACCTACGCACAAAGTAGGTCCATGTAATTTAACTAACAACTAGTAAATTTGTTGCCTTGTTTTGTTTGATGGCACCAAATTGTAAGAGATGAACAGTTTTTTTGTTTTTTTTTTTTTTTTTTTTTTGTTCTTTTATTGAGATCTGAACCTGAAAACTTAATTATACTAATTCGTGAATCTGCTTGACTGTGTGATTAAGTTTTTATGTTCAAACCTCAGTGAAAAAAATCTCTTCATTTCTTATTCATTGCGGAGAAAAACTATGTATACTAACGTTATTTTAATGTTTCATATTACTTATTAATTTAATAAGTAGTATAATATTATTTCCTTGTATTTTTAATTCACTTTCTGAATACCGACATGACAAACCAAACACAATTCCGGTTTATTGTCAGAATATGAAATTTTGGTGCCGTTTGTGATGTTCTTTTAATACTCATCTTTATTATAACTATTTCAGTGGTGACCTGCCAAAGTCCTAGCAACATAGGAAATGGAACATTCACTCCCGTCAAACCGATATATAACTTCTCTGACGTCATCATATACACGTGTAACCATGGTTACTACAGATACAGCGGTAACACCAGTCGAAGTTGTGATGAAAACGCGACATGGACAGGACAGGAGACAGTTTGTTTAAGTAAGAGATTTTTAAATCTGTTTTCAGAGTTATTTATAGTCAGTCATTACAAATTTGATTTGATATTATTTTGAAATTGGCCAATCGCTGGGTCATTTGACCACGCCTGTTAACACCGACAGAAAGTTCAGCTTCGATTTTTGACGGGGTTATTTTTCAAAATTAATGGCCAGTAGCATATTACCAAAAAGGTAAATGGTTGTTTGGCGACCTAACCGTCGAAGCTACAGCATGAATAAGTTGTAGTTACGACGTTTAAGTTGCCAAACCAACAAAAATGATTCACCAATATGACGGCCAATGTCGGATTTTCAAACTGAACTTCTATTCTAAACGAATGATTTCTTTGGTCTAATGATTTGATTGACAGCCGCGATTGGTCAATTGACAAGTCGTTGGCCCACTGATTCCACTGGCCCAAAAAATAAGTTCCATTTCGATTTTAAACGGCGATTTTTTGTGGCAAGTAGCATGTAACAAAAATTGGAATGGTTAGTAGGCGACCTAAACGTCGTTACTGCAGCTTTTTCAAGCTGCAGTTACGACGTATACGTCACCAAACTAACGAAAATGCTTCACGTAAATGGAGGCTAATGTTCAACTTTCAAACCCTATCTAAATGAAACTTTTGGTTGGTCGATTGTTTCTTTTATCGACAGCCGCGATTGGTCAATTGCCTAACAGTAATATGTATTTTAAACCACGAATACTTTTCTTGAAAAATTATTATTAGTTTAATGATAAGATTGTTGAAATTTGGAAAAGAAAGATTGTTGAAATTTGGAAAAGAAAGATTGTTGAAATTCGGAAAAGAAAGATTGTTGAAATTTGGAAAAGATAGAGACCAGCTAACAATTTTGTTTGTTTACAACAGTTGTCCAATGTAACAAAACTGAAGAGCCCCATGCCACAGTGACGCCTGATCAACAAATGTACGACTTCAACACCACTGTAACTTATACCTGTAATCTCGGATACAATTTAACATACGGAGACAGCACGCGTACCTGTCTAGCGAATGGTTCATACGACGGAACAGCCCCAAACTGTACAAGTATGTGATTGTGTTTGTTGGCTTGGTTGTTGTTGTTGTTGTTGTTGTTTTGATTGTGCCAGAAATTGAATTTGGGATGATATTCATCAATTCGGATAATATATAAATAATATTTTCATCATATTTAAAATGAAGTTCAATTCATAAAAGTTAAAATGAGGATATTCCATGTGTCATTGGGGTGAAACCGGTTGCCGGTAACTGCTGTAATGCGCATCCAGCATGGCGATTCCGAAATTATGTAAATAAATGACCAACCGTGACTGTCATTAAAAAAACATTCGGCCAATTAATTATTCATTGAGACCAGAAACGTGCTTAAAGCGCCGACATTGGCCGCCATCTTGGCTAAGCATTTTGTTGGTTTGGCGACTTAAACGTAGTAACTACAACTTATTCAAGCTGTAGTTACGACGTTTAGGTCTCCAGCCAACCGATATTTCTTTCTTGATACATGCTATTGGCCATAAATTTTGCATACTAACGCCGTTTTAGAATGGAAGCGGGACTTACTGTCGATGTCAATCGGCGGTACCAATAGAGTAAGTTGGAAGGGGTCAGCGATTGGTCAATTGTCATTCTTTGATGAGTAATCATGAAATAGCGAAATTATTAAACGTGTCATATTTCAACAGGTTTAACGGAATTTTATCTGTTTTAAATGGCGATTAAAATATGTGAGTTATTTGTATGAAAACGCATTCGATATTTTATTTAAGAATAACTTTTATGTTGCGATTGTGAAACGTGTAATATTGTTTATAAAATGACGTAATTACATTTACTATATACCTATAAAAGATATGGATTAAAATCTTGCTAACTAATACAACTCGGCAGATAAAAATCCGTATTCGGCTTGTACTAAAAAACCGTATTCGTCGAGGGCCGTTAAACACGGACGTTCGTTTTTTTGTTTTGTTTTGTTTTTTTCGGAAAGTTGGTTATTTCTTAATCATTTAAGAGAATTTTCTTAATAAAACATTTAAGAGAATTTCTTAATAAAATGTTTTAAAACGTATATAATAAAAAGAATATTACAACAGTGTGTTTTTCTATTTGTTGTTATCGCGTTCTCGGATCGTGTGTAGGTATTTTTTAATTGGATTCGACCTTCGGTCTCATCCAATAAAAAATATCTACACAAGATTCTCGAACACGATAACAACAAACAGAAAAAGACACTGATGTAATATTCCCTATGTATACTATTATAACGTCATTCTCGCGGTAACAAAAAAGCTCCAATGTCACGTTTCAGCTAATTTATTGAGAAATCACACAAGTGTTGTATCACCCATATAATGTCAAAAATATCCACCAGGTTTATTTCGACCTCACGACGTATGCCATATTATCAATGAAAAGATCGAAGTACAAATTAACTGATTCATACTACATGCACTTTAGAATTGACGGGTAGCTGTGTTGTATCACACGTGTAATGTCAAAAATACTCAAGAGGATTATTTCACACTCACGGCGTATGTCATTTTTTGAATGAAAAGATCTAAGTTCAAATTAACTGATTCACACTACGTGCATTTTAGAATTGACGGAATATTGGCAACGCCCACTAGCCCCCGACATAGCAACTCGGCTGAGATAGTTAACGCCATTTTTTGTAAAATTTATACATGACGATTTTGGGGTTTTGCGCATTTATTTTGCGCAGCGTTAAAAAATATTGAACAAAGTTAAAAGCAGATATGTAATTCTTACAAAATTTCACTCAATGAAGAATCATATTCAGTGGGTATAGTCTCAAAGAAATTCAGCAGGAATTGTGTCAGGAACTCTCGTCACGCAACTCAGAGGACGTGGCGTCGTTTAATCGTTAATAAAGAATATTATTTTAAGATAGCCATATAACAAATTTTATTTGTTTGTAGCTGCGGAGGAAAATTTGATATTCCACTCGACCTTTGGTCTCGTGAAATATCAAAATTTTCCTCTGCAGCTACAATATGTTGTATCACTAGCGTAATGTAATGTTCCACTTGTTATACCTACAGTTTTTGTTTCTTTTTTAATATAAAATCGATGAAATAATAAACAATCTGTATGATTTTGCATATTTATTTCCATTCTGCTTTACCATTTTTTAAACGTTTATTCGCTTTTTGACGTCACCTTGGACTATCTTAAATATGGAACTGTACTTGACACTGTTAGATACGGATTTATTTTCTGATGTGTTCTATTTGGTCTGTGTGGAATGTATATATTTGTATATATTAACGTTATTTATCAGCCAAGGATGTGGAATACGCGCGTCGCTTTAACCCATTCCCACTTGACAAAATTTAGACTGGTCCAAATTGAAAGAAGATGCAGACGACAATTTCAAGTTGGTGGAATTTTAAATTTTTTCACCTTTTTGGATAGAAAACATTGTTGATAATGAAGAAATTGCTTGATACAAGCAATTTCTTCATTTTCCACAATGTTTTCCAAAGCTTTTTTCTTGAAGGGCGTAAAAAGGAGGGATTGAGTTGGAATGGGTTAATACCTTTATTCAAGGCTTTAGGCAAAATATTTAGACATGAATAATGACGCTTTTCTAACTTGGTTATTCTATACCATTTCGATTACATAATTTTCAGTCCATTTATGAAGTGAAAAAAACGAAAGTTGAAGTTGCGCAAATTTCTTCAAGTTTCGACAACGCAAGCAGCGCAAAGGAAGTGTGCGGTTTTCTTTAAAACTAACTCGGTGTTACCATATCTTTTCTGACTATTTCTAATAAATATATGGAACTAAATAACATGAAAAATGGATTGGAACAGTTTCTTTTAGAAAATTACGGAGAAAAAAACTCGTTTGTGAATTCAATTTAGTTATTTAATCGAATCTAATCTTAACCTTTATCCACAAAATTACGTTTTAACTTAAAAAAAAATAGAAATATTATAGTACGACATGGTTCATCTCTGATTATTGGAAACAATGATAGATAAATGGTTAAATTGTATCAAAATCGAACATTTTACTATTTGGATTACGTCATAAAAACGTAAAGTAAACATTAGACCTCTATGATAGTCGGCGAAGTTTCATACACAATCCGGCTCGGTGATCCCCATCTTTCTCTGCATATGTGGATCCATCCTACTTTAATCTACTAAATGATAAAGAATAACAGGAATCTTATTGTAGAAATCGTCCTTAAACAAGAGACAAATGTTTAATTGGCGATCTAAACGTCGTAGCTACAGCGTGAATAAGCTGCTATAACGATGTTTAAGTCACAAAAACAAAAAATATACACTATAAATGTCGGATTTTAAGTTCACTTCCAGTGTAAATGATTTATTTAATTTGTCTATAGAATGTGAATTGACAACAGCGATCCGTCAATTCTAGGAAGCTAGTGTGTGTTGTTGTTGGGGGGGGGGCGTTGGGTTCAAATGAATTAGTATTGCTTGTTCACCAACTTCTGAAGAATGGAGTAAAGTTACATTGCTAAGGCGAAAATTGGATAAAGCAAGCATGATGTAGAGGTAACAGAGCTTTCAATTCCTTTAATAAAAGGGAATCGTTCTTGAAGTGTGTACGTTCAATGATTTGCTTAAATATAAAAGAACAAGGCCATTTTCTTTCTCTCTCTCTTTACAAGCAACCTACCTCAGCTTGAAATTCAACCAAAAATATTTGATATACAATTTTTTTTTTCAACTTTTCCATACTTCAGTAATAACGTGCCCTCAACCTTCGATCCCAGCCTATACATACATCGCACCGAATATATCTGAGTCTGACTACAACACAACTATTACGTACACGTGTGAACTGGGATATAACAGAACTGGAGGAGATGAAACACGGAGATGTACAGAAACACGTGACTGGGAGGGACAACAAGCTAATTGTACACGTAAGGCAACTTCTTATTTATTACACAATGAACAAGGTTAGGTAAAGAGCTAGAGGATTGGTGATCTCTATTCCATTTAAGAAGAAAACACAATATACTAAGGCCTTTTCTAAATGACTCAAACACAGTAAATAATACCTGACAATTTATGTCATTTCACAAACTAATCATGCGCTTCAACTAATTATCAAGTCGCCGTCACAGTTTACCAGCTTTTTACAACCACTCTTTTGGTTTATACTAATTTATTTTAAAACCCCTGTCACACTAGGGTGGCGATTCCACGCCGCTCCCACGGCGATCCAAAAATTTCCAGAGCGCTGTGAGGACGTCGTGATATCGCCATGATCGCTGCGGGAGGGCAGTGGGAGCTCCGTGCAGTCGCGTAGAGCGGCGAGGGACGGCGCGCACTTTGGACATGCACAAAACAATCGCCTTGGGAGCGCAGTGTGGTAAGTGCGCAGTAGGATCGTCGTGTGGTCGCCTTAGCCGCGCCACGAGGTCTCCTACAACGCCAGAAGGGCGCCGCGACACCGCGATGTGAGCTCAGTCAGAGCGCCATGGCAAGCAATGGCTCTTGCACGGCGACTATACCACGCTCTTGGCGCATCCCCTGCGTCTCTACTGCGCTCCAACAGTGTCTCAAATGCACCGGCAGCCCAGT
Source organism: Fragum fragum (assembly GCA_946902895.1). Taxonomy (NCBI): domain Eukaryota; kingdom Metazoa; phylum Mollusca; class Bivalvia; order Cardiida; family Cardiidae; genus Fragum; species Fragum fragum. Next base: position 12,554,756 of record OX336374.1, read on the forward strand.
GCAATCGTCGTGAGAGCCTAGTGCACGCGCCCTGACGTCTCCATGAGCGCGGCAGAAGCGCTTTAGAAGTGCAGTCAATCGCCGTAGGAATGCGATACATCGCCATAGAACCGTCGTAGGAACGCCGTAGGAGAGCCGTAGCATCGCCGTGTATCTCTATTTTCCCGAAAATTATTGATGTTTTCCGGCGATTCTACGGCGCTCTGAAAAATGCTAGAGCGCCGTGCAATATATTCTCTTCATCTCTTAAATGAGTCTTTTTTAACCTCGAATTCTCGATTTGAAAGACCATGTTATGGTCCGAGATACTGCGTGTCGCCCAATGGATTACCGGGTTGGGAATCCCATTACATCCAAGTGAACACAATCGATATTGCAAGAATGCCCATCCCATCAACAAACTGCCACGTTAAGTCAAGACAGGGTCCGATCCATCAGTCAGAACGCAATGCATTTAAACCTAGAATGATTGTGCCACAATGCAGCAAAGTGTTGCTGCCTTATGGATGTTCTTGAAGGTTCATCGTGAGATTAGCAAGTGTGTACCTGTAACATTTGATTTGATGATGCGTTCACATAATTTAGCATAGCAACATTTTTCTTACCAAAAGCACTTGTTCTAATGGCCATTCTAAAAAGAAATTTTAAGAGTATACAAAGGGTTAAAATATTTTGATCAACTGTGTGCGAACGTTACGTTTGACGTTAGATTCAATTTCTGGAGGAAAACTGTTTGTTTAACCGTTGAATGAATTCTTGGCAGTTGACAGTTGCAAACATGACTACGTTAATTTCAAAATGTACATGTTTTTGTTTCGCTTCAGTGGTCATGTGTGACGTACCTGAAAGTGTTGGTAACGGAACATGCTCTCCCTCCCTATCTGTATACAACTATTCTAGTGCCGTTACATATACATGTAACTACGGATATTACAGTTCCGGTGGAAACCTCACCAGACTTTGCACAGAACTTGGAACTTGGAGTGGGCTTAAACCAACTTGTTCTAGTAGGTATTTTGCTTTCTTTAAAGTCTATGAAATGTTCCAGGAAAACGGATAGATGTTTAAGTACAATAGCATCAACATGACAATGTTCCCTAAATCTACATTCTATACAGTTTACTCAAGAAATGTGTCTTCCGTAGCCTACTGCAATGTGATTATCAATTTCATATTTCGTACCTTTCTTCAGTTTGTCACAATTCAAAAATTCTTTTGAACTTGTATTGAAGAAAACTTACAAGAGTAGATTTAGTATGATTAACATCTTGCGTATTTCCGATTAACTTTTCTTAGCCGAAAGTACAAAAAGAAAAAGGGCGAAATGAATTAATGTTCTGTTTAGTGAAAAAAGGTTGGGAAGAAGATATATCTTCTCTATTTTATAATTGTTATCTCATCGTTCTTGACCTTGTTCATTTCGTTGTTTATGTTAATTTTGTTAATGATACTGTTGTTGTAAATACTGATTTTATAACAAACACCATTTAATTATCAAATTTTATAAAAGTTGTTAAAGCTGATCCGCTTTTCTCTTATCCTTGAACGGTCATTTGTTAACTGTTTTCAGTTGTTCAGTGTAACAAGACTGTTGAACCAAACTCTACAGTAATTCCAGACCAACCAACTTACGATTTCAATACAACCGTTACATATGCGTGTGATATTGGCTTCAATAATACCTCAGGCGAAATCTCTCGCACCTGTCTGGCTAATGGGACATTTGATGGAAATCCATATGTTTGTACAAGTGAGATTTTAAAACATTTATTTCATTCAAGTTAATAAAATGTCAATGGGCAGGATATCTAAAAGTACATTCAAAAATCTTTTTCAGTCTCGTATTCGTACAAATTAATAAAACCATTGAAACGCTCGTAACTTCTGAACGGTACGGTTGAGAGCATTTATATTTCACACGTTCATTTCTTTTGACGTGACCTTTCTGTTGGTACCAACTGTAGGTAGTAAGTCAAGGTCAGATTCACTTTTAGAATGTGCTTCCAGAACATAAACATAACATTGGCTAAATCTTTAGATTGATAGTAACACTGTGACAACACCTTTATCTTTGTCACAGTTAACCCATTCCCACACAAGCCCCCTTTTTACGCCCCACAAGAAAAAAGCTTTGGAAAACATTGTGGAAAATGAAGAAATTGCTTGTATCAAGCAATTTCTTCATTATCAACAATGATTTCTATCCAAAAAGAAGAAAATACTTAAAATTCGATCAACTTGAAATTGCCGTCTGCAGCTTCTTTCAATTTGGACCAGTCTAAAATTTTGTTGTGTGGGAATGGGTTAATAGATCTTGAAGAAAAATAATCACTTTTATGAAAATTTGCAGCTGCGTCGTCTTTTTTGTTTTATTGTTTGTTTGGATTTTGTTTGTTTGTTTGTCGTCCACATCTTGTTTTCTTAGAAAAACCTCAGAGAAGAATCAGCTACAAAGAAGATATAATAATTACTCTTCGCAAACAGGTTATTAGCTGTCTGCATATTTCTCGATGATTTTTTTAAATCTAATTTGGACCCCATGGAATGTATTGATATATATAAGTAAATCCGTTCAAAAGTGAAAGTTAATACGTTTTAGTAATTACATGCCCTCAACCTCCGATCCCTGCCCATACATACATCACACCGAATTTAACCGAGTCTGACTACAACACAACTATTACATACACGTGTGAACTGGGATATAACAGAACTGGAGGAGATGAAACACGGAGATGTACAGAAACACGTGACTGGGAGGGACAACAAGCAAATTGTACAAGTAAGAGTTAAACCCTTGACTGTTTTTCAAAATTTAAAGGTTTTGAAGACGAGTTTTAAAGTTGATTTAATTCAAGAAAATATCCATTCAGTAGAGAAGAAAACATTGTGGAAGAAGAAGAAATTGCTTGTTACGAGCAGTTTCCATTTTTCTACGATGTTTTCTCAATTATGATTTCACAGGGACAAAAACAGGGTTTGAACAGGAAAGGGTTAAAGCAGGCAGGTTAATATTAATATATTTGTTTCAATAGATAATAATTTCCAAAAAAAGAAAAAACACGTATAACGATCTCTTTGATATAATTTACCAGACATTGCATTTGTGCGTATTATGCTACAAACAATGTTGTAATCATTCTATAAATATTTTCAACAGTTGTAAGATGCGATTCACCAGAGTCGATTGCTAACGGAACCTTCTCACCAATCCAGTTACTGTATAACTACTCAGACAGTGTGGATTACACTTGTGACTATGGTTTTTATCACACGGCGGGTAATATTACCAGACAGTGTACAGAATTTGGTATATGGAGTGGCAATAAACCGACGTGCAGCAGTAAGTAGTTTTGTTTGTTTGTTTGTTTGACTGTGTGTTTGAATTTGGTTTAACGCCGGTTTGAACAATCTTTCAGTCATATCACTATCAATGGATTCCTGGTATATCTCACAGCAGTACCACCATTACATCCTTTCCTAGCCTCCAGCTGCTATCCCAACTTAGGTTAACGATTATCCACCCTTTGGTGAGAGACAAATGTCGGAAAGGATATGTGCCACCAGCAGTAAGTAGTTAGTTCATACAAAAGCACTGCCTACGGGTACCTACGCTCGGCTTTTTGGTGCTGGATGGTGGTTAAAATGCGTCTAGAGTTATCCCTTTTGATAGTATAGGTTGCTCTTCTGATAGTGAACAAGTGTGCCGAGTTTCAAGTGAATGCCTTTAGTAGAACCAGAGATATCACAAAATGTCAAAGTTTTCGCACGACGACGACGAAAACGTCAAAAACGACTACACAAAGGCTTTAGCAATACCTCGGGTTTCTCCGAAAAGCAAATAATAATCCGATAAATACATAGCGTAGTCGGTTGCACACCAGGCTCCTAATCTTCAATTAATGAACGTCATGGTTTCCATCCCTAGCGGCGGCACATATTCTTGCGGACATTTTTGTCTCTCACCAATGGGTGGATAACCGTAAACCTAAGTGGAATAGCAGTTTGGGGCTAGGAAAGAATGTAGTGGTAGTACTGGTGTAAATACCAGGAATCCATTGTTAGGCGCTCCAGCCGACACGATATGACTGAAATACTGTTAAAAGCGGCATTAAACACCATTCAATCAATCCAAACGACGGGTAATATTAGCTGACAATGTCCGAAACATGGTTTACCTAGCGGAAATAATCCGACCGTAGCGGTTATAACTTTACAAAATATTTAGAAGATAAAAATTGAATGGTAATGATATACTGAATTTATTTAACGAGTCATCTAGAAACAGTTAAAATCGAGACTTTGTCTCGTTTTTATCTAGATATAAATGACTCGTTTTTATCTGTCTATAGATGGCTCTTTTAATACGTTCGATATTTTATGAGCAATGGTTTTTTATATTCTATTCATAATTTGACGTACAACTTTAGGATAAATGGGAAAAATAAATATCTGCACTTTATCGATTTAATATATTCCGCGAAACGTATAAAGCTGTTTGTAAAATGACGTCTTTTCGTGCATCATATGACATTATTTCCACGGCAACGAAAACGCGTCACCCAAGACGTCAGTTCATTTACATAGTTATTATAGTAATACAATTATTATCCATGTAATATGAAAACTGTCCAATGGATTTATTTGAATAAGCTGTAGTTACGACGTTTAAGTCGCCAAACCAACAATAAAGCAAACAAAAATGGCGCCAATGTGGACACGATAAGCGCAGTTCCGGACTTAATAAATTATTTGATTGGTCGGTTTATTCCTTGATTGACAGCCGCGATTGGTTATTTAGGCTAGGGTCTAGAAATGTCTTGCTAAGGACATACAAACGTGATCAGCGGCACGGTCGGGAACCGAAAAGCAATTCTCGACTTCTCTTAAATCATGAGTCCGCCACCCTAACCAATGAGCAACGCAAAAGAATAGATCTTTGCCATATATTGTTGATGTTTTATACTTTTGTTAAAGAGATATGTCATTTAATTCACCAATCGCGACTGCCAATCATGGAATTAACTAGCCATTCAAATTATTTATTCAGCCCGGACCTGCGTTTCCAACTCAACATTGGTCGCCATTTTTGTTAACAATTATCGTATATATAAGTGTTATTGTTGTTGTTGAAATTTGAGTCTCCTCATAGAGAATGTTGTGTTGCGATAGAGAAACATCTATGCTTTGAGCTGCGAAGGAAAATTTTGTTATTTCACGAGTCCGAAGGTCGAGTGGAATATCAAGTTTTCCTCCGCAGCGAGAATCAAATACAAGATGTGTCGCCGCTATCGTAACATAATATTCCATCCATTATAGACCTACATTTTTTATTAAATGAATTCAACGAAATTATAAAAAAACTGTATTTCTATAAGTATTTCCCTTCTCCTTTACCATTCTGATTACGTTTATTCACGGTATGAAAATGAACCGTATTTGACACTGTCAGTACGAATTTTTTCCTGTCGCGTCCGATTTTGTCTGTGTGGAATGTATATATTTTACTAGAAATATTTTAAGGTAAACAGTAAAATCTGATATTCAACGTTCATATTTTCAGTTGTGCGATGTAACAAAACAAGTGAACCACATACTTCTTTGTTTCCGGACCAAAGTCAGTACGATTTTAACACAAGTGTGTCCTATACTTGTAACCTTGGATATAATCTGACAAATGGCGACGATAACAGAACATGCCAAGCAAACTTCACCTTCAATGGTAGCCCTCCCGTCTGCACAAGTAAGTTTCTTGCTGTGTGTTCGGTTCTTCTATTTAATGATATATATTTTTAACCCTTGTCGTGTTGTATACACTACCTTCATGCACTGCTGTAAAATCCAAGGGCTAAAAGCACTGTTAGAACTTGTTGTTAAAAAACAACATTTCTTCTAGAAATCAATTTCGTAAAAAATTCTTGCAGGAAAAGTACAAGCAGGCGGTGTTGACCAAGATCAGACTGCACTTATGTGCAGGCTGATCTTGGTCAACACCGCCTGCCCAAACCGGAATATTCCGGGTTCAGCATGACTAGGGTTAAAATAGATTAATCACGCTTATGGGATTGAAGATTTTCCAACACTAAATTATTGTTCAAAAAATTCCACTTTTTGACATCCCTCCAGAAACAAATCGAAAAACATTGTAAAATGAAATATACTGATTGTTACAAGCATTTTCTTTCTTATCAACAATGTTTTATGTTGTTGTTGTTGTTTTGTCATTAACAAAAAATTGCCATCCCGACTTTTTTTCAATTTTACCAGTCTTAATTCTTGTCATCTGTTAAAGTTTTTATAAAAAACACCATTAATATTAACAGAATATTTAAAAGGATGTGAAATGCGAAGTGACTCCATCAAATTTTACAGACTTTGTTTTTTTAAAGGACACTTTTTTTCAAAGCAGACAAACCTTTTCAGTAATAACGTGCCCTCAACCTCCGATCCCTGCCCATACGTACATCTCACCGAATATATCCGAGTCTGACTACAACACAACTATTACGTACACGTGTGAACTGGGATATAACAGAACTGGTGGAGATGAAACACGGAGATGTACAGAAACACGTGACTGGGAGGGACAACAAGCAAATTGTACACGTATGTCAGCTACAACATTTTCTAGTTGATATTACACTTTAATTTTATGTTCTTTCTCTTTAATGGTTTTTCATTCAAGAGATGACGAGAATATTTTTTTTTGTTTTCATGGAGGTATGAACCGAAAAACTAATCACACTGTATGAATACGCGAAGCGGATTCATACATTGTGTGTTTAAGTTTTTCGGTTCATACCTCCACGAAAACAAAAAATATTCACTTCATTTCTTATAATTTAATAGCATCGAGCGAAAAAAACAAAAACTCTACAACTTTTACTTTTTTGTATGGGAATATTTTGTGTGGAAGCATACAAAATCGCTGCGTGCTCAAAATTTTGTTCATGGAGTTATCAATAATTTTTTCGACCAATCAGAACGCCCCTGTTTGATAGAAAAAACTAAAAATTAAATTATTTCTTTTTATAAAAAATTAACCATTTCATTATATGAAATGCTCTTTTTTGCACTTCTTAAATTACATGCATTTTAATGTACTTTCATTGTTTGATTCTTATTTTGAATGAATAATTCGGTAATAATTTTAACTGATTATTCTATTGTCAGCTTTGATACCTCTAGTGACAGTACCTTTCTTCTTCAGTTGTCACATGTGATCCACCAGATCAAATTGGAAACGGAACATTTTCACCTTCACTAGCCGAGTATAACTACACAAACACCGTTAACTATATGTGTAATTTTGGTTTCTACCATACAAGCGGAAATCTGAGTAGATCTTGTACTGAAAATGCTACTTGGACAGGAGAAATACCAATTTGTTCGAGTAAGTCCGTGGTGTTGTGGTACATATCGAGGGCTTAGAGAAAAAAACATACTATGGCTCTATACAATGTATAGAGCCATACTATGTTTTTGCTCAAAGCCCTCGATATACATTGTGAATTGATCGACGGAACGCTTGCAATTACCTCCGACAAAGCAGTTCAACTAAGGTATCTCACGATCTTTATTTGCATCATTTGTGGTCAGGAACATAAAACATTAAACGTCGTAACTACAGCATAAGTTACGATTTTTAAGTCGCTAAACCAAAACAAATGCTTGACATACATGCCTAGAGGTCATCATCCGGTCACTTTCGGTCTAATTAAATTATCTGATTGACCAAATGATGCTTTGATTGACAGCGGGACCCATCAACTTGTTTGAAGAAGTTCAGGTGATAAATTTGATGGGGGGAAGGGTATGGTGGTCAATTTCAGGAAGTTTCCACATAATTTAGATTTATTTCATACGCCCGGCCATACCCTTCCCCCTTACAAATACATGAAATCAAATTTGATACAGTACAACCATTTCAAGCCTTTACATAAGCATTCACCAATACCACGCCCCTTTGAATGGAGCTGTAAAACAATATGGTAAAATAAAAGAGATTGTTTCTTGCATTATTTTCTCAATACAGACTGAATCATCGTCTTTCAGTTTCCACGGAAAGATATTCAACATAAATGTAAATATAAGCTGTGATTTGATTAATGTTCTTTATGTAATTCATGTACTAATGTGTTGCAAAGAATACTACATAGGTCGAACAGGCGACAAATTAACACAACGCAGAGTAATACATGCCCAACAACTCAGAGATCCATCCGTGAGACAGTTACCATGAAATACTAAAATATATTGTTGCTCTAAGATACATTAAATTTAAGATTTTTCCTTTCTTCTAATTATTCAAAACACGAGGGTAGTCATACATATCTCACATAAGTTCAGCTCCGTCACCCAGAAATGTTTTCTATACGAAGACCACAGATAACTACATCTAATCGAACAGTAAGATATTCTGAATACAAGTAAGATAAATCAAAATGCTAAGAAAAATGTAACAACTAGCCTTTTTGTCTTCCTTAGCATTACATTCCGTATTACCGTTAGAGGTTTTATTAAACCTCTTTGTTATCAAACTTTTTAAACGAGCAGTCAGTGATGATATTTTTCTGTAACATATGACGACACAGAGGATGTATTTCTCAATGTATCCTTGTGAAAGATTAAAATATTTTGACATTATCTAAATCTTTTATTTTCAGTTGTCCAGTGTAATGAAACACTGGAACCACATTCAACAGCTCTACCAAGCCAACTGCTTCATGACTTCAATACGTCAGTAACTTACACATGTGATCTTGGATACAATATGACTGATGGTGACAGCATTAGGACGTGCCAGGCAAATTTTACATGGGATGGGTCACCACCAAACTGTACAAGTATGATTTAAACCATTACCAGACGGCAGAATTTTAGACTGGTTCAAATTGAAAGGAGTTGCAGACGATGATTTAAAGCTTGTGATTTTTTTTTTATTATTTTCAACTCTCTAAATAATGTACAATATAGAAATTGCCTGAACCAAGCAATTTCTACATTTTACACGATGTTTTCCTATTCTTTTTTATATTTTTTTTAAGGGCGTCAAAAGTGTCATAGTGTGGGAATTGGTAAATACACCCCATCTATTACATAAAGTATAAACTAATTACTTTAACACAGATTATTTTTTCACTTGATATACTTTTATACATACAAAGTCTTGTCTGTTCGAATGAATTAAATTATCATTTTTAGATAAATGGATGGTTGAAAATATTACACTTAATTTAAAGACATATTTCTATTTAATAAGGTAAGACATTGAAAAATAGATATTAAAACTTAAATTCATCCAAATATATGCACCAATTACGTCGATGATTATAAACCAACACACAGAGGACGAGATAATAGCAAATTTTTATATCTTAAGAAACATACTGTTAATCATTCTTTTTTAACCCCTACTACGACCTAATTAGATTGATCTACTTACAAATACTTTTTCATCTCGTTTAAAAATAAGATATGATAGGCTAGATGATTTGCGCTCAATTAAACAAAGGCGTTGAATATGCACTTTGACGCAATGTCTTTGTCGGAAGCAGCGTTTGCAAAGCTGTACGCATTTCTTGTTGCGCAAGCCAGTTAGTCTTGCAACTCATCAAACATGTTAATGGAGCTTAGGATGGTACTACTCTACTGTTAGTTATCACATGCCAGCAACCCCTTATTCCTGCCCATACATACATCTCACCGAATATATCCGAGTCTGACTACAACACAACTATTACCTACACGTGTGAACTGGGATATAACAGGACTGGTGGAGATGAAACACGGAGATGTACAGAAACACGTGACTGGGAGGGACAACAAGCAAATTGTACACGTAAGTGTTTCGTTTCAATAAATGTTCTAATTTCTCACTCACCTTCGGTTGATTTTCTTTTTCGTTTGTTATGAATCAAGACAATCAAGACAAGTTTCTTTTTAATTAATTTAATGATACTTATTCTGAAATTTTATTTTCGACAAATTTTGTACCATTTATGAAAATCAACGAGCAAGAAATACTTTAATTATTCTGATTCGTTGTAATTCATTTTGAGAAGAAAGGTAGCTTTTGTAAACGGAAGCTGTGTGTTTCAGTGGTTCGATGTGGTCATCCCGACATAATAGAAAACGGTACCTTTACGCCAATGCTTTTCACATACAACTACACAGATGTTGTTATGTATGAATGTTACGACGGTTATTATTATACAAGTGGAAATCTGTCTAGGTCATGTACAGAGAACGCTACATGGACTGGCATAATACCGGTATGTTCAGGTAAGCATGTTGTTTTTATCTAGCAAAGCGTTAGCTTTGATAGCTTAATTTAACAGACAAAATTTTGAGGTCGTCTCAAAGTTCAACGAGTGCAAACTGCCACTGGAGGCTTTACCACTAAATAAGTTAGATACCTACGCAATGAAAAGTAGTTCTTATATATTTCAGGGATATTACAAACTCTGCCTTAAAGTTCATTTTTGAAGTATTTTTCTCGGTATTCTTAGCTCAAACGTATTCAAAATGACTCTGATCAGAGTCTTCAGAGAAGTTGCAGACGACAATTTCAAATCGTTGAAAATTCTGCAATATTTATCTCTAGGTAGAAAACAAGCAATTTCTTCATTTTCCACATTGTTTTCCACAACTGTTTTCTTCAGGGGCATAAAAAGGAGGGATTTTGTGAATGGGTCAATGATTACTTTAACCTCGTTTCTTTATCATGATAAAGTTTGATTAAGAAGATTATTGAGCAAAAGTCAATGCTTTGCTAGCTTACAGTACTTTTTAGTACGTTGTTTTCCTATGTAAATATACAGATCGTGCTTTTCGTCTCTATTAAATTTCTTTGTTTGCAAAATTTTTGTTTTAAAAACCGTTTAAGCTAAAAAAAATTACATATCTAGCTAAAGAGAAGCCCGAAATGTTCTTAGCTATTTATCTAAAGCTGTAAAACAAATACTCCAAGTTCCTTATAACAATATTTTATACCATGGTCAATCACATTTCAAAACAGTATAAATGAATATCAAATAAGTCAGTTTCATAGTGTCTTTACAGAGGATACAACACAAGGTATTTAGGCATGAGTGAAACACAATTAAATGGCAAAGCTCTTATCGATATTTACAAATGAAGCCAAGAATTTAACTTGGCATAATACCTGTCATGATATTGATCACATATCCAAAGAAAGTGCCCAATCTAAGGAAAGTAGTTTTATGACGTCATAATTCAACTGAACATAATCAGAATGGTACATGAAAAGAGAAAGGCTTGTAAAATACAGATTTTTTTCTCATTTCATCAAATTTATTTGATAAAAAAATAGATGGATAATAAATTGAAACAGTATGTTGCAATAGCTATACAAATCTTGGATTTGCTTCTCGCTGCAGAGAAAAATTTGATATTCCACTCGATATTCACAATTCTAATATCAAAATTTCTTTCTCAGCTCAATGCAAATACAAGATGTTGTATCACTATAGTTTCATAATATTCCTTGTGTATTTTCATTAAAAAATTGATATGCTATGTTATACGTAAATGGAAAGACAACAAAGTCTGCATGACCATAATACTTTCTTTAACGTTAATACTTATTTTGTCGCAGAACACGCAGACCCAAAACATAGCAAGAAATTGGCAGGTTAGAAAAAAATACTTCAAGAAATGAATACGTTTTTTTTTTCTCTAAATTTCGTAATATGCCCGTTGTTACAAACAGAAAAAAATGCAGACTAGATGAATTGTCTCAAAAATGGACGTAAAATGCTGTTTAGCATATATACGACGTTTTAGATCTAATAATCATTAACAAAACTGTCCAAAATACACTCTGTCGTGTTTTTGTCACACAGGGGCTTTCTTGCACGCGTTTAAAACACCAAAAACCAATTCAAATCGCAATATTTTGGTCATTGAATTTTTGAGCAATCACAGTAGAAGATACCCGAAATTCAGTCGCCCAGTTCTAAAAAGAGGCTGACATCTTCCAACGAATTCATAAATAAATACACGTGACTTGCTTTGCTACGCGCACATCCATGTTAAACGGAAGTAAATCATTTCCCATAGACGATGTTATAATATTTTTGCTCATAGCTCGGTCCATGAGTTTGCAACGAAATCAAGGCTTATATCAAAATTAAGAGAAATCATTCGCGCACTAAAATAATGAAAAATTTATATATGATTATTCTTTTATCAATGACCTTTGACCCCTTTTATAAGATGATCCTCATATCGGATCTATTATTACAGCTATTCTCAAAAATTAGCCGATTTCCGAACGTGGCTCTGGGAAAGTAAATATGGAGACAATCTCAATTTTCCGACTGTTAAGTGAAGAACGATAAAACGTTTCCAGAAAACAAACATTGATTTTCACCTGTAATATTTAGGACCAATCAGAATCGACCTTGGTCTTTGTTCACATACCCGAACTTTCCCTAGACAAAATGCTGACATATTTACTTCCGCCGTTCCTTCCACAATATCGTAAGCCGGTTTCGAATACAGTTCGACCCCGGTATTATTTTTGAATGAAACAAACACCTTATCTTTTCTTAACAACATGATACTATTATACATTATTATATGAACGCACTGTATATTATTAATAAAATGAGTCGAATCTCGCCTTGGTCTTTCTTGCCTCTGGCCCGAGATCAATCGGGCGTATTGATAAACACTCAAAGTCGTAATGTCCAGTGCGATGTTAACAAGTCAAGTAAGACGAAGGGATTTTTCTTTGTACAAGTAAAATATCAAAAGTCGCAGCAAAGGCGTTACTTTAATGTTTACTTTACCTTTCTTTTGATCACAAGGCCTTCAGTTTCATGATTCCTTCAGCTTTAATAAATATTTGTTCAAAAAAATTCAAACGTGCGGTTCTTTTTCTTTTTTGGTCTTGTTCTTGTTAAAAAATGAATTTGATATGTTTCAATGCAGCCATGTCAAAGCGAGTTTATCTGTCATATTTTTCAACACGAACTGTTCAACCTTAGCTAAATGTCGCTAGAAATAACGACGTGCTTTGAAATATGTATGTTAATTTCAAGCACTACACTTTTTGCATGTTTATATCATTTCAAGCTAATAATGAATAATTAAACCTTGATAAGCTTGAGACATTGGACGTTCAATTGTTTAAAATAATCGAAAGCAAGTCAATCAAAGCGGTGAGATTGTTGCTTTTGATAATTTCACCTCTTTATCGGGGGAATCAAAGAGTGGTTATCTTTCTAGACATGCCGAAAATCTATCGACAAGATTTAAACAATGATCGATCTATTCTTTTCAGTTGTACAGTGTAACGTGCTAATAGAACCACATGCAACTGTGCTTCCAAGTGGACCCCTGATTGACTTCAACACGTCGGTTACATATAAATGCGATCTGGGTTACAATCTGACTGATGGAAATGATGTTAGATCGTGTCAGCTTGACTGGACTTTATCTGGATCATCTCCGAATTGCACAAGTATGTATAAGCTGATTTTCTGGACGTTTAACTTGTAACGTGCCCTTGGCACCTATGTTGCGGAGCCCCAAGGGGGGCGAGGTTCATAAAGAACCAAAGACAAATAGAGAACGATTTACAAACGACATCTCCTCACAAACTATTTGGCCAATTTGAACTAAATTTTGCAGAAATGATCCATAGGTGGTGCCGTTCAAAAAAAAGCAAAAGGAATTGAAATCCATTAAAAACTCTGGTTGCCATGGCAAAGAAGTGAAATTGAAAAAAAATGTCTTCTTCTGACTCAGACGGCATAGATCGTTGATATTTTGCATGAAACATCAGTATATTGACCTCTTTGAAAACGGCTTAAATTATGACCCTTGGGTCCCCAGGGGGCGGGGTTTATATGAAATAAAGAAAGATTTATAAACGACATCTCATCCCAAACCACTAGGCCAATTTGAACCAAATTTGACAGAAATGCTCCTTAGATGGTCTCCGTTTACAATGGCTAAAAGAATTGAAATCCGTCGAAAACAAACTCTGGTTGCCATTGCAACAAAAGTGAAATTTGAAAATAATCTTAAAAATATTCTCCTCCTGACCAAGAGCCTTAATGTTTCGTATGAAGTTCATTGACTTCTTCAATATTTCTGAAATTAAAACCCATGGATCCAGAGGGAGGAAAAAAGTTCTCCTTTCAAATTAGTCTTAAAGCCTTGGAAGACTTTTGGATTCCCAGTTATAGAGCCTTTATATGTATAAAGTATGGTCCATTTTATAATCCTGTCCTTAACATAAAATTAGACTGTTTAAAGAAAAAGAGTCTTTATCTCAGGAGAGCACCCCAGGGCCAACGACCCTCTTGTTCATAGGTGGCATAGTGTTTGTTTAATGGGATCACCAAAATAAAAAAATCTTAAAGATTTGAAAATATGAAGATTATTTCAAGTTTACTTTTTAGTGTGTGGTCAAGTGAAAATTTTGATTGAACTAAGTAACCTTTTAGATTTCAGAAAAAAAGTGAAAATAAAAACTGTTTTGAATGAGAATTTAAACAGAAATTTAACAGCTTTAAATAATACTCAAAATATCCTCGATAATTTATTGGAAATTTGCATTCAGCAGAAATTATTGTCATCATTCTGATGAAATTTTTATTTCAGTTTATTTTCAACTATAGGAAGTTTACCTTAGACCTTAAATGAAATACTCAAAACTCTAGAGAGTTGACCCTTTGATATAAGTATCATCTGAATCGATGTCGTAGATGTGAAAGATGTGTAAAGATGTGTAAATCTGCTAAAACCTTAGTTAAAAGTAACTTAAATGTAAACGTGCCAATTTTAAGCACGCGTTTCATTGGTCCAGGTTTTATTTCCATTTGAAGGCCGTGCTTTGATTGAAAACATCTTATGCATCATTCAGATTTATGTAAAAGCGAGTTAATTCAGAGTTTATTAAGACGACTGTTACAACTGTTTACAATCAGATAAAGAAGAGAAACTCATTAGGTTTGTTTTCTTGTGTTTTCCTGTAAATCACTATTTCTCCGAATTCCTCATTTCTAGCTAGCAAAGCGTCAGCTTTGAAAGTTGAAGTTAACAGACGTAATTTTGAGATCGTCTCAAAGTTCAACGAGTGCAAACTGCCACTGGAGGCTTAACCACTTAATCCGTTAAATGCCTGGCCATAAAAAGTAGGTTTTAGGTATTTCAGGAATATTGTAAACACTGTATGCAAGTTCTTATCCTATTTTTAGGTTAGTTCTAGCTCACTGGAGCACATCATGCTCAGAATCACTCTGATCAGGATCTTCAAAAAAGTTGCAGACGACTATTTCAAATTTTTGAAATTCTAACATGTTAATCTCTCTTGGGTAGAAAACAATGTTGAAAATGAAGAAATTGCTTGTAACAAGCAGTTTCGTTGTTACAAGCAATTTCTTCTTTTTCAACATTGTTTTCCACAACTATTTTCTTGGGGGGCATAAAATGGAGGGATTGTGTGGGAATGGATGAACTCCTCAGTACCTTAAACCTCGTTTCTTTATCATGAAAGCGTTTGACAAAGTAGATAACTGAACAAAAAATGCTTTGATAGCTAACAGTACTTTTCTGTACTTTGATTATTTATTCGCTAGAATATCGCTGCCAACACTTATCTTCACCTTCTTTGTCCCTTTTATATCTATCAACAACCGCTATATGTGCAAAATAAGCCATTTGAAGTAATAAAGAGCAAGTCGAAAAGATAAAGATTATAAATGCCTTTTGGCTTCCATGTAAGTTGAACGGACCCCTCTTTATTGACAGAGATCGTCAGCGCAATTTTGATTTTTTTAAACATATTTATCTGATTTTGGCTGAGCACAATAAGTGACAGTGCTCAAAAGGTTTTTTCTAAGGCGTGAAATAAAGACCTAGTTTTTTTATCCTAGGCGACAAGAGGTCATAGTTTAAATTTTAAGACAAATAACGTATATAGGTCTCTTTTAATTAGTATTAATATTTAACTTCACTTCTAATGACGCGCAAAGCTGATGCACGAAACAGAACTCCCGCAAACATTATTCAAATGTCTTTTTCATTATTTGCTGTTGCAACCATATACTGTATATTTTAACTTAAACTATTTTTTACACGCGAGCAAGGGGTTCTGACAGATTTTTTCTTCAAATGTTTGTAGTTTGTTCGCTTATTCTAGCGCTGAACACGAAGAAATCTTGTTAAGTTCTGTAAAACCTTTATTATGGATTTCTTTATGGATGGTATACATGTTCCATACACAAAAGGGTTTAGTCCAGAGCTCATAATGAAACATGAGTTGGTAATAAACATCAGGTTCGGGTAAGCAGTTTTCAATGTTCCGGTAAGGAATCCAGCAATTGTATTTGGCAGTGTCAGTAAATTGAATGACACCAGTAATAGCCCAACTGCTACCATCACGTTCTTTTGAAATTTAATGGTCCCCAGTTTAGACAAATCAGTTTGGGTACTGGATTCATTGACTGTCGAGACTTGCTGGGTTGATACATTTACTATTACCGCAGGTTCAATGGGAGCGGTTATCTTGCGCGTGTATAGCCAGAGGCTTAAGACAGTTGATATATAGATGATATCAGTTAAGCATTGTAATACGATGTAAAAGCTTGACAGGAAAGTTACCGCTATCCTTAAATTGTCACCGAACACCACATCTAAACGACAAACGATTATGTCAACTTCAAACGTGCTCCAGGTTGCAAATGGAATGAAAGGCACAATCAAAGGAGCTATCCATGATCCTAAAATGACATAAACGGTCCACTTCTTTTGCCTAGTTGCCAAGTCTATGGCAGATGGATTTTTGAGTGTTATGTTCCTCGAAATACAAATACCGAGAACATGACACAAACTAACACATTGTATAGATATAAAAAGGTAGAACGTTGATAAACAATGTAAACCAAACATGTGTCCCTTATTCCGATTAACAGCAAGGAATTGCAACCATACTAACCCGACTAAAAGATCGCTTATCGTCATGCTTAAAGTCATTCTGCTGAAACTAGTGAATTTGCTTCGTCTATTATGATAAAAGCATACAAGTATAATGGCATTTGCTGCCACGGTCCATCCAGATACGAGGGTTATCAAAATGTATATAAATGGATTTACAGGTGTCCATACGTCGGCCAACTGATGGCTCTCGTGTAATTCCGTCGACCAGTTTTTCATCTGAAATGATAAAAAGTGTCCCATGACGTGAATGACGGATCCCTTGCCACGCCGACTGAACGTCGTAATGACAGTTTAACCGAGGTTATAAACGACATTGTTTTTCGTAAAATTTATGGTCAGGGACATAAAATGAAAAGAGCCTATGCGTGACATTTCCGACCATTTCGCACGTGCGTGACTCGCACACATTGAGCACCCTGGACAGCCATTCGGGGCAATTAGAACATTCGCTGATTGTTTAAAGAAGCTTTAGGTCAGTATCTATCTACAGAGCCCAGAGTTAAGACTCGGATCAGACTGTGCGGATGCACAGACTGATCTGAGTCTTTATTAGGCGCGCATGTGTAATGGTTGGAAATGTCACGCATGCGCTCAAATGTCAATCGTTGGCTGTCAACCTAAAGGTAGAAGTCTCCAAACTAGCAAAACGTTAGAGAACAGCATTCACGTGCGTTTTAATTTGCAAAGCGCTCGCTCTGCCCATTTTTTTCGTTAGCGATACCCACTGACTCCAACAGGAATTCCCACTTCAATTTTAAACGGCGTTATCCTGCTAAAATCTATGGCCAATAGCATG
Source organism: Fragum fragum (assembly GCA_946902895.1). Lineage (NCBI taxonomy): Eukaryota > Metazoa > Mollusca > Bivalvia > Cardiida > Cardiidae > Fragum > Fragum fragum. The sequence continues at coordinate 12,572,529 of OX336374.1, forward strand.
TAACAGAAACGTAGAATGGTCGGTTGGTTGACCTAAAAGTCGTAACAATAGCTTTCTGGTCTAAATGAATAATTTCATTTGTCGACTGGTTTCTAGTTTTTGATTGACAAACGCCAGTTGTAATTTGAACCATTTGAATCGTCAATCAAGTATTTAATTACAGAGGCGGTTATTCGCTCGACCAGTAACTTACTCTATTGTTGTTACGACTTTCAATTCACCAAACCAACAAAAAATGTTCACACAAATGGCGCCAATGTTGGAGTTCAAAGCTCAATTGTTCGACTGATTCCTTGATTGACAGCCACGATTGGTGAATCGCTGCGATTGTTATGTGATATTCTTTTTGTATGAAAATTTGGTCTTGTTGCTGCTTAAGTAATTCCCACACTAAACAGAAATATTGAAATAAGCTGCAGATGATAATTTTAAGATTGTGAATTTAAGAACAATTTGTCTATAGGTAGAAAGCAATGTGAAAAATGATGAAATTGCTTATAATATGCAATTTCTTCATGTTCCATAATGTTTTTTCTTGACTACTTTCTTGAGGTACGAAAAAAGGCAGAATGGTGTGGGAATGGGAAGCTACACCAGCAAAGAGGTCCTCTGACTATTTCTGTATTGTTTTTCTCGACGAAATCTCTTAGGGCGCATACTTTGAAAACGTTGTCTTTTACAGTATTTCAGACCAAGTAGATGTAGCTAGAGATCCCTGAAACAAATTAACTCATTACAGCACATTTTTTAGACATGTCCAAAATCTAAGAAATTGCAAACGATAGTTCGTAGTCGATAGATTTTTGGATGTAAGGATGAAAATGAATACGTAAGGACGGTGGTGACTTAATAAGTTGATACTTAACGCTTCCATCTTCATAGATATAAACACTGAAATGTGACATGTAAATTTTGGAGTTGGAAGTGGGAAGTAGAAAGTTCGAAAGACCGACGGTGACATCATGAATTCACAGTTCACACTTCATACTTCGTACATATTAACTCTGAAGTGTAAAATATGAGAACAGTGTTGACTTCCTTAATTTACAGTTCACAAATAAACCATATCAAATATGACGCGTTAAGTTGGAAGTTACATCAGATTCTTTATTACGGTGTTCTTGATTAATTGCTATCCATTAGCACGACCAAATGAGCCCAGAGTTACTTGTATTTGGTTGTGACATCTATTTCAGTTCTGCTGTAATTTTTAGATATACTGTAAAATTCTAATCATGTATTTAAGTATTCGAAAACTTGACATTCCTTTCGCCTATGAATCAGTGAATCTGATACTATTATAAACGATATTTTATTTCTTTTTCTTTTTTATCCAGGGAGTTACCGATTCTATCATTTTTTGTCGAGCCCGCATGCGGTGAGCGAAACATAGTTGTCACGACAACTATGACAAATCGGTGTATATGCGTTAGTGCGTTAGTCCGTCCGTTAGTCCGTCCGTCCGTCCGAATTTGTCTGGAAAATTACTTCTACTTTTACGGATGGATTTCAAAATAACTAGGCCCAATTATTCTCTATCATGAGTAGATGTGCCATTCAAAAGAATTATTTAGTTCTAATGAACATGTAGTTCTAATGTCAAGGTCACAGCTCTAGGTCAAACACTAAAATTATGTTTGTCCGGACAATTACTACTACATTTACGAATTGATTTGAAAATAAGTTGGCACAATCTTTCTCCATGATGGGTAGACGTGCCATTTGAAAGAATTTTTCGGATAGTTCTAATGCCCCTTATCAAAAAAGCGGCAAAACACTCCTGCCAAAGATATGTGATACAACAAGGATCCTTAATGAGAATGACGAGACTTTATACCTCAAAAAGCCAATTGGACATCTGGTAATTTGCAAAAGAAACTTGTTGTATTCTGAAGTTAGTTGCAGATTCTTACACTTGGTTTTGTGTTAAATTCATAGAAAGAAGAAAATTTTTTATTTTAATGGTTGGTGTAAGAATAACATCAAAATACCTTGATATACGTTTACATCGTAATTATTCCGAAATATCCTTGAATTTCAAATAATTAGTTCACAAGTAGTAATTTTCTTAACAAAGAAATTTGAAGAATGAGATGTAAAAGAAAACACGGAGGAAAATTAACATGGAAAGTCTATTGATGTCTGTATCCAATTCTGATTGTTTTACCTTTTTTAATCCTACGGATTTTGAATTCTTCAGAATCTCAAGGTATCAAAGACAAATAATTTCATCGAGTGATTCGATATTTTAGTTTGTTTGTTTGTTTGAATGGGGTTTTACGCCGCTTTCAACAGTCTTTCAGTTATATCGCGGCGGCTGGAGCACCTAACAATGGAATCCTGGTATTTCTCACACCAGTACCGCCATCACATCCTTTCCTAGCCTCCAGCTGCTATCCCACATAGGTCTACGATTATCAACCCATTGGTGGGAGACAAATAGTCGGAAAGGATGAGTGCCGCTATGTACAGTTCATAGTTGGTTAAAAGACTTCAGTTACGGAATTTTGGTCTCCCAACTAAGATACTGAATGCCTCAAATTGATTTCAAACACCAACTTGTTGAATGCTTCCCCTTAAATTCTGTCGGCCAGAACGTCACCCAGATAGCCGATGTTCAGCCAGAACGTCACCCAGATAGCCGATGTTTGATGGACAGACTCAGACATACGGACGAAAATACCACTTAAATACCTTCAGTCAGTATTTATAAGTCGATCAAAATAAAGATAGAGGTAATTAGATAAAGGGTAACGGGTGTATGTATACCTCACGGCGACGGCATGACAACTCTAGGCATCGCCTTAATCATGATAGGCATCGCTTAGACAAATTTGAGGCATCGCCCAAGTCACTCTAAGCATCGCCTAGAGTCCCTATCCCTGCCTGTACGTTTGTGTGTCCGTCCTTTCGTCCATTCTGTTTCGTAAACTACGACAACTCGAGCACCTAACCAATTTTTTCTATATGCATACATAAATCACATGTTGAAGTTTTGCAAGACGTCATTCTGAAGTCTCAACTCCCTCTGGTAGAAAAATTAACTTCCCTTGAACTTAGACACTATCTCACAGTTTACATTATGAATTAAGTATATGTGTGTTGCAGAATCATCCTAAAATCTTATACATAAGTTGATAACATGTTCATGTTTTTTTAACCCGCCATGTTAGAAGTCTCAGCTAAACCTGGCAGAATAATTATCTCCCCTTGAAATAAGACAATTTTTATCAGAGGTGGCTCTTTCAAGTAATTTTGTGTCGCGAACTCCTCCTACAAAATTTGCTTCAAAAGTAATATAACTTTATTCATACATTGATCACATATTTAAGTTTTGCATGGCACCATCTTGAAGTCTGAATTCTCCGTGGGAAGAATTATCTCCCCTTGAACATAAAACTTTTTTTTATAAACAAGACTCATTCGGGTAATTTTGTGTCGCTAATGTTTTGCTTTAATGTAATAAAACGCTTTTACACATATTGAGCATACTTTGAGGTTTTGAAAGAAGCTTTTTTGAAGTCTCAACATCCCCTGGCAGTAGAATTATCTCCCCTCGAACTTAGACAATTTTTCATAGATATAGCCGATTTAAGTTATCTTGTGTCGCAAAATTACTCCTACAATTTTGCTTCAAAAGTAATGGAATTTTACAAATACAGTGATTACATGTTGAAGGTCAAGCATCAAATGTTTCATGACAATCACTTTTGCATGGAGCATAATCGGTCTCTAAGTGCTTTTGTTTCAGCAATTTTATCCTCTTCTGACTCGCAATGCAGACCTTTCGCGACTTTAAACTTGACGCTGTTCAGATCAAGAAAAATCATTTAAAATGATTACATTGCAAATCTTCTGTTCAAACGTCCCTGTTTTATAATTGAGAAAACATTGTAGAAAAAGAAGAAATTGCTTGTAACAAGCAATTTCTTATTTTTACAAAATATTTTCTATTCTATTGAATGGATATTTTTCAAATAAAACCCGCTTTGATTGTTCCTCTGCAAATCATTTGAATTTCGACAGGTCGATTTTTTTGCAAAAGAGGAAAGGGTTAATAGTTTATCGATTAGCCTGACCGATTAGACCATGGACATCTCTCTCAATCCATCTAATGAGTTTCTTTCATATTTCTTCTTACTTTATTTTCACTTTAAATTTGTCCTTTCCAGACTGTATTCAATTTTAATGCTATGAATTTCAATTATGGAATGGAATATTTTTATTCGTTATTTTGGTGAAAATAGCAGGGGACTAGCTGATCCGAAAAAACACATTTATTTTGCAAGTTGTGTTTGTCGTAGAACACTTAACAACTTTTATTTATTGACTAGGTAACTCATTTATATTTATAACTGCATTCTCTATTTATCGATAAATGATAACCTTTTAAGAAATAAAGCTGATTTTTGGCAGATATCAAAACGGACCAATTTGTCCCGCGGTCGGGGAAAGTTAGTCAGTGTAGCGGGGTTAGAAAGACTCTGGCCCTGGAAGGCGAAATAATGCAAAACGAATCTCCGTTTCAGTTTATTCCTTGATAACAAGATGATATAACTGTCTCTGAGTTTGCAATAGATGATTAGCATTGTGAATCATCTTGTCCCTAAAACAAAAGGAGACCTATTCAGTTATGTGTTTGAGACCTAAGACCCATTCCAACTCAAGCCCTCCTTTTTACGCCCCACAAGAAAAAAGCTTTGGAAAACATTGTGGACAATGAAGAAATTGCTTGTAACAAGCAATTTCTTCATTATCCACAATGTTTTTATCCCAAAAGACGAAAAAAATTAAAATTCCATCAACTTGAAATTGTCGTCTGCAGCTTCTTTCAATTTGGACCAGTCTAAAATTTTCTTGTGTGGGAATGGGTTAATGATCAATATGATGGAAGGGGAATCGTCGCATTTCTTCAACGTGCCTAATTAGTACATGGGCTCGGCCATGGCACAGTGGTAGCGTGCCAGTCTCTTAATCATAATGTTCGATTCCCGGCTACAAACAAATACATACACAAAAATTTAATCAACCCATTCCAACACAAGAAAATTTTAGACTGGTCCAAATTGAAAGAAGCTGCAGACGACAATTTCAAGTTGATGGAATTTCAATTTTTTTCGTCTTTTGGGATAGAAAACATTGTGGATAATGAAGAAATTGCTTGTTACAAGCAATTTCTTCATTGTCCACAATGTTTTCCAAAGCTTTTTTCTTGTGGGGCGTAAAAAGGAGGGCTTGAGTTGGAATGGGTTAATCATGATGTTCGATTCCCGGTCACGGCGAATATCCTTTTCGACATTTCTCTCTCACCATTGGACGGATAATCGAAAACTTAAGTCGGATGAGCAGCTCCGGGTTCGGACAGGATGTAGTGGTAGAATCGGTATGAGAAATACCAGAAATCCATTGTTAGGTGCACTTAGTCGCCGCGATATGACTGAAATATTGTTTAAGGTGGCGTTAAGCCAAATTCAATCAATCGATCAACCAAATAAGTTCATGGGTATCAGCGATAATTCTCACCCATAGGACTGTGTGAAAACAGTTATCAGATATTGAAATTGACCATTCACTGGTCAAGAACACTGACTCCCTGGGCACCGCCCATTAACTCCAACAGGAAGTTCCGCTTCAATTTTTAACGGCGGTGTTTTTCAAATTTAAGGCCAGAAGCATGTAACAAAAAAGTAAAACGGTTGGTTGGTGACCTAAGCGTCGTAACTACAACTTGAATAAGCTGTAGTAACGACGTTTAAGTCACCAAAACAACAAAAAAGGTTGACAAAAAATGGCGGCCAGTGTAGGAATTGAAAGCTCAGATCCGGGCCGAATAAATGATTTGATTGCTGTTGTTGATTCCTTGATTGACAGCTGCGATCGGTCAATATTCTCGTTTACACAATGATTTACTATCCGATCAATCATTGCGAAATTCGATTATTATCAGTATGTGTTACTTAGGTTATAATAAAAAAAAGGCTTGTTCTGATGTGCTTTGCACAGCACATGTCTACGAGACCGGAAATTTTACATTTTAAATACAAGTCAGAAGTTCGAAAAATTACCAGCGAACAATGCGGCACTTAAAAGATACATTTTTCATATGAGCACTTAATGATCCTTTATAGAACAAGCATGTGTTGTTGTCTTTTTCAATGCGAAGACTAATTCAAAAGAAATGAAGGGGAAAAAAGAAATAAAAAAGTGACCATTATTCAATAAGCCAATAGTTCTTACAAGATTTCTTCTAGTCCGTTAAAAATGTTTGTAAAAATATTTTTGAATGATAATAATAATATAATTGCTGATGTTGAGATCTTAACCATTTACGAATTTTGTGCATAAATCTTTGGATATTGATAATAAGTTACGGATCGCCGAGACAATCAAAGAATAATTCGATCAATCAAATCATTCCTTCTGACCGGATATCAACTTTGATTCCCGATATTGTCCGACATTTATGTAAACCGCTTCGGTTTGTTTGTTTGGCGACTAAAGCGTCGTTACTACAGTATTGCAACTTTAGTTACGACGTATAGGTCACTAACTTACCATTTGAGCCTGTGCGTGACATTTCCAACAATTTCGCAGTGCGTGACTAGCACACATTGAGCACCCTGGACAGCCATTCGGGGCAATTAGAATATTCGCTGAATGTTTAAAGAAGATTTGGGTCAGTATCTTTCTACAGAGCGAAGAGTAAAGACTCTGATCAGACTGTGCGGATGCACAGGCTGATCTGAGTCTTTGCTTGGCGCACATGTGTAATGGTTGGAAATGTCACGCACATGCTCATTTTACTCTTTGCTGCATGTTAACGGTCTTATATTTTTAACAAAATAACGTCATCTTATATCGAAGTCGGAGCTCAGTGGGTAAAGCCAGCGATCTGTTACATCGCATTGCGTTTGTTACAAACCTTTAACCTGTTCGCACACAATTACGCTTTTTGACGCCGAAAGATAATAATTGATGAAACATTGTGTAAAATGAATAAATTACTTGTAACAAGCAATTTTCTTTCATTTTAACAATTATTTTCTTCCCGTAAAGTTGAGAAAAAAAATCATAAACTTCAATTTTTCGTCAGCAACTCCTTTCAATTAGGACAAGTATGATATATTGCCATCTGTTTATAATTCAATATTTAGTTTCGTCTATCAAAATCGGGCGTTCTAATTGGTCGAAAAAAATTATTCATAATTCCATGAACAAAATTTTGAGCACGCAGCGATTTTGTATGCTTCCGCACAAAATAGTTCTATACAAAAAGGTATAAAAAAATGTAGGGTTTTTTTGCTTTTTTTCGCTCGATACTATTGAATTATAAGAAACGAGTTGAATATTTTTTTGTTTTCATGGAGATATGAACCGAAAAACCTAATCACACAATGTATGTATCCGCTTCGCGTATTCATACAGTATGATTAGTTTTTTCGGTTTATACCTCCATGAAAACAAAAAATATTCTCTTCATCTCTTAAATGGGTTAAAACAGTCTTCCCCGTTACAAAAAAATTACAGATATATAAATATCATATTATTTCAAAACTCAAGTTTCAATACATATAATATATTTTTTACCTTGGTTACGTTTTCAACATCCATTTTCTATAATCAGAAATTCAATAGATAAGTATCTGTTAGTTGAGCAGTATATACTTATTCAGGCGATTTTCTTTTCTGTTTTCCGTTATGCCATGGTAACAATTTTGCCAATAAACTATTTCCTACTACAAGTAGGGAAAAACGGATCTCTGACCAAGCCACATGACTCCGTTGGCCACGCCCACTGACTCTGACAGGACGTCCTACCTCGATATTTAAAGGCGTTATTTTGAAAGATTTATGGCCAGTAACCGGTCATTAGAATGACCACTGGGCACGCCCACTGAAACAGGAAATTTTACCTAGATATTTAAAGGCGTTATTTTGCAAAGATTTATGGCCAGTAACCGGTCATTAGAATGACCACTGGGCACGCCCACTGAAACAGGAAATTTTACCTAGATATTTAAAGGCGTTATTTTGCAAAGATTTATAACCAGCATCCGGTGAATAGAATGACCACTGGCCAAGCCCACTGACTCTGAGACAGGAAATTTTACCTAGATATTTAACGGTGTTATTTTGCAAAAGATTATGGCCAGAATCCGGTGAATAGAATGACCACTAGCCAAGCCCACTGACTCTGAGACAGGAAATTTTACCTAGATATTTAACGGTGTTATTTTGCAAAAGATTATGGCCAGAATCCGGTGAATAGAATGACCACTGGACAAGCCCACTGACTCTGAGACAGGAATTTTACCTAGATATTTAACGGTGTTATCTTGCAAAAGAAGTATGGCTAGCAACCGGTCATTAGAATGACCACTGGCCAAGCCGACTGAATATAGACATGGTAGTTCTACTGGCTAATGATACGACATTGTTTTGTAAAACATGTGCAAGCAAAATCGATGGTTGGCGACCTAAACGCCATAAATACTACTTGATCAAATTATAGTTACTACATTTTTGCTTCTACATTTTAGTTACTACATTTCAATTACACAACCAACAAAGTGCTTAACATAAATGACGGGGTTCAATATATACTTCCGGTCTAAATGAATGATTTGATTGGTCAATCTTTAAAGCTGTAATGCTTAGAAATAAATCCGATTCATAATAGCCGAACCCGGTTGATTTAGCCCGAAACTCGTTGCGCTGTCAGACCTAGGGTAGTAAGTTCAAAGTATGGCTTCTCTACGTGCAGAGGCTATCACCAAATCTTACCGATTTACCACTGCCCTATCCGATTCCCAGACAATGACGCTTTTCGACGCCGCTAAAGAAAAAAAAACATTTGGAAACATGGTGAAAACAAAAGCAGAAATTGCTGGTAACAAGCTATTTCTTCATTTTCCTCCATGTTTTATACTAAGAAAGTTGAAAAAATAAAAAAAAATCATAGACTTTAAATTACCGTCTGCAACTCCTTTCAATTTTGGACCAGTCTAAGGTTTTGCCGTCTGATAATGGGTTAAGGTCTGAGCGCTTCAGCTATACGTGGCGTCTGAAGTTACTACCGCTTTCTTTAAATTTCGATATGCTAGCAATCAATGAAATACTTATTACTTGTAGGTTACATCAAGCACGTTGTTAACTAAACGATATTAATTGAAAAGTAATCAACGGTATGGCCTTAATCGATTCCCCTACAATAACACTTTTAAACACCCCTCAATATGAAGACTTTTGAAAACATTGTGAAAAATGAAGAAATTGCTTGTCACAAGCAATTTCTTCATTATACACAATGTTTTCTACCCCCAAATGACAAAGAATTTCATCGACTTGTCGTCTGCAACTTCTTATGGATTGGGCTGGTCTAAAACTTTATCGTGTGGTAATAGAAGGCACACTGTGTACAGCCAATTGCAATGGCGCCAGCTTTTCATTTGTTGCATTAAATCGTAACCGCATCGGCAAGGGAATCGGCCAATCGCTGGCCCCGCCAATTTACTCCATTGACTCTGACGGGCTCTATTTTATTTCAGCAACCTGAAATTTTCAACAAGTTCTAATTGGGGTCACTTGGGGTCCAAAGCTGGGTCAGAAGGTCAATTCTTAGAAAAAAATAATCAGATACTCAAGAGGCCTCATTTCATCATTCAATATGAAAATTGGTTAGAATGTTTGCCTTGATAAAAGTCTTGGACAGGTTCAATATTGGGTCACTTTGGCTAAAACTATCTCAAATCTTAGAAAAAGTAAATACTCTACAGGCCACAAATTTAGCTAAATCAGCCTGAGAATATTCGTCTTAATTTAATCTCCGATATGTTTAAAATTGGAGGCTTAGGACTCAAAAAGTAGTACATTTAGATCAATTCAAAGAAAACCTTGTAATCACTCTACATTATTATATTTATAGCTCAATAAAACTGAGTTCTGGTCAGAATATCTGTCGTTATGTAATATTGGACGATCTCTAAATCTGGACTAAAAAATATTGGGTAAAAAAAATATTTATACACTATAGAGGCCTTATTTTTTTTAGCTCAACCCATCTGAAAAGTGCTCAGAAAATTTGTCTTGATAAGATGTCGGGCGAGTTCGAAATTTTGTCACTTGGACTGAAAGTACTAAGAAGTTTGAATGCGCTGAAAGGGTCATAACTGTGGAATTCGAATCAAATTCATTTTTACTTTCCCTCCTTTCCTAAGCCTCCCTCCTTTAAACTTCAACCAGCATTCCCAATCGTGTACATATGTGCGTGAATGACGCACAAAAACATAAATCCACACACAGAAATCAAAAACTAGCATTTTCTTAACCCATTCCGAGGCAGTGACGCTTTTGAATTACCCTCATTATGAAAGCTTTGGTAAACATTGTGAAAAATGAAGAAATTGCTTGTTACAGGCAATTTCTTCATTGTCCACAATGTTTTCTGTCCAAAAAGACCAGGGTTTTAAAGATTTCATCAACTTAAAATTGTCGTTTGCTACTTCTTTGAATTTGGACTGGTCTAAAATTTAATCGTGTTGGAATTTGTTATAAGCTCGTGCCACGCACAACAAAATTAGAATTTCAAGCATAGCATTCTCCTTTTTATCAACTTTAATACGCTAACTCCTCTTAGAATCTTGAAAAGAGAGAATAACAGCTTCTACAGTAAGAAATTAATGCCTCGATGATTATTTGACCCTCAACTCGGCCAATTCTGTAAAGATTATAATAATCTCACGTAGATTTTCACTTCAAGTTTATGAGTATAAGTGGAAATTTGCGGAAATGCGCGGAAACTTGTTTCAGAGTGATCGATTTGAAATACCGGTTTAGCCTTATGAAAAAAAGAATATTTAACGCGTTGAGAGTAAAGTTCAAAAGAAAAAAAGACGTTAACGTAATTGTAGCGTTATTGTATGCATATGGTAATCTTACCTACAATACGATGAAGATAGTATGTTTGATGTGTTATTCTTGATTTAAACTTGTAAATAACGACATAATAAAGCGTAATTATTTAGTAAATAAGTAGAAACCGGAAGTTGATATGTTTACTTTCTAATTTTCAAATCTTTTACTTTCGTTTTGCATCTATTTGCTTTTTATTGAGTAAAACCTGTAAATCCCACAATAATCGCGTTTGCTTGATGCCTACGATTTCCCTTAATCGCTCTAGAATGTTTTAAAGCACTGGGCGGCGTGATTATTGTAAAAATGCATTTGCGACCTGAGCCATATTTTTAAACATTGCCTATCTAAGGTCACATGACTACCACATGTCACTTTAGATCACGTGATTACCAAACACGGGACGGCGAATCACACAAAACAAAAACAAATTACTGCGCTGATTATTATCTTATTTTTCAATAATTTAAAGCAAACTAAAGCATGTTTTGAAGTCGCTAAACGAATTTTTAAGTCATCCTTTACATGTGCCATATTATTGTCTTCGGCTACAACTGACTGATTGTCCGTGGCAAGTTGAGATGAGAAGTAACCCGAGGTGTATTCATATCTAAAAAGTCACGTGATATGTGTTATCAAGAAACCGGAAATGAAATTGTCTTGTGTTCATTTTGCGGTTTTGTTAAATCTAAGTTGGAATTGCTCCGCATTCCAACTTAAAAAGTGGTTCAAAACTTCGGTCATCTTGTATCGTAAGATATTCAATGCATTCTCTAATGAAATGTCTAAATAAGAGAAATAATCTAATTCAAATTAGAATATAGGTCACTGGTCAGTGGAAGCAAGCGAATACATGTAAACGGGCGGTAGTAAATCTCCGTGTGCTACAGCAGATAATAAAGAATAAGGTAATAGCCCGTTATATTCGTGGTTTAACCCATTCCCACTCAGTGACGTTTTAAACGCCCCAAGGAAAGAAAGCTTTGGAAAACATAGTGGAAAATGAAGAAATTGCTTGTCACAAGCTATTTCTTCATTTCCACAATGTTTTCTTTACAGAAAGTCTTCTTTTAGTTCGGGATAGTCTAAAAATTTTGCCGTCTTGTAATTGGTTAAGCGCACAAACTCCACCGAAAAAAACACTCATTTGCTCATCGAATTCGAACGATACCTTTGAAACGTGCATATAGCACTTCATGTGTAAGTATAATGAAATTTTTATAGCAAAAAGAATCTAATGTTAGTTTCAGTTTCTTTGTCCTTTAAACATTTAACCAATAACCACAAAAACTCACGAATTTCACGAATTGATGAAAAATCTTGTGATAAAAGGAAATATTATTAATACGCATTTTTTCTATGAATCATTTCAAAATTTTTGATATTCTTTTACAGGGGGTCAGAAAGGGAGCCTTAATAAATGCAAAATGGATCTTTTTCTGTCACAAGGTTGCATATAAATTTCTCTAGATCTATGTTTGATTCGTCAACTATTGACATTTCGATGTTTTATATTCAGGCTATTTGATTTGTTTCTCATGTTGTCTTTTCTAATACCTTTACGCCGTTGTTCTTGTCGTTGGCGCTGGGGTACAAAATCATCTATGTGAAGTATTCTTAAGGAGTTTATTTGTTATTTTGAATAAACATGTATGTTCCGTATAAAAGAAGCCAACACTATTAACTGTCGTAGCCCTGGATTCATATGTTTGTGATCTTGTTTGTGTTTCAATACTCTGTGGCAATGTCTTCATCATCGATTAGAGCCAAACTACTTATGATTCTTTTTGTGGCACATTAGTGATTCCTTATGCAGGAAATATATGTTCAGTTTAAAAAAAACTTGATGATGAATACTCTGTGTGTGTGGGGGGGGGGCTTTACTGATGCCACCCATGGTGATACATGGGTGACATGTGGACATCCTCTTTGAACATTGCTACTGATAAGTCAACAAAACTGCTCTCGGGACTTTCAGTCCTTTCATTTTCATTATACACGGTGTTTTCTATTCCCCAAAATAATGATTTTTAAAATTCTTTCAACTGGAAATTGCCGCCTGCAACACTCTAAATTTGAACCAGTCCACTATTTTGTCGCGTTATAAAAGGAATATAAACTTATAGATTGCATCTAGAATAAGATATGTTCTTTCGATCAAAATTTGTTAGATTGCACCTATCAACTCATCTCCTTCATAGTAGATTCATCCAGAAAAATCTCCCATGTACTTCCTTCTCCATTTAAGGAACCCAATTTATGAAAACAACACACCCTGTTTTGAGTTATCATTGATTTGGCCAATTTTGGAATTTGACGTAGCTTTCTACCATTGAAGAATGCCAATGATTTTCATACGAAGAGCTACTTTAATGATTGAAATAGAATAACCACATCCCTGGAAACGTACTGCTGTATTTTCTGCTTCTCGGTGGAACAGTAAATTTTGTACTTAACCCTTTCCTGGTTTTTTGAAATTTTAGACTGGTCCAATTTCAAAGAGTTTGCAGACGACAATGAAAAATGCATGCAATTTGAAATCCAACCATTCTACTTGATTAGAAAATATTGTGGGAAAAGGAGAAATTGCTTGTTACAAGCAATTTCTCCTTTTTCCACAATGTTTTCTCAAGTATAAAATCACAGTGACGTAAAATCCCGGGTTTGTCCAGGAAAGGGTTAACGACAATTGACTATTTCTTGCTGTAGAATCAACAATCGATAGGCCAATCAAATAATACATTCAGAGCGGAAAATGCCTTTGAGACCCTACTTTAAAATCCGTCATTAGTCGACAATTAAATGAAATATCTTTGCTGGTTTGGGGACTCAAACGTCGTAACGACAGCTTATCCAGGCTGAAGTACGATGTTGATGCCATCAACCATCCGCTTTTTTTACATATTACTTGCCATAAATTGTGTAAAATTACACCTTTTGTTGCCATTGAATTCAACAGAATGGGAAAGCTATCCGACAATTTCTGCCATTGTGCATTCTGAATCAAGTGACCAATAAAAGGACAGCAAAAATTGTCACTGAAGACATTGGTCGGGCAATACATTTTGTTTGTACTAAATATATAGGATTATCTGCCGATTGATAGATCGATTGAACAATCGAACCATTCAATAGGACCGGAAGTGAATGCTGACCTCCAACATTTCTAATAGTTTTGCGTCTTAACCCTTGTCATGCTGAATAAATAGGGAATATTACAACAGTGTCTTTTTATATGCGTTATTATTGTGTTCGAGAATCGTGTGTAGGTATTTTTTATTGGATGAGACCGTAGGTCGAATCCAATAAAAATACCTACACACGATTCGAGAACACATTAACAACAAATAGAAAAACTCACTGTTGTAATATTCCTTTTATCATATACCTTTTAGACATGACATTAAAAAAATTCTTTAAATGATTAAGAAATAACCCACTTCCCGAAAAAAACCGAAAGTCAATACACAAAGAGGTAGTCCGTGTTTATCGGTATTCGACGAATACGGGTTTTTAGTACACGCCGAATATTGATTTTTTTTTCTATCGAGTTGTATTAGATAGCCAGATTTAAATCCATATCTGTTATAGGTATATAATAAAATCTTTTTCTTTCAAAACTGCAGGAAAATCGAAGGGCTGAAAATACTGTTTATAGGTTTATCATAACTTTGAAAATCAAACTTCATTAACAACCTCGACTTAAAAGGGCAACCAGGTGGTGTAGACAAAGATCAGACTGTACTTTTTTATATCTATATACTTCCTGCAAAATCAGGAATAGTTCGGGTTAAAACTCGTAATTTTAGTATATTGAATCTGTTATAACAACGATTAGGTCGCAAGCAATCGATTGGCGACTTAATCGTTGTTATTATAGATTCAATAAGCTAAAATTTGTTTTTTGCTTAGCCATGTATTTTGGGAAATTATGGCAATTTACATAAAAACTGTCGTGGCGAAGGCTAGTAAGCGTAGCGAGCGATCCGTCATTTCGAGTTACTCGTAAAGCATTATGACTAAAGCCTTTGTAATAAGTACGCATTTGAATTGATGGATAATCAGCCACGAACAATGATCGCCATTAAGATGGTTTGACTACGGTATTGGGCGCCATTTTTGTGCAAAATACATGATTTCGGACACAAAACAATAGTAAATGGTTTTCTTGCGATCTAAACGCTTAAATCCTTCTAAAAGTAAAGTTGAAAGTCAACCTTACAATTCTGATGATAATCTGATTGAAAAATTGAGCTTTTGGTTGACAATAGCGATCCACAAATATTGTCCATCCATTTTTATGAGAACGAACAATAAAGGGTAACGTTGCAAAAATACCTTTCATGTAAGCTTATTTTCTTGTTGATAGCCGTATGATTTTGGAAAGGGTCGTTTAATCGTTGTCGCTCATATCAAATTCAAATAAATAGACATATATGTATATCAAGAAGTCACTGACAAATGAACGGACGTCTGCAAACTACAGAATGAATTGACCAAATCGCTGGATTCGTTGCCCGCCCAATAACTTAGACAAGAAGTCCCATTTTGATTTTAAACGTCAATAGGCCTATTTGGCAAAATTTATGGACAGTAGCATGTAACAAAAAAGGGGAATTGTTGGTTTGCGACCTAAATGTCGTAACTACAGCTGAACTAAGCTGTAGTTATGAGGTTTAAGTCGACAAACCAGCAAACATGCTTCATATGCATGGCGGACAATTTTGGAGTTCAAAGTTACATTCCAGTCTAAACGAATGATTTCACTGGACGACTGATCATGTATAGATAGTTGCGGACAACGTACAGTCTCTTTTATTGACGTATCAAGGCTGTCATTAAAGAAAACGATCGACCAATCAGATTGTTCATTTAGACTGGAAATGACTTTTGAACTTCGACTTTTATGTGAAGCATTTCCTTTGAATTAGTGACTTAAACTCCGTAGTATAGCTTACTACGTCGACCTCCTACTATTTTACCTCTTTCACATATCACTGACGATAAATTTTGCTCAATTATTAGCTCATTTTCATAATGAATTAACTGCTTTGTCCAGATGGGAAATGCTTATAGAAATACTGATTTTTTTGCTGTAAATTCATTTTATTGAACCTCTTTTACCTCTTTCACATATCACTGACGATAAATTTTGCAAAATTATTAGCTCATTTTCATTATGAATTAACTGCTTTGTCCAGATGGGAAATGCTTATTTTTTTTGCTGTAAATTCATTTTATTGAATTAAAATAGTTATACCTGTATTACGTTACGATTGCGACACAGGATAATGTATTTTCTTTGAACTGCGGAGGAGAATTGGGATATTTCACGAGAACAAAGATTTGTGATTGGGTGAAGGACAGCATCCCGTCCATTTTACGATATATGAATAAGATCTTCTAAAGATAAAATTTACAAAACCCTTGTTGTGGAGTTTGAGCTTTTCCAAATAAATATATATGACAGACAACAATATTCATAAAAAATCGCCGGGCACCATGGAGGCATTAAATACACCCATTACTTATTAATAAAAAGACAAGAGTTGTTTTAATCGAGCAGATAAACACGAAAGTCTTTGTTGTTGATGCAAAGATGAGATTTGGTTGAATTATCAAAATGTGACCTTATATACATGTATTAGCAGTGCCATGAAATTCTCAATGAGAAATGTTCTTCTGACATATAGTACCATCTGTCTGGTAAGAAAAATTGCAGTGATTTAGTGGTTCCTCCCATAAAAAGTAGAAGTAGAGAAGTTGGAGACCATAAGCTCTGATTTTGAATTTTTTGAAATGTGTACAAGAAAATACTACAAAATTATAAATGCAAAAACAATTTTTGAAGAATAGATTTTAGAAACTGCCAAAAACACCTCGTTGTCATAGCAACAAAAAGGTTGAAAATAATGAAAGCTTAAAAAATCTTCTTCTCACAAAGCAGAAGATCGAGTTCTTTGATATTTAATCTTTGATATTTGATATATAGTTCCTTCTAAGTTTGTTTAAATGATGCCGCTTTTGAGTCATTTAGGCCCATCCTAGCTGTGCCCACACCATTTAGATTAAAAAGGGAATGAAATTTAAAAATCTTCTTCTTTGAAACCAGAAAGCTTATATTATCAATATTTGGTATGGGACTTCTTTCAAGTTTGTCCATATGATTGCCATGGGGGTCATATTTTGCCCTGCAAAGACACATCCTCCTATCTTAACATAGATGAAGAGAAGGAAATTTTTAAAAAATTATCTTCTCTTTAACAAGAAAGCCTAGAGATATCATATTTAGTATGCAGCATCTCAAATGGGACCGGAAGGCTAACTCAGTCAAAATAACAGATACCCTTTTTTAAAGGGAAGTAATAACCAATTTGAAAGGGAAGTAATACAATTATGACTGTTTTCTATAAAAGATTTAATATTTTCCGATTGTGTAGGTCTACCTTAGGTTTCCATACTTTTTTATGTTAACATATAAGCCTCAGAATTTGTTCGAGACATGCTCTTATGTATTTTAAAAGAGAAAAGGTTTTTGTAAATGTAAAAGGCTTCGCATTTTGCGCATTACTATCAGTTTGCCTGTTAATTCATTTTTTCTCCTATGCTTGCGTGTCTCATCTTATTGAAATAATCCCAAAATATGTCAAATTAGAAAACTTTGATCTATCCCACCATTTGTATTGAATTTTCAACAATTTTCAGTTATAACTTGCCCTCAACCTCCGATCCCTGCCCATACATACATCACACCGAATATATCCGAGTCTGACTACAACACAACTATTACGTACACGTGTGAACTGGGATATAACAGAACTGGTGGAGATGAAACACGGAGATGTACAGAAACGCGTGACTGGGAGGGACAACAAGCAAATTGTACACGTACGTTTGTCTTAATCCATTTTCACTCAGTTACGCCTTTAAACACCCCAATGTACAAAGAAGCTTTGGAAAGCAATGTGGAAAATGAAGAAACCCGGAGAGTTGAATCGTGAATTTCCCCTTTCAAAAATTTCTCTCTTTTTTTTGTGCGAGTGTGAAATTTTCATGAGAAAATTTCCCGAAAAATCTCGATATTTCCCGGAAATCATTGAGGGAAATATGGTAACGGCCACCATGGCCAAATACTGATTGCATTATATCGTTCATAAAGATTGGCAGCAATTGATAGGTCGCTTGTCCCGCCTACTGACTCCACTGGCCACACCCACTGACTCCAACAGGAAGTTCCACTTCGATGACAAATGGCGCTATTTTGCAAAATACATGGCCAGTAACGTGAAGCAAATAAGTAAAATGATGTTTGACGACCTAAACGTCGTAGCTGCAGCTTGGATAAGCTATAGTTACCACGTTTAAGTCGCAAAACTAATAAAATGCTTAGAACAAAAGGTCGGAGTACAAAAATATTTCCGATCTAAATGAATGATTTGATTGGTCGATTTATTCTTTAATTGACAGCGGCGAACCGTCAATTTTGCAGAAAATAACAAACATGTGTTTATTTTGTTTTGTTATTCTCTTGGCTCCTCCAGTTGTGATGTGTGATCCACCTGCTTATGTACCGCACGGGAGTTACGAGCCATCTCTTCCAATCTACAACTACAGTTCTGTCGTCACGTATGTATGTGATTTTGGATATTATCACTACAGCGGGGATATTAACACAATCTGCACAGAAAACGCAACTTGGGCTGGGATTAAACCTGTTTGTTCAAGTAAGTACATGTAAGAGCGGTTAGTTTATTCAAGTAAGTAAATGTATACGTGGTTTGTTTGTTCAAGTGAGTACATGTATATACGGCCAGTTTGTTCAAGTTAGAATATGTATATACGATTAGTTTGTTCAAGTACGTGCATATATAAACAGTTTGTTTGTTTGTTAAAGAAAAAACATGTATATATGGTTTGTGTGCTGAAGTAAGTACATGTATATACGGTTTGTTTAAAGTAAGTGTATACATATACGGTTAGTTTGTTCAAGTAAGCACATAGTTAGACGTTGTTTTTTGTCGTTGTTGTTGTTTTTTCAAGTATTACGGTAATAAAAGTTTAATACCGCTTTAGCGTAGACCAAAAAGAGAAATATTGTTCATTTAGTTAGATATCTGTACACATATTATACCATTTGAACATTTTTTAAGACGAACTTTAACCCTTGTCATGCTGATTCCGGAATATTCCTGTTTTGGCAGGAGGTTAAGACAAAGTGCAGACTGATCTTAGTCTTGGTCTTACCACCTACTTGTTGATTTCATACCAAGTCTGTTTATCAAATCAATCTTTGAAAGAAGTATTGGCCAACAACAGGTGATTCCAGAGTTTTCAGCCCTTTGATTTTATGCAAGTCTATAACTGATTTAATTCAACATGACAAGGATAAATATCCGTCGTCGGTTTGACAAAATCAATCCTTCTCATTTGTGAGTAGAATTAACTTATTGCTTCCCGTCGAGCTCCGACAGGAAGTTCAACTTAGAAAAAAAAACCTATTTTGCAAAATTTATTGTGAGGAGCATGTAGCATAAAAGTAGAATGATTGTCCCGCGCCGTTACCACGTTTAACCCTTTCACACACGAAAAATATTTAGACCAGTCCAAATTCAAGAAGTTGCTGACGACAATTTTGAGTTGTATATATCTTTTAATTCTTTGTCTTTTAGGATAGAAAACATTATGGACATTGAAGAAACTACTTGTAACGATCAAATTCTTCATTTTTCGCATAGTTTTCCAAAGCTTTAATATTGAGGGGCGTTTAAAAGCGTCTTTGTGTGAGAATCGACTAAGTCGCTGAACCAACATAAATGCTTCACATAAATTTAGGCCAACGCTGTAGTTCAGAATTCACTTCCTGTCTAAATAAATAATTTAATTGGTCGATTGATTCTTTGATTGTTAGCTGCGATCCGTCAATTCTGAGAAAAAAACAAGATGTTTCAAACTGGCCCATCTAGCATCAAGAGAACTATTTTCTCGCTATTGAAGTTTTAACAATGTCACTCCTATATCATTAAGATATTAGCATCAAAATTAATTTGGCTAATTTTGAGGTTGACGTACATTCGTCAAATAATGCTGAGCAATACCAAGAGTTAGTGATTAAAAATAATCACCACACCATTTTGTTACTTTAACGTAGCTTCCTCCTTCTTGGTTTGAGCTTCGAAGTTTTAAAAAGGAAAGCTTAACCATTGTCGCTGAAAGCAACCTCAAATAAACGGACATGTATGTTGTCAAAAATGTCCATTACAAATGAAAGAATATTTTAAAACAAACAAATTTCTTCAGTCGATATTTTCTTAAAACGCTTCCATGATCGAGTAGTTAGAGCGTCCACTTTTGAAGCGAAAGGTTGAAGGTTCGAATCTCGATGGAAGCCGGCTGAATGGTTAAGAACTAACGCGGCCGGTTGTTGAACCGCGTGCTATTTAAACGAATAGTTAAGGTCGGCCCCTCTATGCCAGCTTCTAGCAGCAAAGAGAATGAATTGAGGGTTTACTGACTGGTGTATTCAATAGGGTCGACACTATAATAAACAAAGCCTGTACCTTCTGTACACTTTTACCGTTATTTTTACGGCGAATAAGCACCAATGGCGGGGAATATTCATTTTAAGAGACGAAGAGAATAATTTTTTGTTTTCATGGAGGTATGAACCGAAAAAACTAATCACACTGCACTGTAAAAAAAGTGTGTTAAGTTACACCAAAAAAGGTTGACAGCAGCACCATTATTCGTGTAACATTTCTCTACACCAAAGTAAGTGTGAATTCGCACTTTCTGAGAATAGTTACCTCAACTTTGGTGTTAAATAACACGAACAAAAGTGAATAATAAGCAATGAACATTTGGTGTTACTTTACTCTTTTAATGGTGAAACTTCAAACTATTTTGGGTGTAAACTTTCCCTTTACACTAATTTACACTAGTTTACACTATTAGTGTAACTATACGCTAAATTCCGAGAAAATTTACTCTTTCAGTGATGAAACTTCACACCATTTTGGGTGTAAACTTTCCCTAAACACTAGTTTACCATAATTTTCACTATTCAGAGGAACTTTACTCTTTCAGGGGTGTAACCTCAATCCATTTTGGGTGTAAACTTTCCCTTTACGCTAGTTTACAATAGTTTACACTATCAATGTAACAATACGCTAAATTCAGAGATACCTTACTCTTACAATAGTGAAACTTCACACCATTTTGGGTGTAAACTCTCCCTACACACTAGCTTACAATAGTTTACACTACAGAGGAACTCTACTCTTCCTTAGGTGAAACCTTAATCCATTTTTGGTGTAAACAATCTTTTCGCAATAGTTTACACTGCAAGTGTTACCTAACGCTAAATTCAGAGAAACTTTACTCTTTCAATGTTGAAACTTCAAACCATTTTGCGTGTTTACTTTCCTTTTACACTAGTTAACAACTGTTTACTCCATAAGTGTTACTATATATAGGCATAATTCATAGAGACTTAACTCTTTAATTGGTGGAACTTCGCTCCATTTTGGGTGTAAATTTTCTTTTTAAACTAGATCGCAATGGTCTTCACCATTAGTGTAACTATACGCTATGTTCAGGGAAACTTATGGATGCCCTGTGTTACTGAGGTTGCTTAAGTCATTTCCGGTGAAGATTGCTGCGCTTATTACCGTGAATGCATCCGTATGAGATTTTGGTGCATTTTGGAGACACTGGGGATTCTACTGCAGTCGTTTAAGCAGTACAGATAGCGCTAAGGTAAATAAACGTCATTTCACTGTTCATATCCACAATATAAACATGCAGTGTGGCTTTTGTTGAAAGGAAGTTATAATGATGTTGATTATATCAGTCACGTTTCCATAAAGCATAGAAGTGACACTATTTTCTTTATTAGTTGTGGGATAGATGGTTGTCCGTCTACGTCTCATATAACCACATTGTTTAGCAATGTGTGGATCTGATTTTGAAAACGAATAACTATCAATTTGAGTGTAAATAAATGTCGAGGGTTGTTCGTGTTCCAAATCTTCTAGTCTATGAATCTACCAGTCTAATAGTATAATTTTGAATTCGGCGCCATGTTGTGTTTTCGGTGAGCAAAACCGATCGAGTTTGAAGATCCCTTCAATCGAATGCTGTGCATAGGGTAATGATGGCTCACATAATTCAGTCTTAATATGCTCTTAGTTTAGGGCCTGTAACATGCATCCATATCTAATCATTGAAAGTGTTTAGCCTTTGTCGGTTTACTAAAATTATTGGGTGGAGTTATCACCTTTCTGTTCTTATAGATATTTTTGGCCTTGACTTTTGATTCTTAGGGTAGACATGCATCTAGTTTAGTGCTTAATTAAATAAGATAGGCCTACAAGTAATTTAATGCTTAAAGTTTGGTTTGTCGAGGAATAGAACAGTGATATTGAAGTTTAGAGTCGCAGATATTGTGGACTCTGGTCGTTCAGCACATGTTGTGCAGGTTGAACAATGGCTTCACTTTCTATATTTAAAATACAAGTTTGGTAGATAATCGATTTACCACTAAATTCATAATTCTATTTGCAAATTTTTGACCTAATAAAGTCGTCAGATTATGATGTCAAGCATAATGGGGCAATTCAGTCCGTATCTTATTTTACAAACTGTCTGTCATTTAAATACAGCCACATGCATTCTTCTGCAATTTCCATAGGTAAAGCTAACTTTTTGTGGTACCTAAAGAGAATTTGAAGCAATTTGCTTGTTGTTGTTTGGATAAACATTTCGTCTTGTTCTAGTCTTTGTGTTGGTTGCATCATAGTAGTGAATATTGACTTGTTTACTGTCACGCTGCAAACAATTTACCCTGAGTTGTCCCTACGCTGTGGGTACTTGATTTAGAGGTTATACAAGATAGTTCGAGATATGGATATTTCTAAGGATTTTTTGTATTTGTATTTCAGTTGGCATGGGAAAACAGTATCTAATCATTTTATCACGTTGAGTGCCATTACAGTAAGAAACCTGCACCTAAAGCGCTTTGAATCAGAGTTGAAATCCTATTAAGATGTGAACAAGGCTGCACCAGTAAAGGAAGATTCATATTTATTGAAGACATAGGTACCACAGCTAGAGATCGTGTGAGGAGTGGACTGATAAGGGTGAACAACTATTAAATGAACATGTGCAGCACTTCAGACAGAAATTGATAAATTTGAGAGAGAATATTGATAGATAGTTGATATCATGTACCTTTTTAGAGAGAAAGAAAATGACTAATGAAAGGAGGAATCCTTTAATGCATCATGTTATTTGGAAAAGATTGATTTGGTTTTAGAAAAGAAAGACAAAGA
This sequence comes from Fragum fragum, assembly GCA_946902895.1. Lineage (NCBI taxonomy): Eukaryota > Metazoa > Mollusca > Bivalvia > Cardiida > Cardiidae > Fragum > Fragum fragum. The sequence goes on from OX336374.1 coordinate 12,595,769, forward strand.
GTCACCAAAGGGTTCAGATGCTTCCAGAGTGTCTGTGATATCAACAAAACTAGCTAGCTGGGGAGATTGAACTTCTTGATGATCAAAAGAACATTGCCTCTATAGAGGCAGAAGTAGAAGAACTCGAATGGTCACTCCAAAGATCTAAGATAAATCTATAGTGTAAACTGAATTTGACAGTTCTACCTTTGACTTCTGTTGAGAAAACAGAATGTTTCATAAATTTATTACCTAAAGTTGATGATTAACTGATTAGTGTTCCTTTAACCCTTTCCTGTTTTTCAAAATTTTATACTGGTCCTAATTGAAAGGAGTTGCAGACGACAATTAAAAGCAGTGTTTCCATTTACATAAAAAAATATTGAGTCACTTGGACCCTGTGCCGTAGAAAAAGTTGAGTCCCAACCACTTTCAGTTGAGTCCAATTTTGACTTCCACAAATCATCTTCAAATTAATTGTAAACAAGACCTAGTTTTTTGATATTCCCAGGAAAAAGTGGGAAACATTGAAGCAAAAGAAGAAACTGCCAATAATAAGTATTTTCTCAATTTGCCTCAATGTTTTCAGAGATATTTTCAAGTTTTATACCTAAGTAATCACAAATTTTGTGGTCTGCAGCAGCTTTCATATTGGACCAACCTAAAATTTTGTTATTTGGGAAAGGGTTCAATGAAAGGATAGTTAAGAAACAATGGCATAAGGCTTTAACTTGAATGACTAGACCAAACTGACTAGGAAACATAAAAACAATTGCAAACAAAAAGATGAAATAAAACTTCAAACATTGAAAGTTGAATAACTGCAAAAGGTGTAATTAGCTCATGAGCATTATGATACCACTGCCTTCTGGTAATGGGTAGACAAACAAACAACAAATATCTACTTTGAAGTCAATATGACAAAAAGAAATGCTTCCTAACATTATTTTCAAAAGTAATATATTATTTACGGCAGCTCTTACAAGCAAAGAAAAACCTTTCGACGCTATACTAACGCTGTGATACGTCAAATGAAAATTGTCGTCTGCTTCATACCAGAAAGTCAGTGCAGGCCGTAGTAAAAATGTTCTTCTGCTTAGTTTCACAACAAATACTGCACCTCATTTGAACAGCAGACGAATCTGACTCGTCTGTTATCAACCTGTCATCGGCAAGCCACTGGTCTTGAAAAGACCGCGAGTGTTTCTTTTTCTTGGCTGGATAAGCCATTATTATTTACAAAATGAAAGTAACAGTTGGTTTCCGGCTATCAAATTGCCCACAAAACAATATTTTAGACAGTTCGGGTACCAGACGAAAAAGCGGGAATCCCAACAATCGCAACTTTTCGGTTAGACGTTGGCGAAGTCTATTTATAGTAACTTTGGAAAATCGGTGACCTTGCTTCAAATCTGTCATACTTTGAAACATTTTGGATTGTTTTCGCTAGTTATCTGACGTTTCTGCGTAAGATTTATGAAAATACATTGTTTTTGCCACTCATTTTATTTTGCGTCCCATGGACGCGACGAGTATTCAAATTTTGCGTCCGAGCTGATTTTCATGCGTATACAGATACTTTTACGTTGTAAATGGAAACTCTGTAAAAGTGGGTGCAATTTGAAAAGAAACCAACCTACTGGTTAGAAAGTATTGTGGTAAAAGAAGAAATTGCTTGTTATAAGCAATTTCTTCTTTTTCAATAATGTTTTCTCAAGTATTAAATCACAGAGACTTAAAAACAAGAGATTGTACAGGAAAGGGTTAAGAGCAGAACCCGATAAATTCGTGTTGTCAAAAACAAGTGTAAACAAGCAACCTGACCAAGTCAAATTCATTTAATCTACTCCCACATAGTGGTGCTTTAGGAAGCCCCTCAATATAAAAAAGATAGGGAAAACATTGTGTAAAACTAACAAATTGCTTGTGACAAGCAATCTCTTCATTTTCCATAATGTTTTCTACCTAGAAAGTTAAAAAGAATCTAATATTTCATAATCTTTAAAATTTCATCTGCAACTCTTTTCAATTTGGACCAGTCTAAAACTTTGCTGTCTGGTAATGGGTTGAGAAAGAGCTACTTCTTAATAGATTAGTTGAGTTTGAGGATATTCCATAATTTTTTACACTCTTGAGAGCAACTTTCCTGAGTGTTGTTACTGGGCTATGTTTGCAGCTTGGAAAGAAATTAACCTCTTGATTAAATATTTTGGGACTATTTCAAGTTAACCCTTTCCTGTTCAATCCCTGGTTTTTACTTCCCTGTAAATTCATAATTAAGAAAAAATTGTAGAAAAAGAAGAATATGCTTGTAACAAGCAATTTCTTCTTTTTCCACAATATTTTCTACCCTTTGAATTTGGACAAGTCTAAAATTTTGCAAAACACGTAAGGGTTAACAAGCCTTGACTACACACAGCTTCAATGCAAATTTTTCCGGAAGAAGTTTAGCAAAAATTTGGGATAGGTTGGAAGATAATTTTTGAGCTCCTGAAATTGTGCATCATTCCTTAACTAAAAGAATAGAAAATTTTCCTAGTAAGGTTAGGATTTGAAAAAACTCTTTGACTTGGCCGATGTGAGAGTTAGAAAGAGAACCCAAAGTTTGACCCCTTCTTGCATATTACAACTCATTGTCTGGTATCAAATTGCCATACAAAGTTCAAGAAAAATGGACAAATTCTGCATGTAGTTTTAAGAAGCAATTTAGTATTTAGTTTAATCATCACTTGTGCACTTTTGCACTCATCAGAAGACCTGGTTTTGACATCTTTTTTATAAAAAAAAGCTTGGGAAAACATTGAGGCAAAAGAGAAGAATGCTGACAACCTGAATTTTCTCCTTTTTATATCCCGCCGTTTCGGCGAAGGGGATAATAGTAATGCTCTCTGTCCGTTATTCTGTCAATAAGCCTGTCCAGAGCATATCTCCTAAAGTATAAATGCAGTGCACAAGAACCACAACTCTTGTTTGCATTATTTTGGAGTTATTGACTTTGTTATTTTTAAGACTTTGATTTTGTCCCGTGCATATCTCTGAAAGTATAATAGCTATCAACTTGAAACTTCATAGGTGGATAGATCTCATGGAGGAGAAGTGCAGTGCACAAGAACCACAACTCTTGCTTGCATAATTTTGGAGTTATTGCCCTTTGTTGTTTGAAAGACTTAGATTTTGTCTGGGGCATATCTCCTAAAGTATAAATGCTTTCAACTTGAAACTTTATAGGTTGATAGATCTCATTGAGGAGAAGTGCAGAGTACAAGAATCACAACTCAGTTTACTATCAAGCTTTTACAGCAGAGGATGGCCATGTCTGACATGGCTCTTGTCCCTCTATATTTTCTGTGATATAAAACAAATCCGATATTTATCAAACCCTTTTTAGCTAGCAAAGTTTAAGTTAACAAACGAAATTTTGAGGTCGTCTCAAAGTTCAACGAGTGCAAACTGCCATTGGAGGCTTAACCACTAAATCTGTTAAATGCGTACGCCATTAAAATTAGTTCTTATGTATTTCAGGAATATTGCAAACTCTATTCAAACTGTAGTGAAGTCTGTCAAAAGCACGCTATTTAACCTATTCCCAATCAATTCCACTTTTGGAAAAAGGCTTTGGAAAACATTGTGGACAATGAAGAAATTGCCTGTACAAGCAATTTCTTCAATGTCCACAATGTTTTCTACCCAACAATGGAAAGTTTTCTAAATTCAACCATGCTTTGCTAGCTTACAGTACTTTCAGTACTTTGATTTCTCATCTGCAGACACTTTCAAATTGAAACATTCTAAATTTAAACCTTTTCCATGCAATAAAATATTACATGTCTTCAATTTCAAACTTGCTGCAATTAAACAAAATTCACCATATTGAAAATTAAACTTGCGTACAAAATGGTAGAAAGGGAAAGAATTGCTGGTTATTGGCATTTTCCTCAAAGTTTCGAAAGCATTTTCTGCTTGGGATATCAAAACCAGTCATTACTTTCCATAGTGTTGATAATAATCTTTTTTTATTTATTGTCGTCTCAATCTTGTCTATTTCCAAATTTGGATAACCCCTTCCCAAATACAAAGAATTAGACTAGGCAGAATTCGAAAATGCTGCAGACGACAAAATGGATGTTATTAAATTTACAAATAATGAAAATTTAAGTTCAGAAAATATTGGAGAAAAAGGGAAAAAATGTTAATTATTGGCATTTTCTTTGTTTTTCTACATGTTTTCCAAAGCTTACTATAAGGGACGTCAAATTCAGGTCTTGTTTGGGGAAAAGGTTAAGAATAAAAAATACTTTTTCAAATCCGGTGGTGGACTCCTGTATTGCATCGCAATGCAACATCCACTTGTTAATACTGAAATGTGTAAGAAATTGAATTGCCTTGGCAGTTAAATAATAAAGAATCATACTGTTTCTTACTGTCAATTAGATATTTCACACAATTTCTCGATGGCTCAGGGTGAAACATTTGTAACTGTCTATATGTTTATAGGCAGATACAACATTTTCACTCTGAGCTATTGACTTGAGCTCATACTTTCACAATGAGCAAGTCTAAATAGATCAGGGGTATATAAATTCTTGTCCTATCTGTTCATCTAAAAGATAACTATAATAAATCTTTTAGATTTTAAATAGAATTTAAAGGTTGATTATAGTTATTCAATGTTAAATACTAACATTTGGTAAAACCCATTTGTTGATCAGACAAGGTCATGATCATTTCTCAGGGTCATCTCTATCAAAATAGAATTCTTCGACACCTGCCATAATTTTAGCCCTACTGACCGAAGGTCAGAAGAGCTATGTCAATGGCGTTGTTCCCGTCCGTCTATCCATAAAAAACTCTCGTTTACGTGATGAATCCCACAAATATAATCAGAATTCCTTGCAACTTTCCAAGGATGATTTTGGGATCATAAGGAAGGTTTCTTTTGAAAATTGGGCTAATTTTTGGAAAACACTGGAAACAGAGCCTTACGGATTTTTTACTCAAAATATTCTTTCTCGTTAATGTGATAAGTCTACAAATATTATCAGATTTCCTTGAAACTTTCACAGGATGATTGTAGGGTCATAAGGAAGGTTCCTCTCAAAAATGGGGTAGATCCGTGAAAAGGGGCTTTATGAATTTTTACTCAAAATATTCTTGTGCACGCAATAGTGCACAATTATCTCAGGTTTATCAAGCAATTTCTTCACATATCACAATATTTTCTTAAGTGTAAAATTGCATGTACGTAAAAACCAGTGATTATACAGGAAAGAGTTAAGAAACTCATCTTTTATGTTACTGCACTTAGATTTTTTTTTTGAAAGAGATACTATCACAATTTTCCAGGAAAGACAAAAGAATTCTTATTTTTGGTTGGGGGACAATAGATTTGCTGGATTGAGTCCATCTGCCCGTCGGTCACAATTTTGTCTGGATCATGTCTCCCAAACCATAAGTGCTAGCAGCTTCAAATTAGATACACTTATAGATTACAATGTGGAGAAGTGTCATGTACAAGAACCGTTACTTTATTCTGCTCATTTTTTCAAGTTATTGTCCTTTGTTGTTTTAACCTGTACATTTCTTTTTGAACATATCCCCTAAACAAGAAGTGCTAGTAACCTCAAAGTTTGCCATACCCTTTTTAGCTCACCTGAGCACGTAGTGCTCAAGTGAGCTATTGTGATCGCCTTTTGTCCGGTGTCTGTCTGTCGTGCGTCTTGTGTCGTCCGTCAACAATTTCTTTAAACGACATCTCCTCCTAAACCACTGGGCCAATTTGAACCAAATTTGGCAGAAATGTTCCTTAGGTGGTCCCCTTCAAAAATAGCTTAAAGAATTGAAATCCGTTAAAAACTCTGGTTGCCATGACAACAAAAGTGAAATTTTAAAATAATCTTTAAAAATCTTCTCCTCCTGACCCAGAAGCGTACAGCCTTGATATTTTGCATGAAGCATCAGTATATTGACCTCTTCCAAAATAGCTAAAATCATGATCCTCGGGTCCCCAGGGGCGGAGCCCCAGGGGGTGGGGTTTATTTAGAAATAAAGAACGATTTTTTAAATGACATCTCCTCTCAAACCACTGGGCCGATTTGAAGCAAATTTGGCAGAGATGTTGCTTAGGTGGTCCCCTTCAAAAATAGCTAAAAGAATTGAAATCCGTTAGAAATCTGGTTGCCATGGCAACAAAAGTGAATTTTAGAATAATCTTTAAAAATCTTCTCCTTCTGACCCAGAAGGCGTACAGCCTTGATATTTTGCATGAAGCATCAGTAGATTGACCTCTTTCAAAAAAGCTAAAATCATGATCCTAGGGTCCCCAGGGGCGGAGCCCCAGGGGGCTGGGGTTTACAATGAAATGAAGTACAATTTTTTTAAATGACATCTCCTCCCAATTCACAGGGCCAATTTGAACCAAATTTTTCAGAAATGTTCCTTATGTGGTCCCCCTCAAAATTAGCTAAAAGAATTGAAATCTGTTAAAAAGTCTAGTTGCCATGGCAACAAAAGTGAAATTTCAAAATAATCTTTAAGAATCTTCTCCTCCTGACCCAGAAGGCGTAGAGCCTTGATATTTTGCATGAAGCATCAGTATATTGACCTCTTACAAAATAGCTATAATCATGATCCTCGGGTCTCCCGGGGCAGACCCGGGGGGGGGGGTTATAGGCATGAAGCATCAGTTCACAGACTTCTTTCTTATTTCTGAAATTATAACCCATGGAAAAAGTTTTTTCCTTCTTTCAAATCAGCACTAAAGCCTTGGAATTTGTAATTTGGACTTTTGGATTCCCAGGTTCATAGTCTTTATATGTAATTGTGGCCCACTTGTTTCATAATCCTAACCTTAACATGAAATTAGACTGTTGAAAGAAAAAGAGCCTTTATCTCAGGTGAGCGCCCCAGGGCCAACGGCCCTCTTGTTTGAGTTGTTGTCCTTTGATATGTCTAATTTTACATTTTCAACATATAACAATCATGATAAGTGGATGTGCCTGGAACATCATTAAGTTTGACAATTTCATTTGATCATTACTTGTGCGCTTTTACACTCATCTTCTTTGTTTATTGTCTTTTCAATCTACGTTTATATCTCCAAATTTAGTTAACCCTTTCCTAAACGGCAAAAATTTAGACTAGGCCAAATTTAAAGCTGCTGCTGTTGACAAAATGAATTTTATTTAATAATGAAATAATGAACATAATAGATGCTAATATTTGCCATGTAGATACCGGTAGGTCTCAACAAGGTGCAACTGGGGAAGGTCATTTCATCAAGGTCAAGGTCAAAATTTTAACCCTTTTCCCTTAAAGAAAAAACCCATAAAAATCACCCATTTCTAAAGAATTCCTGTTTTGGGGGCATGGTGTTTCACAAACACATCTTGTTCTTCTTCAAAACTTCCTGAGTAGTCAAATGTAGACCACTCAAATCAATAATGATTTATGAAGGAATAAGAAAAGGAAAATGTTCCCAGTCACCAAAGTTTTTCTTTCAGACTTTTCTAAAAAAGCTGTATGCATACTTAGTGGGTCTAAAACAACCCATAAATTGTCAATACTATTGACAATAATAATATGTAGTAGATATACTGATCAATTTTCAATAACAGCAATAAATGATCAATACTAGTGTCAATCCTGTAGACTGACAATATTAATGACCCCGTATTGGTGATCAATACTCTGATTCAATGTATATTGGCATTTGTTAACACATTAATATGCAATATTTTATAGTCCATGATATACCATAACTTGATATGGATAACATATGTTAAATTTCTTTTCAATTGATTATTTTAGTGGTAGAGTATGATAAATCACAAACAGAAAAAAAATGTCTGCAAGTACATGTGTCCCTCTTTGATTCCTGAACTGAAATAGGGCACAAATATTGACAAATGAAATCATGCTTCGAGAGATTCAAATCTGATAGTTGTGTGAAACTTGTTTTATAAGAATTCTATTTTACATTAATTCAATATTACTGTCAATAATACTCAAGCGTATGGACAATATACCTTAATAACTGAAATTAGTTATTTCAATTACCATGTGTAGACAAATGTTCTTGGATGCTTACTTGGGCAGTTTGGTCATTGTTTAATAAATATTAATCTTTTCATATGTTTTGATTTTATTATCTTTGCTGTTTTATATTCTCAATTATTTAGACTTCACCCCATTACCAGGTAACAGAATTTAAGAATGGTCAAAATTCAAACGAGTTGTGGACGACAAAGTATAGTTGATGAGATTTTTAAAAATCTGTCTTTCAGGTTAGAAACCATTTTGGACATATGTTGGAAAAAACATTTTGTCATTGTCCAGAATGTTTTCTGAACTCTTTCTTCGTGGGTGTCATAAAGCCGGACTGGGTTAAATGAAAAATTGATAAAAATTTATTGGCCAAACCCTGGCTTCCTGTCAGGTTTAACTTCCATAAATCTGCAGTCCATCACAAGTCCTTTTCCTCTGTCTTTAAGTGTTACGTTACACTAATTATGGCGTTAACAAAGTCTCATAGTGATGAAAAGATACACCAATATTGGTGGCAACTCTGCTGCCACCATTAATGGTGTAACATTTACTTCTGCCTAAATGTGTTTAACAACACTAATTATGGTGTTAATGAACTCTTACCATGGTGTAAAGGTACACCAATATTGGTGGCAACTCTGCTGCCACCAATATTGGTGTAACGTTTTTCTCTGTCCGTCGGTGTCAAGTAACATTTATGATGGTGTTAATGAACTCTTACAATGGTGTAAAGGTACACCAATATTGGTGGCAACTCTGCTGCCACCAATATTGGTGTAATTTTTTTTCTGTCCGTCGGTGTTAAGTAACTCTTACAATGGTGTAAATTTACACCAATATTGGTGGCAACTCTGCTGCCACCAATATTGGTGTAATTTTTTTTACTGTTTGGCAGTGTTACTTTACACTTAACACAGATATATCGTACACTATTTTTAGTGTGACTTTTCCTGTTTTAAAACAGGTGTAAAGTTACACCATTATTGGTGGCAGCAAAGTTGCCACCAATATTGGTGTAAAGTGCCGAATTATTTTTTACAGTGTGTATGAATACGCGAAGCGGACTCATGCATAAATCTGATAAGGTTTTTCGGTTCATACCTCCATGAAAACAAAAATATTCTCTTCATTTCTTATAATTTAATAGCACAAAGCGAAAAAAACCAACAACTTTACAAATTTTGATACCTTTTTGTATGGGACTATTTTTAGCGGGAGCATACAAAATGACTGCGTGCTCAAAATTTTGTTCATGGAGTTATGAATATTTTTTTTCTACCAATCAGAACCCCCGTTTTGATAGACGAAACTAAAAATCAAATTATTCACATATAAAAAAAATCTAGGAGAGAGATTTCTAGCTATTTAGTTTCCAAAGAACGCTCCTCTTATATCATTAAAATATTTGCATCAAATCGATTATTGCTCATTTGGCTTTGGTTAAAAACGCGTTTAGAATATTGGATCTAATTAGATTATATACTTAATATCAAATCAATATTGTTTATGTATGTCTTTGAAATGATATTTAAAGTTAAAAGAGATGTTGAAAAATCAATGGATACGTAAGGGAATTCGTAAGCAATCGAAAAAAAAAGAAATTAAGAAAGTAAGAAAGAGTGAGATTGGGAGAGGGGGAGTGAGAAAGAGAGAGTGGGAGAGAGGGAGAGAAGAGAAGCCGAGAGTGAATGAGTGTGTAGTTTCGTTTAAAGGCCTAATTGCATTGCATTGTTTTAACTGTAAGCTTCGTAAATAAAAATATGTTTTTTTGTCTGAATAATAAGACAATCTTGATAACTGACCGATCGCCGACCACGCCCACTGATCAACAAAAATGTAGTCTGAGAGTTAGTTTACAAAATATGTAGTCACGATCAATAAACAAAAATCAATCGTTGGTTGACGACTAACAAGTCGTAACTACTTCAAACTGTTGTTACGGCGTTTAACTCTTTCCTGTTTGTCAAAATTTTAGACTGGTCCAATTTGAAAGAAATTGCAGACGACAATTGAAAGTGAGTGCAATTTGAAAAGTAACCAACCTATAGGGTAGAAAATATTGTGGGATAAGAAGAAATTGCTTGTTACAAGCAATTTCTTCTTATCCCAAAATATTTTCTCAAGTATAGAAAAACTCAGGGACGTAAAATCAAGGGATTAACCAGGAAAGTGTTAACCCGTAAAAGTAAAAAAGAATGCTTGGCACAAATGTCGAGGATCATTTTTTCATTTCTGTTCTAAATTACTGATTCGATTGGTCAATCTATTATTGATTAAATGAGGCGATTCGTAGATTAAAACTTTCATTAGTGTACCCTTGAAGAAATGATAAGATAAATGTTTTAGATATGGTGGTTTATAATTTTAAAGAAACAAAATATTGTTTTTCCATTCAATGTAAACATAGTTTCTATATACAAGTAGACAAAGGACAAGTTTCTGTTTAGCCCATTACCAGACGACAAAATTGTAGACTTGTCCTGATTGAAAGGAGTTGCAGACGACAATTAAATTTTATGAAATTTTATATTTTTTCAACTTTATAGGGAGAAAACATTGTATAAAATGAAGAAATTCCTTATTACAAGCCATTTCTTCATTTTACACAATGTTTTTCCACTTGTTTTTATTTAGGGGCGTCCAAAAGCGTCATTGTGTGGGAATGGTGAAAAAAAGGAAAAAATGAATTGTCAAAAGCATGTAGATATTTGAAAATTAGACTACTTATTGCTTCGTTGTTTTGTTTCGTTTTTTTTTTTTTTGTTTTTTTTTTTTTTTGTTGTTGTTGTTTCAGTTTTTACTGTGTAGGCATATACGATATCCAAAATTACCGATTTCATTTCTCAGTGTTATATTTTCAGTTGTTCAATGTAATGAAATACTCGAACCCCATTCTACAGTATTACCCAGCCAACTGTTGCACGACTTCAACACCTCAATGAGCTATACATGTGATCTTGGGTACAACTTAACAGGCGGCGACAGCGTAAGAACATGCCAGGCCGATTGGACGTGGGATGGGTCACCACCAAACTGTACAAGTATGAGAGGACAGTTTAACATAATCTCAGTCAAAGAAACTGCGCACGATTGTCCGCTCTGTATAATTTGCTAGCAAGTTAACACAAAATGCTCTATTGAAAAGCGCCAAACTAAAGCATGTCTTCAAGTAGCAGAAAGCGATTGTTTCCCTTTCCAAAATATTAACGCGAGGCTTTGCTATAAAATTTTTAGTTCCTGAGATACTTTTGAGAGCTGTATGCGTTAAAATCTGCAATTGCCTTTTGCAGTGTGGGATAACTGACTGTTAACCGTTTCTTTATCTTCAGTAATAACTTGCCCTCAACCTCCGATCCCTGCCCATACATACATCACACCGAATATATCCGAGTCTGACTACAACACAACTATTACGTACACGTGTGAACTGGGATATAACAGAACTGGTGGAGATGAAACACGGAGATGTACAGAAACACGTGACTGGGAGGGACAGCAAGCAAATTGTACACGTAAGGATAAATGTTGTTTTACTGCGATTCGTTTTATAATCTCGACGGCCGGTCGTGCTAATTGGCTTTGCGTATTTTATTTTATGATTATGAACATTTCAAGGCGTATCCAGAGAATCCAACGGACTTATTTCCAAAATATTTTACTCTAACCTAATCACACTTATGTATGAATTCTCTTCGCCTATTCATACAGAGTGATTAGTTTTCGGTTCATATCTCCATGAAAACAAAATATATTAATACCTCCATGAAAACAAAATATATCCTCTTCATCTCTTAAAACTTTGACCTGTTCAATCCCTGGTTTTTACGTCCCAGTATGTTTATACTTAGGAAAACATTGTGGAAAAAGAAGAAATACTTGTTACAAGCAATTTCTTCTCGTTCCACAATATTTTCTACCCTATTAAGTGGTTATTTTTTCCAATAACATTGACTTTAAATTTTCGTCTACAAAAACTTTAAACATGGACAGGTCTTAAATTTGGAAAAACAAAACAGGGTTAAGTAAATTTTATTTCATGTTTTAGTTGTTGAGTGCGATCCTCCAGATCTGATCCAGAACGGAACTTTTACACCTGTGTTGGCCGTCTACAACTACTCTAACCAAGTGGAGTACACCTGTAACTTTGGTCATTATCATGACGGTGGTAACCTCACTAGAACCTGTACCGAATTCGGCACCTGGGATGGATCGCCCGCACTCTGTCCAGGTAATATATAGAGAATATATCAGAATATTTGAATAAATAAGTATTTTCAATAAAAAGAATCTTAACCGCAAAAATTTTAATAAATCCATCTAAATAATAATAATCCAAATCACTTTTCACTTTTAAGCCCAAACTTGATATAATAACGCGCCACACACCTCATGGTTAGACGGAAGTAAATCATTTCCCATAGACGACCATTAAAACTTTATGTCCTAGCTCGGTCCACGAGTTTGCAACGAAATCAAGGCTTATATCAAAATGGAGAGAATTCATTGCGCACTCAAATAATGAAAAATGTATATATAAAAAATATATGATGATCCCTATCATCAAATGACATTTGACCCCATTTTTAAGATGACCCTCATTTCGCATCTTTGATTATAGCGGTTCTCGGAAAATTAGTCGATGTTCGAACGTGGCTCTGGGAAGGTAAATATGGAGACAATCTCAATTTCTCCGACTGTTAATTGAAGAACGACTAAACGTTTCCTAAAAACATTGCTGAGCTCATATTTGTGTCTAGAACACATTGAACATTTTTGTCGAATAAACTTGAAACTTGAAAACTTGAGAATGATTGTGTCTTACAGTATAAGATCGATTTGTCTTTCATTTTGTGGACAAAAAAATCATTTTCACGTGCTTCACAGCTACATTGGAAATATAATATTGTTGTTCACTCGATAGAAGTTTTGTTGATCTCAACGAAAAACAAACAAGTATATTTGTTTAATACAAAAAAAGAAATTAAATGTGGAAATGTTCGGGCGAAATCCCTAAAAATGCGTCATTTTGTACGTGAATTACGTGTCAACGTAATGATGGAATTAGTACATTTTATACTACCCAGATGACGTCGAATATTACGAAATGTACAAAAGAAGAGCCAAAATAACAAAACTGTGAGTGTAACGATTTGATAAGTTCACTGGTATATCGATGAAATGGATTTTAATATTTTAAATCTATTGGAAAAAATTGTTGACCTGGTACCCATATTATAGACCTTTCGAACTCCCTGATTTAGCCTGATTTAGATGCACAAATCGGGAACTTAACCCTTTTCAAGCTGAACCCGGAATATCCCTGTTCTAGCAGGAGATATAGACAAAGATCAGCCTGCACATACGTGCAGTCTGATCTTAGTCTACACTACCTGTTGGTCTCTGACAAGCCAGAATTGTCTATGATATCAATTTTCAGAAGAAATATCTACCCATAGTTATTGCTTCCATTACTTTCAGTCCTTTGATTTTATGCAATTTCTAAAGAGCTTTTCATCCAGCATAACAAGGGTTAAGTTAAATACAAAAGGTTCTGCTATGAGGTCAAGGACTTCTAATCCAAAAGTCGTGAGTTCAAGCCAGATGCAAGCAGATTTTTTTTATATATATATTTTGACTCTTCAGTATGATTCATGTTTCCAATACCCTGATTTAATTTGGTTTAACGCTGTTCTGAACAATCTTTTAGTTATATCAGGCCGAGGCTCACTTTTTCGAGTGCTTCCTGAGTATCACCAGTATCATCCCGGGGATCCGGCATACTTTTGTGGGCAATGGCGCGGCCGGGATTCGATCAAGTACCCCTCGACTTTTCTCAGATTACGAAACCATCACCCTCACCGCTCAGCAAAGCTGCACCGCGCAATATCCTGAAAATTGACTTTAATTCATTTCCAAAAAGATAGATGCAGATCAACAACGACTTTGTTGTATCAGCATCGGAAGTCTATTTCTTAATGTAATAGCTTTGTATTCAGTCATTTGAACCTTTTGTGTATTCATATGAATTTCTATATAAAAAAGATCTAATGGGTTTACTCAAATGTACGTTTTGGAACAGAAATTACAGGTTTAGATCAAGTATATAGATGGGCGAGTTGTATAGATACTTGTCTCGTGATCAGAAGGCCATGAGTTCGAGCCCTACCGTCACCGGGGTGTGTTCCTGGGCATGATATTCAATAGCCAGCCCCTGTATACCCAGTTTTAGAAGTGGGCATGGGGATAAGCCACTGCCTCTCTTTGTGGGTCGTGAAATAATCTTGTTTGTGTGTTCGAGAGCAAACCTATAAGCTTAAAGCTTTCGTCCCAATCGAACTAAAATAAATTAGTATAAACTAAGTCTATAGACCACTGGCTATACATAGGTTTACTCAGTAATTTTATCGATATAGAAGACAGTAAAATCACTTAAATTGTCTCGTATACCGGCTCTTCAGCTATTAACCTGTTGTAACATAGACCACATAGACATTCACAACCGTGCAAATAGAAAAAAAGCAAATGTTTAATGACACAAAAATAATAGCTGCTTCTAGACTCAACCACAGTCTTTTTCACAACTGCTCTACGGACATTAGCATCATCAGTAGGTCGAAAATAAAATTTGAACAATTACACTTCTAGACTCAACCACAGTCACAACTGCTCTACGGACATTAGCATCATCAGTAGGTCGAAAATAAAATTTGATTTGTTTGTTTGTTTGAATGGGGTTTAACGCCGCTTTTAACAATCTTTCAGTTATATCGCGGCGGCTGGAGCACCTAACAATGGATTCCTGGTATTTCTCGCACCAGTACTACCAGCTGCTATCCCACATAGGCTTACGATTATCTGCCCATTGGTGAGAGACAAATGTCGGAAAGAGTATTGCCGCCGTCGGGGATCGAACCCGGGACCCTTTGAATAATAGTCCGACGCGCTACCAACTGCGCTATGACGGCGGCGAAAATAGAATTTGAACAATTACACTACAATAACTGGCCGTGAGGAATCAGTCCGAGTATTGACGCAAGTTAATGATGTGACAGGTCAATTATGTTTTGCGATTGACGGGTCGCCGCTTACGTTAGTCGACATTTATGTGCAACTTTTTTGTTGGTTTCGAGACTTAAACGTCGTAACTACAGCTTATTCAAGCTGTGGGTTGACAATTTACAATTTTATTTTTGTAACACGAAACTTATCATAAATTTGTGAAAATAACGCCGTTTGATATCGAAGTGGAACTTCCTGTTGAAGTGAGTGGGCGTGGCCAGCAAGCCATCAAATCTACATAATCCTCCACACATTCTTAGAACAATGAAGTTTTTTTTTAAAGAAATGCAATTCGGAAAACATTGAGTAAAATGAAGAAATTGCTTGCGACAAGTAATTTCTTTATTCTACACATCATTTTCTACACAGCAAGTGGACAAAAACCAAACTTTCATATTTTTTAATTGTCGTCTGTAACTCCTTTCGATTCAGATCAGTCTAAAATGTTGTCATCTGGTAATGGGTAAACTATAGATGTGCTAGTTTGAGTGAGTAATTAAGGATTATTTTGCGTTTGGAATCATAGTAGGTCTGCCGTGGTCTTGAGACAGGCGCGTGCGTCTGGATCTACAATGGTATATGTACACTCTATGCAATTCAAAATAGCCTTCTGTTCGTGTGTTCTTAACCCAATACCACACGACAAAAAATGATCTGCTCCTAATTGAAAGATGTTCAGACGATAGTTTCAAGTTGGTGAAATTTCCAAAATCTTTATCTTACATAGGGTAAAAACATTGAGGACAAGGAAATAATTGCTTGTAACAAGCAATTTCTTCATTGTTATTATTTTTTCCAAAGATTTATTCTCTATGAGCGTAAAAAGGGGGATAAGCTTAAACTGACACCATCTTGATATTCTTATAATTATTTCTAAATCTTACGTTCAAAGCATTATCGTTAACTATAGGAGAAGTTTTATATGTAACATATTGGTCGCTACTTATGATTGCTATGTTCTTACTAGTTGTAGGCACATATACTTTCCAACGTTTGTCTCTAGCCAGTGAGTTGATAATCGTGAGACTAAATCGGATTGCAGATGGATGTACTGGTGATACTGGTGCGCGATATACCAAGAATCCACTGTTTGGTGCTCCAGCCGCCGCGATATGACTAAAAAATTAAATGCGGCGTTAAACAAATCAACAAGTTGTAAACCATTTCACTTGATATGAATTATGATTATTGAGCTTTGTGTTAATCGCCAAACTAGCTACCGATTGTTTTTCTTGCTTTAAACTTAACCCTTTCCCGTACAATCACTGGTTTTTACGTCCCTGTAATTTTATACTTGAGAAAACATTGTGAGAAAAGAAGAAATTGCTTGTAACAAGCAATTTCTTCTTTTCTCACAATATTTTCTACACTATATGATGGTTACTTTTCAAACTACACTCTTTTTTACCTGTCGTCTGCAACTTCTTTCAAATTGGACCAGTCAAAAAAAACATTAAACAGGAAAGGGTTAACACAATCACATTTTTATTATTCGTCAGTTGTTCAGTGTTCCCGGATTGACGAGCCGTATTCAACAATTCTACCATTGGCAGCCAACTATGATTTCAACATGACTGTAACCTACACATGTATTCTGGGATATAATCTAACAAATGGTGACGCAATACGCACCTGCCAGGCTAATGCGTCATTTGACGGAACTGCTCCAAATTGTACAAGTAAGGATAATATTGTATAAGAATTTATCCAATCAGTGAATTACTCCTGCATCAAAATAGAACATTTTCCCGACCTTGCGTAGAAGAGAATTCCCTGTCAAAGACTGATGCATTAACGCTTCTACTCGGGGTTTCACATGTATTTTTCCTCTCATTAATACCATTATTAAGCGATCATTATACCCCCAAAATTATATATGAGTCAGCTTGTCGGTCGGTTCGTCGGTCGGTCGGTCGGTCGGTCGGTCGGTCCGTCGGCCCGTCTGTCTGTCTGTAGCCTTTTCGTGTCCGCTCAATTTCTCGACAACCTTTGGACGGATTTTATTCAAACTTTACTGATATAATCAGTATCAAGCAAAGATGTGCATATTCCATTTTGGTTACGGTCCATTGATTTTTGACGGAGTTATGGCCCTTTGGTGAAAATCGTGTCCGCTCCATTTCTCAACTACCATTTGATGGATTTGATACAAATTTCAAAAAAAGACTCGGTATAAGTCAGACATGTGCATATCCTATTTTGGTTAGGGTCCATTTATTTTTTACTGATTTATGGCCCTTTAATTAAAAAGTCCATTTTGGTTACGGCCCTTTGGTGAATAGCACTTGTATATGGACAAGCGCTTTTGGGAGGTATTAGTCCGCTTTATGACAATGTTTAGTTTTCATTTTTGTCAAGGAGTTGGTAAAAGTCTGGAAAAGGTGTGGATGTATCCAAGAATGTAATAAGGATAGTAATGGCCCAATGCTTTCAAGTGTATATGGAATAGGCCAAAGTCTGATAAACGGTGCTCCCTTTTCTTTCTTTTGTAGTTTAACTGTTCTTAACCATTAAAGAGAGAATTTGACGTTTACTATGCAACTGTAAAATATGTATACCCAGTTATAATTGACGGATCGCCTCTGTCATTCATAAAATGGGTTGACGAATCAAATCATCAATTTAGACTGAAAGTGTACTTTGATTTCCTTCTTTTGTAATGAGCTTTCTTTGCTGGTTTAGCGACTAAAGTATCGTTACTACAGCTGATATAAGTTGCAGTTAAGACGTTATATGGTCGCAAACCAACAACTTTAATGTCTTATTACATGAATTTGGTAAATAACGACATCGAATTTCAATTGGTATGGCAAGTGATCCGTAAATATGGCGATTTACTTCTAGCTGTTAACAAATTCATGGTAAGTATTGCCATGAATTTGAATACGATTAGAAGAAGGACGCAGTGCTTTTAGATATCTACTTGAATGAATCAACCAAATAGCTTTGTAAATATACATGTACCCTAAACACTATTTGATGACGCAATATTCAAACCCGTAGTCCTCATTATTCTTTTGGTATGACTCTTGAATAGATCCCCCCTCAACCATTTCCTGTTTAATCCATGATTTTTACGTCCATGTAAATTTACGATTTAAAAAAAATGTTTTAGAAAAAGAAGAAATTGCTTGTTACGAAATTTCTACCCTACTGAATCGTTAATTTTTCGATAAAATCCTCTTTGAATTTACGTCTGCAAATCATTTGAATTAGGTCTAAATTTTTGCAAAACAGGACAGCGTTAAATATGTTTTGTTTTATTTCAGTTATTACGTGTGATGCACCAACGCCTATTGCCCATACCGTCTATACCCCGATACTAAATGAACATGAATGGAACACGTCCCTGTACTATTCTTGTGATCCAGCCTACCATTATATAAGTGGTATAAACAGTACAACTTGTAACGAAACCGGGTTGCTGTGGCCCGTCATAGATATGAACTGTTCAGGTAATGAGTGTTTGTTCCATAAGTCGAGCTGCTTGTGTGTTCAATCGCTTCTTACAGGGACACTCTGTTTCAGACGATATTATGTGTGCATTAATGAGTTCAATATTGTCAAAGTTAATCCTTCGGAGCGATTTAAGGGGACAATTAGTTGTTTATAACTAGTTTTTGATTGATTAACCCTTTATTTGATTGACCCCATAAAAATTTCTTAGCCTAAAACGGAAGAGACAATCCAGCAAGCATAGAAAACGGGTCCCATCTGGGATGAAACTGGGGAAAATACTCACATGGATCCCTCATCGGTCCTATACGGGACACATAGCCATCGTATATAGGCCCCATATTCATAAAAACAATGATAAAAAGGCCAAATAAAGAAAGGATGTATTTAAAAATTCTAATCTGTGCTGACGCTATTATTTTTCAAATGAAATATTCCTATTTCCCATGGAATATGTCAACAAGTCATTTACCATTAATATTGCCCTCTCCCATATCGTTATGAAAACAGGTTGAAATTAACGGACAAAACACAGATGATAGAAAATTGAACAGTAGAAACAGCAAACAGTTTTTGCTAACAGGAAAATATTTTTGTTAGTTACAAATTATGGTTTGATTTTAATAGTCTGTTGTTTCTTGACCTACGACTTATACATGTATGGCTGACTTTCTTTCGATAGCGTTGACCTCCGATCAATGCAGGTTCCACAAAACTGATTTATAAAAATGCATAAGAAAACACGTATCATACTAACTAAGATTTAAAAAAAATAATTAAAAAATCTTTTAGAATCTAAACCAGTTATTTCAAATTTGTATATTGATCAGTGATGCACACCCTATCCCTCGACGTGGCTGAACCTGCCGTACAGTGGATCAACAGCACGAACTCTTCCGTAGACATTGTATTCCATTTCGATGGTTTATGTTCGATGTCGGTGACATGCAGCCCGAACAAACTTAACGTGACGTTTGACGTCAACAGTACCGTCATAACGGTTTATGTTGGAGAGCAAGCAGACACTGTGCTCGGAGACTACGTACTCACATTGGCACCTCATCGACTTGGCAGAACCTGGCAAAACTTGACAACTCATGTCTTTTACGGACATGAGGTCTTGAATTTAACGGTAGGTATACCTGGTTGAATTGACGGGTTGCGTTTGTCAACCTAAAAATCAATCGACCAATCAAATCATTCATTTATTTGAACACCGAATGGCCAACAAGTATGTGAATCATTTTTCTTGGTTTGGCGAATTAAACGTGGTAACTACAGCCAACCAACAAGTCTACCATTGTTTCAAGTTACTGTCCACACTTCTTTTCAAATAGCACACTTTAATATGAAAGTAAAACTTCCTGTCGGAGCTCAGTTGGTGTGGCAAGCGATCCGTCAATTGGCATATCCGATAACCCTTTCCTGTTTTTTTTTTTTTTTTTTTTTTTTTGGTTGTTGTTGTTGTTGTTGTTGTTTTTCCAAAATTTTAGACCAGTCCTAATATGGAGAAGTTGTTGGTGACAATTAAAAGTGGGTGCAATATTAAAAGAAACTTACATGCAGGGTAGAAAATATTGTTGGAAAAAAAGAAATTGCTTGTCAAAAGCAATTTCTTCTTTTCCAACAATATTTTCCTAAATACAAAATCACAGGGACTTAAAAACCAGAGATTGTACAGCAAAGGGTTAAAGAAAGTACACTTGCATATTGTTAAAATCGAGCATTATTCGTTCAATTTCCGTTATCTGCTTATTGACCGGAAAAGATTTAAGACCGGTTTCAATTGTCTTTAACCAGTTTCCACAGAATTTTAGATTTGTGAATGATTAGAGTATGCTAGTGACTCCTTTCCCACTTAATAGCTGCTATCTTATTTAAGCTAATCCATATAAATGATAATGATATATATAGAGAGAAAATTAAAAGGTGGTATGCCCAAGTTAATTGATTGAAAGAATCACCTATAAAACAGACAAAAATAGGGGCTTTGCCTTTATTTTTTTTATTTTTATTTTTTTCTATTTTAGATAACAATTTATTTTGGTATTTATGAATACTGGTTTGAAATTTTCATTACTTTAATTCGTGCTGTAATTGATGAAAAACTTAAAATTTATCGATAGTTGGTAATCCAAATACAATATAATATATATAAAGGACGTCTTTATATTATAATAACATGATTTTATCGGCAATGAAAGGCGTTGCAAAAGGGATCTATCGCAAAGTTATAGCCATTCATTTAATGAAAACAATTCAACGGGTTTATTTCATTCCCTCGCCGACAGTCAAACACAAGTCATCACAAAAGATGAGCTCTATCATTTTCAGGCGAGACTGGATAACAGCATAGAGTATATAGCTGTGGGAACCGCGTACAATTACATAGCCACTCTAAACCAGGGAACCACCGTCACAGTCGAATGGAACATGCTGCCTAATACAACCATTACTAACTTCGAACAGAATAATTTGATTACTGATTCTATAACACATACATATTATGTGTAAGTATTAAAACATTTAATGATTTCTTTTTATATAAATTCAAACGCAAAACAAAACAATAAGATTTTTTACCTGTCTACCATTTACCTTCACATAGTTTAATTGTTAGTTTCCTCTGTCAAAAACGAGCGTTCTGATTGGCTGAAAAAATAGTCATACCTCCATGAACAAATTTATAAGCACGCAGCTATTTGTATGTTTGCGCCAAAATCAAATCTATAAAATCTTATCAGAATTTATGAAACAATTGCATTTTTCACTTGGTGTCATTGAATTATAAGAAATGAAGAGAATTATTCGTTTGTGCTCGTTGAGGTATGCACCTAAAAACTTCATACCTCAACGATAACAAAAATATTCTCTTCAATTCTTAAGCTTTCTAACATCCACAGCATAATGTATAACAATCAATATCATCAAATCTGTTATCACATGTTTAGTTTAAATAAGTAAAGTTTAGTACATCTTTCGAAAGACAAAGATGTGTAGTCATTTGAACGACAAAACACGAAATATCTTTTATCTTTCATTTTATACTTTCATTTCCCTAAGCTTTTCAATACTGTTATTATCGTATTACCACGAAACGTCTTCACCTATGTTAAAATGTGTCTTTTAAAAAGTTATGCGATCTATTTTCCCAACAGCCCAGGTCATTTCAATATATCGGTGACAGCTCGGAACAGTGTGAGTGATCTGACAGTTTTCATTCCAGTCATAGTAATTTACGGTCCGAATAATATTATATTTAATGTATCATCGTACACGGGAAACACCACACACGGTTTGAAATTCATCTTTGTGGTCGATAACTCTGCCAACTTACCCATGGACGTAGTGAATTTCACGATAGATTATAATCACGGTACACGGGATTTTAGCTCACGTATGCTCAATGACTCTCTACCAAGTGGTTCTTTCTTTTCATTTTCACACCTTTTCGATATACAAGGTATGTACTCAATACATGCATGGTCTATTAACATTCTTGATCACTTGAATTATTCATTGAATGTTAATATTTGGGATTCCCTTGACAGTTTGAATTTAACGTCTAATGGTAGTGGCGTATACAAAACAAGCGAAGACGCCTTCTTTGTTTTCACTGATCCCCCGAATTCTGGATTCGAGTATACTATAAACTACGGCGATGGAAATACAGACGCCAGTCCTGGCTCCAGTATTCTGTACCACCAATATAACTTGACAAGTTTTGTCCATGCCTACGGCTCTCCGGGTGTTTACAAGCTTACATGGTTTGCACACAATGGTGCTTATTCAACGACTGGTGAGTTATTGA
The DNA here is from genome assembly GCA_946902895.1 of Fragum fragum. Lineage (NCBI taxonomy): Eukaryota > Metazoa > Mollusca > Bivalvia > Cardiida > Cardiidae > Fragum > Fragum fragum. Next base: position 12,618,117 of record OX336374.1, read on the forward strand.
TCATAGTCCAAAACCCTTTACCAACAAGTGGGTATACATTGGAACCAATTGGCAAAAGATACCCTTGGCTTAACCTTCAGACGTTGGCAATTTCTAACAACATCACATTAGAGCCTTCAGTTCCAATACCAACGAACGCGACCTGTACGTTTGACCCTGCGGACGGAAGTATAAAGGCATATAACTTGTCATTCTCCAGTAGCTTCTTCCAGCACTTTCACTATTATTTGTCAGAGGGAATGTTTTATCCGCTGTTTAACTGTACGAATCTAGTGAGTCAACACACATACCAGTTCAATGTTACTGTTGAGAGATTCAAGGCATCGTACATGGACTTTTCGTTGTCGAGTCCGCATCCATTGAACCAGTCTGACTCAACAATGGTTCCATTCTACGTAAGTCATGGAAACTTTGATTTGATGCCCAAAAATGTTACACTTACCTGGGATTTTGGCGATGGAAAGGGCAATGTAACATACTTGTACGACACAAGCGTTTATAACAACACTTATTTTGATCGAGGGAATTTTACAGTCTGGTTATACACACAGGTCGAGGTCTCAAATACATCAAGCGCTCTCTTCCATCACTTACGTCTTGGTGTGATGTACTTTCTGTACGGAGAAAACATGTCGTTTGTGACTGTATTACCAAAGCAGTATTCTATGTATGGCATTGAAGGCGTTAATGTAACTTATCAACTCGATTTTCCAGGGGAAAACACAAATGAAACTTGTTTATCAACGAACAACTCGTGGTGTTTCATTAACCATACCTGTCAAAGTCAGGGTTATTTTCTTGTCACAGCAGTCGGTTCAAATGAAACTTTTGTTGAAGTGGACTCCGTTAATATTACTTGTGATAATCCATTCAACTTGACATTAGAGGTGCCTCCGGTGATTCCTATTCCAGATGGCTCTGTAGAGTTATTTCTAAAGATACAACCAAATGATTATTTTCTCCCTCTACTAAACTGTGAAATTGGCATGGGGGACCCTATATTACGAGACAGCCATTTTGAAGCACAGGAAGTGAACCATACAAATCCCTTTAATTTTACGTTTACCTACATGGCATTGGGACGGCATACAATTAGCTTACACTGTTGGAATCTTCTAAATGACACAATAATCACTAGTGAAATCATAGTAGTAAATGCTAACTTTAAAATTGAAGGCGTATTTGATCGATTCTACTCTCAAAAGAACTCCCCAATGTTTATATCAGCTATGTTAGACACCGAACTTTTTAACAGATTAGAGATCAATGCATCATTCTATGCAAAGACACACATAAATAACTGGCAAGCCCAGGACACGGCTGTTAATCTCGGTGAAGGTATTAACAGACACAGTTTAGAAATCTTGCGTGGAATGATTCCTGACAACCTATATAGACTGGATCTATTTGTATCATTCGCGGAGGAACCAAATAACACACTATCAGAACTTACCTATATCCGAATAGTAAGTCCGCCACCCCACGTTGAAATTGTTGGCAGTACCAAACGCGAGGTATCTTTAGATTCATTCGTCGTGATTGACGCTTACTCACTGTCCTACGACCCAGCCTACCCAGTTACAAACTCACTCTCTTTTTCGATTACCTGTAACAGGTGAGTGTCATTATTTGATCTAACAGTTGAATACCGGTTGATTTGGTACAGCATAAAAACTATATTAAGATAATTCTTACAATTCCATTCAAATTTTGGTCTTAATTGGAATAAATCTAGCGCATGTCTTTCAACTTATTGTCTTAGGCATTTAATCCAATGCCTAATGATTTAATTGTTAGTTTCGTCTATCTAAAACGAGCCTTCTGATTGGTCGAATAATTTAATTCATACCTCCATGAACAAAATTTTGAGCACGAAGTCATTTTGTATGCTTCCACACAAAATAGTTCCATACAAAAAAGTATCAAAAGTTGTAATGTTTTGCTTTGTTCGCTACATGCTATTAAATTATAAGAAACGAAGGGGATCTTTTTTGTTTTCATGGAGGTATGAACCGAAAAAACTAATCACACTTATGTATGAATCCGCTTCGCGTATTCATACAGTGTGATTAGTTTTTTCGGTTCATACCTCCATGAAAACAAAAATATTCTCTTCATCTCTTAATTATACCTAATGTTTCAGTTCGGAATGTAGAATATGTCGGGATTCTCGGTTCGCCGCTTCTCCAGTCAATAAGATCTTTAAACAGAAGCCCCGTCTTCATAGGACCCCATGTGTTTAGTGGGACTTAAACTCCATACAATAAACCAATTAATTTTTTAATGAAAAGAAAATGAGTGTTTAAGTTTTTAGCTCTCCTAACCACAAAGTTGTCAGGGTGGGCTTTTGTGAATAGCTGTTTCCATTGTCCGTCGTCCACCGACCGTCGTCCGTCGTGTGCAAGCATTTTTTTTTCACAGTACAGAGATCACAAACTTTATTCAATTGCCTCGAAACATGGCCAGAATGTTTTTCTCCATAAAACCTCTGTTCATGATTGGCTCACTAGGTAACTATCGAGTTCACTAGGTCAATTCTAAGAAATACCTTGTGTGTACTCTAGGGATGCACATTTTTTGCCGAAATTGATTTGATATTTGGTCATATTGTTTGTGTCCATGATTTTTAAGCCAAATTTGTATTCGGGTAAAACAAACTAGGTCACCAGTTAAAATATCAGAAATACTTTATGTTCATTCTAGAGACGTAGTTGATTTGATATTTGATCCAAATGTTTGTGTCCATGATATCTTGGCCAAGTTTGACTTTGGGCTATGTGGGGAAAAACTCTAGGTCACTAGACCAAATCTTATAAATACCTTTACGCTCCAGAGACCACATTTTAGGCTGAATGACTTTGATTTTTGGTCAGAATATCTATTTTCAAAATATCTTAACCATGTTTAAGTTCAGGTCACCGTATTTCAAAAACCAGATCACCAGAACAAATCTATTCAGAATAAACATATAAAGAAATCTTCTATGCGATTTACTTGCTATTTTTCTTGTACAAATGCATTGAAACTTTGTAATAATGTTTGTTCTTGATTATTCAGACAGGATTCGATAACGGGTCACTTTTGGCTAAAATTAGGTCACTTCGGCCTTTTTACTTCTGCAGTCATCGACTCAGGTGAGTGTCTTATAGCCAAAGGCCCTCTTGTCTTGTTTTATTTATTTTTTTTTTTTTCATAAATATACCATTGAAATACGGTAGATGTATTGTGCCGTTGGAATAAGATATATGACCCGCCCCCTTGCTCATTTGGCCACACAAACTGACTCAAACAAGAAGTCGAGCTTTGATTCTAAACGGCACTATTTTGAAAATTATATGGCCAGTAGCATGTAGCAAGACATGGAATAGTAGGTTTGCTACCTTAACGTCGTTACTACAGTTACTACATTAGATAAGCTGTAGTTACGACATTTAAGTCACCAAACCAACAGAAACTTTCTACAAATATGGCGGCCAATGTTGGAGTTCAAAGCCCAATTCCGGGCTGAATGAATGGTTTGATTGGTCAGTTTATATCTTGAATGACAGCAGCGATTGGTCAATTGTATTTTAGTTATGACGCAACAAGCTTCGAAGACGCAATGAGTCGGCACATGTATGCTGTCACTTCAAACTGCACACTTTCCACCTACGGAACAGGAATGTGGACTCTGTACACCTCTGTCTATAGTTCTGATGTCGACTATTATGCGGTCACAGTAACTGCTAGCAATAGTCTGGGGAATACATCTTCATTCACACAAACAGTATGGGAAAAGACATCAACGATAAACAGCCTCTCAATAAGGTACACGAGTGTTACGTATAAGAAAAAGTACATGTATTGTATGTATTGATTCACATCTATATAATGCTAGTGAAATTGATTTCATCCTTTATTCAGTCATTTGTTTGTTATATTATTCATATTTAAAATACTTTTCACAATTCCGTCTCTATCATTTTGAACCATTGATGATTAAAATGAATGAACTGCACCAAAAAATTGATACTTTATGATATTTCTAAGAACTGTAAAAGGGACATGTAAAACAGGATTGATTTTATCAATTCATTTTGAAGATTCATGTCAATTTAAAATGTACTCAAATTTCACTTCAAATGCTAAAAGTATTTTAGTGTCGTCAAAATCTGTGGGAAGTATTCTAATTTTTTTTTTTTTTTTTTTTTTTTTTTCGAGTATCCATTTCAATTTTAAGAAAGGGAGTAGTATGCTCGCTTTAACAAAACATGTTATCCGGTCATTTTAATATTATCAGTAAAAAATCAAATTCTCTAAATATTTATCATTTACTGAATTGAAAAAAAGCATGACTGTAACATGGTTGAAAGTAAACTGTTGTTTTTTAGGTGCGAAATCAGCTGTCTGTCAAAAGTGGCGGTGACGTCAATTCTCAAGCTTGTAGCGGACTACAATTCCACATGCAGTGCTAACTATACATGGACTTTACAGCTGAGGAATGGAACATACGGGTCAAGCATTGATACATCAACAATCAGAGAATCTGGTAATTGACAAATCACAGCTGTCAGTCAAGGAATATATCGACCAATACAATCATTTATTTAGCGCGGACCTGAGCTTTCAAGTCCGTCATTGGCCGTCACTTTTGTTAACTATTTTTGTGGGTTTGGAGACCTAAAACATCGTAACTACAGCTTAATAAAGCTGTAGTAAGGACGTTTAGGTCGCCAACCAACCATTTTACTATTTTTTACATGTCACTGGCCATACATTTTGCGAAATAACGCCGTTAAAAATCGAAGCGGGACTACCTGTCGGAGTTAATGGGCGCGGCCTAGGGAGACATTGGACGGAGCCAGGGATTGGTAATTGATCGCCTGACTTTACTAGTAATCAAGCTTGCCATTGTTATCGTACTCGGTCATTAGGATATTTCCATCCAATAACAACAATTTCGATTTACTTTGTTTTGATGTTGTTTTAGAGAATCAATACGCGGATATACTTTTATCAGAATATGTTCGTAAAGACAGTTTTCTTTAGAGTCGTTATTTTTTTTTTTCAAAGGCACTGAGTTTCAATATATACTTTATTCTTTGAATCTATATCAATTGACCAATCGCTTGCCTTGCTCACGGAATCCATTAGCAACGCCTATCGGCTCCAACAGGAAGTCCCGCTTCCATTTAAAACGGCGTCATTTTGCAAAAAGTTATGACAACTAGCATGTAACAAAAAGGTAGAATAGTTGGTTGGCGACTTAAATGTCGTAACTACAGCTTGAAAAGGCTGTAGTTACGACGTTTAAGTCGCCAAACAAACAAAAAGGGTTCCCTAAAATGGCGGGCAATGTCGAAGTTCAAATCTCATTTCTGGTGTAATTGAATGATTTCAGTAGTATGCTGTTTATTTGATTGACAGCCGCGTTTGGTCAATTAGTCATATAAGTGTGTTTTCAAAATTGTTTGTAAAATCTAGGTCACAAATCTTAGTAAAAACTTACATCACTGTACAGGCTACATCGTCTCGCCAAAATGCGAAGTCACTTCATTAGAATGAGTGGCTTTAGTAAGTTTAATATGTTTGGTCACCGGCAATAAAACATGACACTATTAATCCTTTGATGTATTTTTATCTCACCTGAGCACAACGTGCTCAAGGGGAGCTTTTAGTTTCACCCAGTCCGCTGTCCACCATCCACAGGTGTCATCCATCGTCAACAATGCCTTCGAACATCTTCACCACTTGGCCAATTTGGACCATACTTAGCAGGAATGTGCCTTAGGTGACCCTTTTCAACATTTGTTGGTGAAATGTTTATTCGCACAGAATGTGGATTGGCAGGTCCTGGCTTATCAGACTTAGAGAAATCATGAAATAATTCTTTAAACATCTTCCCTTCCAAACAATTTTGACAATAATGACCAAATTTTGCAAGAATGTTCCATATGTGACCCTTTTCAAAACTTGTTCGTGAATTTTCCATTTTTTTAAATAACGGGGCGTTGCAGGACCGAGCTTATCAGACTAAGATAAATCATTGAATAATTCTTTAAATATATTCTCCTCCTAAATGACTGGGCCAAATTTTGGCCAAATGTGGCAGGAATGTTCCATGGGTGAACCTTCAAAACTAGTTTATGAAATATCGTTTCGCAAAACTGTGGGCGTTGCGGCGCCGGGCTTATCAGACTCATAGAAAACATGAAATAACACTTTAAAATCTTCTCCTCCTTAACCATTTGACCATGAATTTGACAGGAATGTTTCTTATGTGACCCTTTGTCAAAACTTGTTTGTGAAATTCTGATTTGCAAAAATGTGGACATGGCAGGGCCGGGCTTATCAGACTTAGACAAATCATGAAAATGTTCTTTAAAAACCATCTTCGTGGCAGGTAGGGCATAGTTCAAACCATTCTCAGGTGAGCGATATAGAGCCATTATTTTGCCCTCTTGTTTGAAATTGAAGCCTTTAGATGCTGCGTTGTATAGCTTAACTATTCCGTTTTTGACTGTATTTATAAAAGATGTATGTTTAAACATGTTTTGATCAGATCCCAGCGGACGAACATTCACCTTGAGACCACAAGTTCTAACTCCGGGAGCCACTTACCTTGTAACGCTTACATTAGTCACTTCTTTGGGTGTACAATATGGCCCTGCTTACTATGAGTTCACCGTCAATCGACCACCTAAGAATGGAACCTGTAGGATCATGGCATACGATTATATATTGGGCTTTCTAATGGAAACAGGAGCTGAGCTGCCAATTGATACCGGATCTACTGGTAAATGCATGTTTAAATTGTCCTAGACAAGTAGCTGTAGTCTTTTGGTATAACATTTTAGCCTTCGAAGAATAGTGGGGGTGCTATTCGGATCGTCGGGTAATGCTTTTTCTAAGTTTTATATGCGCTTTCTACTCCAATAAATGATATTACTCTGAAACTTTATATATGCCTTCGTGACAATAATTTTGCCAACAAGCCAAAGATTTATCACTCTGTCATTAATTTAGGTAAATTATGGACCTTTTTGGACAGACAGATTTCAAATTTTTAAATTTACCTGTAAGTCTATACGTAAAATGCTATATCTCTGTAACTGCCTTGCTCATGTTTTTAGATTTTACTGGCAAGTATAGATAAATCTGTCATTCATTTTAGTGAGAGTTAGTTTCTTTCTTTCGTAGAAATTCTAGGTCAAAGCATGTTTCAGACTTTCGTTAATGTTTCTAGCAGTGAAATCATCAGATTCAAGAACTATTTTTTTTTCATAGCGATGTGATCGAACATTCAACTTGTCTAAAGGAAGCCAAATTATTAAAATATATAAATACAGATATTAGGAATATAATAGATAAAATGATCAACTGTGATAAGTCTCTTACTTGAATGCATTTAGACCGCCGTCATAGCGCAGTTGGTAGCACGTCGGACTGTCAATCTAGAGGTCCCGGGTTCGATCCCCGACGGCGGCACTCAGCCTTTCCGACTATTTGTCTCCCACCAATCGGTCGATAATCGTAGAGCTATATGGGATAGGAGCTGGAGGCCAGGAAAGGATGTGATGGCGGTACTGTTGTGAGAAATAGCAGGAATAAATTGTTAGGTGCTCCAGCCGCCGCGACATAACTGAAAGATTGTTGAAAGCGGCGTAAAACCCATTCAAACTTGAATGCATTGTTAACCCTTGTTATGATGAAATAATATTCCCAAGATAACTACATTAAAATCAAAGAGCTGACAGCACTGGATGCGCTTATTTTAGGTTATGTTGAAAAATCAATTTATAAACAACCCTGGCTTAAAAGAGATAAGCAGGAGGTGTAGACTATGATCAGACTGCACATATGTGTAGGCTGATCTTTATCTATATCTCCTGTCCAAACAGGAATAATCCGGGCTCAGCATCACAAAGTTTAAGAATTATAAACTAGTCTTGGGTACTCGCTTCAGAATAGCTCTGTTAAAAAATTCGATACAGGATTCCCAATTTGCGATTTAAATGGCCTTAACCCTTGTCATACTGAATAAAATCCTTATCTAAATTCGCATTTAAATTAAAGGCCTGAAAGTATTGGAAGCACTAGTTCAAGATAAAAAAAATGGAAAATCCAATTTTTAAAACGACCCTGGGTTGAAGGAAGCAAATAGGAGGTTTAGACTGGGATCAGACTGCACTGATTTGCAGGCTGATCTTTGTCTATACCTCCAGCCAAAACAGGAATATTCCGGGTTTAGCATGACTGGGCACAACATACCAATGTTGCTTATCGGATAAAAAAAATAGAGGTTTTTGTTGTTGGTGGTGTTGTTTTGTTTTGTTTTTGTTTCAATGGACGTGTCTTTTCATAAATTACTACCGGACTAAACCTGTATTCATCCCCTCAAGCAAACTCAAAAAGCCTTTCGTGAGTTGTCGAGGCTGGAGAGGGAGTGTAGTTGATTGGTCTTATAGTATTTTGTAGAAATTTGCGACATTTAGTGTTAGCAAGACTGGATGACATAAAATTTGTGCCAACATTCGATTTTACTTTCTGCACTCGCCCTACTTTCTCTGTCAAATCTTGGAAGTTTAATAGTTTTTATAGTTGCGATCAATAAAAACTAACTGTTTTGTTGTTTGTGTTGTGTTATTTGTTTGTTTGTTTGCTTGTTTCTCTTGAGAATAAACAGCTACTTACGATTTTCTGGTTTGGTTGTCCATCATCTTCCTACCTTTCTACAATAGCTTAAAAAACTCAACACAATATCAGGTATACATACGATACGTCACTTGCTTGATGTGAACAAATATGGTCCAGTAACATTCTTTTGTATTTGCTGCAGGCTATGAGTATAACAGCACTGCAACAGTCAGCGTGTATAACATCACATGTTTAGACTGGTTGGATGAAGGGTTTACACTGGACACCTGGACTCATGAGCATCCACTGTATTATTACTTCTTCGTCACGTACAATAACATGGACAAAGAACGACATATTGTTTACTTCGACCGTAAGTTAAACTGAATCTTTTTTAGCTCTACTGGCGGAAGGCCACTAGAGCTATAGCGATGGCTTTTTCCCGTCCGGCGTCCGTGCGTCTGTCCGTCCGTCTGTCCGTCCATCGTCCGTCCGTTAAACTTTTCCTTGTTTACGCGATAAAGTCCACAGTTTTCATCGGATTCTCTTCAAACTTTCACAGAATGATTGTACCATCATAACGATCGTTCCTTTCGAAATTGGGTCAGATCCGTCAAGAAACACGGGAAAAGGGTCTTAATTAAAACTTAATTTAAAAATCTTCGTTTACGCGATAAAGTCCACAGTTTTCATTGGATTCTCTTCAAACTTTCACAGAATGATTGTACCATCATAAGGATCGTTCCTTTCGAAAATGGGTATGATCCGTCAAGAAACACGGGAAAAGGGGCCTTATGAAAATTTAATTATAGATTCAATTAAAAATCCTCGTTTACGCGATAAAGTCCACAATTTTCATCGGATTCACTTCAAACTTTCTCAGAATGATTGTACCATCATAAAGATCGATCCTTTCGAAAATGGGTATGATCCGTCAAGAAACACGGGAAAGGGGGCCTTATAAAAATTTAATTAAAAAATCCTCGTTTACGCGATAGAGTCCACAGTTCTCATCAGATTCTCTTCAAACTTTCACAGAATGATTGTACCAACATAAGGATCGTTCCTTTCGTAAATGGATATGATCCATCAAGAAACACGAGAAAAGGGGCCTTATGAAAATTCATTAAAAATTCAATTAAAAAACCTCGTTTACGCGATAGAGTCCACAGTTTTCATTGGATTCTCTTCAAACTTTCTCAGAATGATTGTACCAACATAAGGATCGTTCCTTTCGAAAATGGGTATGATCCATCAAGAAACACGGGAAAAGGGGCCTTATGAAAATTTAATTAAAAATTCAATTAAAAATCCTCGTTTATGCGATAAAGTCCATAGTTTTCATCGGATTCTCTTCAAACTTTCTCAGAATGATTGTACCATCATAAGGATCGTTCCTTTCGAAAATGGGTATGATCCGTCAAGAAACACGGGAAAAGGGGCCTAATGAAAATTTAATTAAAAAATCCTCGTTTACGTGTTAGAGTCAACAGTTCTCATCTGATTCTCTTCAAACTTTCACAGAATGATTGTACTAACATAAGGATCATTCCTTTCGAAATTTGGTATGATCCGTCAAGAAACACAGGAACAGGGGCCTTATGAAAATTCATTAAAAATTCAATTAAAAAACCTCGTTTACGCGATAGAGTCCACAGTTTTCATTGGATTCTCTTCAAACTTTCTCAGAATGATTGTACCAACATAAGGATCGTTCCTTTCGAAAATGGGTATGATCCGTCAAGAAACACGGGAAAAGGGGCCTTATGAAAATTTAATTAAAAAATCCCCGTTTACGAGACAGAGTCCACAGTTTTCATCAGATTCTCTTCAAACTTTCACAGAATGATTGTACCAACATAAGGATTGTTCCTTTCGAAATTTGGTATGATCCGTCAAGAAACACGGGAAAAGGGGCCTTATGAAAATTTAATAAAAATTCCATTTAAAATCCTCGTTTACGCGATAGAGTCCACAGTTTATTCTCTTCAAACTTTCTCAGAATGATTGTACCATCATAAGGATTGTACCTTTTGGAATCGGATATGTTTCCTCAAGAAACATAAGAAAGGGGCCTTATTTAAAATTAATTCAAAGATCTTTGTTAACACTCTTGAGTCCACAGTTTTCATCTGATTGACTTCAAACTTTCACAGAATGATTGTACCATCATAAGAATTATTCCTTTCAAAATTTGGTATGATCAGTCAAGGACCACGGGAAAAAGGGGCCCGATTAAAACTGGATTGAAAAAGTCCTCGAAAACACAATAGAGTCCATAGTTTTCAACAAATTCTCTTCAAACATTCCCAGAATTATTATTACATTAAATGGATTGTTCCTTTCGGAAGTAGGTTTGATCCATCAAGTTTCATGGGAAAAGGGGCCCTATGAAAATTTAATAAAAAAAATCTTAGGTAACATGTAATGGCCCTAGATTTCACCTGATTGACTTCAAACTTTCACATAATGATTGTACCATCATAAGGATTGTTCCTTTCAAATTGGGTCTGATCCATTGAGAAACATAGGAAAAGGGGCCTAAGGAAAATTCAATTAAAAAAATCTTAATTAATGCTTGTAAGTCCACAGATGAGATGGGGTTGTCTTTATACTCAAACAGAATAATTATACTTTTGTAAGAAGAGTTCCCTTTGGAATTGGTTCAGATCCATCAAGTAACATGGGAAAAGGGGCTATATGAAAATTCAATTAATAAAACCCTGTTAACACAATAAAGCCCACAGCTTTGATCAGATTTTGTTGAAACTTTCACAGAATGATTGGAAGGCCATAACTATCATTCTTTTCATAACAGGGTTTGAACTGTCAAGAAGCACAGGAAAAGGGGCCTTATGAAAATTTCATTTATAAATCCTTGTTACCAAGTCCAGAGCTTTCATCGGATTTTCTTCAAACATTCACAGAATAATTGTACAATGATAATGATTGTTGATGTTTGCATTAGACCTGATCCGTCAAGTATCACAGGAAAAAGAGCATTATGAAATCATTGTACCACAATAAAGTCAACAGTTTTCATCAGATTCTGTTAAAACTTTCACAGAATGATTATTCCATCATAAGGATTCTTTCTTTTCAAATTAGGCGTGATCTGTCTAGTATCATGGGAAAAGGGGCCTTTAGAGAATTTTATCTTTAATCCTTGTAACCAAGTCCAGAGCTTTCATTGGATTTTAATCAAACCTTCACAGAATCATTGTACAATAATCACGATTGTTGATGCTGACATGAGACCTGATCCTTCAAGTATCACAGGAAAAGGAGCCTTATGAAAATTTTATTTTAAAAAAATGACACCAAGATAAAGTCTGCAGTTTTCATCAGATTCTGTTTAAACTTTCACAGAATGTTTGTACCATCATAAGGATTGTTTCTTTCCAAATTGGGCCTGATCTGTCTAGTTTCATAGGAAAAGGGGCTGTTTGAAAAAGTATTACCAAATCCTCATAAACACAACAATGCCCTCAGTCTTTATCAGAATCTCTTCAAACTTTAATAGAATGATTGTACCATCATTTGGATTGTTCCTTTGTAAATTAGGTCTGATTGGTTAAGTGACATAAGAAAAGGGACCTTATAAAAATTTTATTACAAAACATCATTATTACAATAAAGTCCTCAGTCTTTATCATTTTCTTCAAACTATCATTAGGATTGTTCCTTTGTACATTGGGTCTGATTTGTTAAGTTTCACAGAAAAAGGGGCCTCATCAAGATTTTATTACAAAAATTCTTGACACAATTCAGTCCACTGTTTTCATTGATTCTCTTTAACTTTTAAAGAATGATTGTACCTTCATTAGAATTGTTCCTTTTGAAATTTGGTTTGTTCTGTAAAGTATCATGAGAAAAGGGGCCCTATGAATATTTCACTATAAACTCATTAACACAATAAATTTCACAGATTAAACAGATTGATTGTATCATCATTCCAATTGTTGATTTTGACAGTGGATCTGACTATAGCAAGGGTCACATAAAAAGGGGCCTAATGAAAAACTCTCTTAAATATTCTGGTTAACACAATGATGTCCCTTGATTTCACCAGATTCACTTCAAAATTTCACAGAATGATTGTACAAATACTTAGATGGTTCTTTTCAGAACTGGGTACAATCCATCAAGTATCATGTAAAAAGGGGCCATATGATTTTTTTTTAAATATTCTAGTAAACATAACTTTCATAGAATGATAAAACCAACAGTAAAATATCACGGGAAAAGGGGCCCTATGAGAACTTGAATGTAATATCTTTGTTAACACAATAAAGTCAACAGTTTTATTGGATTCTCTTCAAAGATGCATGGAATAATTGTGGCATTTGAAACACAGGAAAAGGGGCCTTACAGATTATCATTCAAAACATTCTTGTGTATGTGATGAAGATCACAATCATTATCAAGTTGTCTTTTAAATTTCACAGGACAATTGTCGGGTTGTAAGGAAAGTTCCTTTTGGAATGAAATTGATCCATCAGAAAAAACAGGAAAAGGGGCCTTATTGATTTTCATTCAGAACAATCCTGTTTATGTGATTAAGTCCACAATTATTGTCAGATTCTGATGAAATATTCACAGAATGATTGTAGGGTCATAAGGTAACTTTCTTTTGGAAATGGAGTGGATCCGTCATGAAACATGGGAAAAGGGGCCTTGAGGATTGATGCTTAAAATGATAAAGGGGATAAAGCCCCTTTTTTTTTCTTTATGCATTGATAAACTTGATAACCAGTAGAGCGTCTCAGGCCCTCATGGGCCTCTTGTTAATGAAAGTTATACTTTTGTTCTAATATATAAACTATGTGAAGTACCTTAAATTAGTTTGATCTTTTTTATGTTCTTTCAAGCGATTTCCTAACCTGGTTGATTGATTGAATGGGGTTTAACGCCTCTTTTAACAGTATTTCAGTCATATCAAGGTGGCTTGAGCATCTAGCAATGGATTCCTGGCATTTCTCCCACCAGTACTACCACTACATCCTTTCATAGCTGCTATCCCACTTAAGTTTACGATTATCTACCCATTGGTGAGAGACAAATGTCAGAAAGGATATGTGCCGCCGCCTGGAATCGAACCCATGACATCCCATGATTTAAGATTAGGAGTCTGACGCGCTACCGACTGCGCTTTGACGGCGGCCTTCCTAATCTGGTCGCTAGAAAGGAATGTATGCCTATTTTCTGTCCTTCCATTGTCTTTGTAAACGAAGGGCTGTCAATATAAACTCCATTATTGGATTTTATGGTCTTATTCCTATTGCTTATAACCTCTTAACAAACTGAAGATGGATCACAGCTCTACTGGTCAAGATTTGGTCAATATCGTCAAGCAGCAGCGGGAAGAGCCTCATTACAAATTCAATTTAAATACTCCCGCTTACACCATAAAGAGCACGAACTTTATCAGATTCGCTTCAAACTTGCAAAGATTAATTGTGCCATTGAGTCGACCCTTTCGAAATTTGGTCAGTTCCGTCAAGTGACGCTGAACAAATGAAAATCTTATTTAATAACCCTCGTTATCTCTATAAATCTCACAGTGTTTACCAGATTATTTTCAGACTGCCATAGAATGCTTTTAAGTTCCTTTCAAAATTTTGTATGTTTCTTAAAATAACATTATAAAAGGTGTCATATGGAAATTTGGAATAAGAAGTCTCGTTATCGTGATAAAGTCCAGCTTTTTATCGGATTCTCTTCAATTTTTCACAAATTGGTTGCATCATAATGAATACCTTAACCTTTTACCTTACTTACTTATTTTGAAATAATTCGTATATTTCATATTTCTATCTCATACCGAATTCTATCGGGTCAGAAGCTTCAACTTTTTTATCTATGATGGTTTCCTAAACCTTTGATTTTTCTTTTACGAAGTTGCTTTAATTTTGATTTGCCAGATGCATGTCACGATCTTATCTAATGCAGCACTCCTTCAGCATGGTCATGGACTTTTTTTAAAGATATAGAATTCTAACCCAAACTTTTGACCTACTTAAGTGAAATTTATGTTATAACAGTATACCGATTGTTTGACCATATGCCATGCATTACTACATTAGGTTAAAGGCTTTCACCGATCTAGCTTTACCTTAATCTGTGACCTAATTTTAAGAATATTATTTAACGAAATTAATCATATTTTATTTTTCATGACCATATATGTTTAGGAAATCTATCAAGTTATACGCTTTATCTTTGCATCTATTTGGATAAATTGATAAAAATGTAATATGACTTTTAGCTCACCTGAGCACGAAGTGCTCTGGTTGAGCTATTGTGGTCGGTCATCGTCCGTCGTCCGTCCGTCAGTTCACAATTACAAAAAAATCTTCTTCTCTTAAACTAACCATGGAATTTCAACAAAACTTCACATAAACGATCCTTAGGTCATTCAAAATACTTCAAAGAATTGGAAAACATGAGGAACTCTGGTTGCCATGGCAACGGAGTGAAAAAACTTAAAAAAAATTATTCTCCACCCATGCCATAAAGCTTTGATATATGGTACAAATCATCATCTAATGACCCTATACAAAAATACTTCAAAGAATACCGTATTCTGAAAATTAGCCCTTTTCTGGGCGATCCCTGATTTTACATTGAATTAAAGAAGGAAATCTTAAGAAATCCTCTTATCCCAAACCATAAGCTCCAGAGCTTTGATATTTTGTATAAATTATCATCTGTTGACCCTCTACCAAAATCTTCATAGAATAACCGTATAAGCCCTTTTCTATGCGATCCCTGATTTTACAAAAAAAATAAAGAAGGAATACTTTGAAAATTTTCTTCTCCAAAACCAAAAGGCCTAGAGGCCTTGACCCTCTACCAAAATGCTTTAAAGAATTACTGTACTCTGAAAATATGCCCTTTTCTGAGCGATCTCTGATTTTACCTAGAAATAAAGAAGGAAAACTTTAAAAATCTTCTTCTCACTAACCATAAGGCCTAGAGCTTTGATATTTAGTACAAATTATCATCTGTTGACCCTCTACCAAAATATTTCAAAGAATTACTGTATTCTGAAAATTAGCCCTTTTCTGTGTGATCCCTGGTTTTACATGGAAATAAGAAGGAATACTTTAAAAATCCTCTTCTCCCAAACCATAATCCCTAGAGCTTTGATATTTTATATAAATCATCACCTATTGACCATCTTCCAAAATCCTT
This sequence comes from Fragum fragum, assembly GCA_946902895.1. Classification (NCBI taxonomy): domain Eukaryota; kingdom Metazoa; phylum Mollusca; class Bivalvia; order Cardiida; family Cardiidae; genus Fragum; species Fragum fragum. The sequence continues at coordinate 12,633,930 of OX336374.1, forward strand.
CATAGAATAAACTGTATTATGAAAATAAGTCCTTTTCTTTGTGATCCATGATTTTACATAGAAATAAAGAAAGAAATCTTTAAAAGTCTTCTGCTCCAAAACCATAAGGCTAAGGGCTTTATTATTTAGTGTGTAATAATACCTACTGACCCTGTACTAAAATACTTCATAGAATTACTGTATTCTGAAAATAAGCGTTTTTTTATGCAATCCCAGAAAGGCGTAATGAAGGATATCATAGAAAATGAGAAAAGGAGAAAAAAAATTTAAAAAATCTTCTTTTCCAAAAGGATAAGGTGTTGGGCTTTGATATTTTGTATATTATCTCATCAAGCCTTGAGCCATCATACTCAGGGGAGCGATATAGGACCGTCATGGTCCTCTTGATTTGTTGTTTCTGTGGTTAGAGGGCATGGGGTCATTAAAAACCCCATCAAGCCATGAACCTTTACTTTGTGAGCCTACTCCTGAAAATGTTTCTCTATTTTAGGCATTAAATGTGGAACATGCAGTCAACATTGTATTTCCAATTGTTTAAATCGAAAGCGTCTCTATTTGGTTGCTTTACTATTACAGCCGGCCAAACATCAAATCTGGTGTCGTTTAGAGTTGGTGATCCTACAAACTACTACAGAGCTAACGTTATACTTAGAATAATGGATATATTTGGTGATTACGTCGAAATGAATTTCATTGTTAATGTGAGTCAGTCAGTTTTATATGTATTTGTTTGTCATCAGGTTTATATACACCCCTCTAAAAATTATGCTAGGAGCAAGTTTATAATCATAAGCATGATTCATTGCTCTTAACCCATTCGCACACAATGACGCTTTTAGATGCTCCTCAAGAAAATCATTTCGGAAAACATTGTGTAAAATGAAGAAAATGCTTGTTACAAGCAATTTCTTCATTTTCAACAATGTTTTCTACCCAGAAAGTGGAAGAAAAATCTAAGATTTCACAAATTTTAAATTGTCGTCTGAAACTCCTTTATATTTGGATCAATCGAAAATTGTGTCGTCTGATAATGAGTTAAACAATTGTCGAAGACTATTTCACAAGTACCGGTACATTACCTCTCATTTACAAAGTAACTGACTGAAGTAAGTCAATCAAAGAATCAACGGCAAATTAGATCATTCACTCAGACCTGAAGTTAACTTTGAACTCCGACATTGGCCGACATTTATGTGAAGCATTTATTTCAGTTTGACGATTGAAACGTTATAACTACCGCGTTTCAAAGCTATTGTTACGGCGTTTAGGTCGCAAATTAACGATTTTATCTATCTTTTTTTTACATGTTGCTGACCACAACTTTTGCAAAATAACGCCGTTTAATATTTCAGTGGAACTTTGTATTGGAGCTCAGTGGGCGTGGCTAGCGATCCGTCAATTCGGTTGGGAAAAACACGCATGACGTAAATGTCGTTCCTTTCGTTATTAGTTAATAAAAGGCGTCAAGTACATGAGTACACACGTCTATTTAAGAAAGATTCATAAGGAATATTATGGTACTACAGTGAAACAACATCTTGTATTTGCTTTGAGCGGGGAGGGGAATACTGGTATTTAACGCGACCGTGAAATAACTCCATTTTTTATTAAGTAGAAAGAAATAGTAAAAAACGTATTTTTCAAGTATTTCCCTTTTCTTTACTATTCTGAATACTTATGTTCGAATTATAACGTAAGACGTGATCTTAGACTACCTTATGTGGAACCGTATTTGACTCAATCAGATAGATACGGATTTTTTTCTGACATGTCTATGTATTTTACAAGAAATATTAAGCTATATGATAATTGATTATATTTATTTAAAAAACTTTTTCTGTGTGAGAAGGCAGAAAATGACGGATCGCCACTATCAGTCTGAAATCGATTGACCAATCAAAAAGGAATTTAGACCGGAAGTGAACTTTAAAATCCAGCATGAACATGCAGCAAATTCGTTTGTTTTTCGACTTAAACGTGGTAACTACAGCTTGAATACTACGTTAACGTTTCCATCTAACATTTTTTTGTCCGTAACCATTTACATCTATATTCATATATTTGTTTTCATGGAGGTATGAAACGAAAAACCCAATTAATCTGTTAGAATACGCGACGCAGACTCATACACAATTGTGATTAGTTCTTATACCCAATGAAAACAAAAATGTTCTATTCATTTCTTAATAATTTAATGACATCAAGCGAAAAAAGCAATTTTTTTTACAAAGCTTGATACCTTGTTTATGGAACTTATTTTGTTTGGAAGCATATAAAATAGCTGCGTACTCAAAATTTTATTTGTGGAGATATGATTTTTCTTCCGGCCAATCAGTACGCTCGTTTTTTAAGAGACGAACCTAAAAATTAAATTATTACGTAATGATATAGTTTTGGGTTTTTTAACCTTTGCTATTTAGGAGGCCAGTTTGCGGGACCAGGAATCGGTTAATTGACCAATCGCGCTATCAATCAAGGAATCAATCGACCAATCAAATCATTTATTCAGTAATGGCCAGAGTTTTCAACTTCGACATTGGCCGCCAATTGTGTTTGCCTTTCTTGTTGGTTTGACGACTTAAACGTCGTAACTATTGCTTATATAAACTGTAGTTAAGACGTTTAGGTCATCAACCAACCATTTTACTTTAGTTATATACTGCCCATAAAATTTGCAAAATAACGCCGTAAGAAATCGAAGCGGAACTGCCTGTCGGAGTAAATGGGCGCGGCCTAGGGAGTCAGTGGGCGGGCCAAGCGAATGGTCAATTACCACTATGAAATTTTGTAAGAAATTATCTTTTCATACTCATCATGATTTTATCTTCAGTCCATACCACCGTTAACTTCAGATGATCTGACTGGATACAGTTCTGGCGTGCAGCTTGCAAACGTGACGTCATACATATCTCAATTTGACGATCAAATGATCAAAGCTAATCGTTCATGGGATCATCGAACTTTGGCGAGAAAAATAATAGACATATCGTCTGTGTATAACTCTCTGGTTTGTTGGGGTTTTTTTTACATTTCTATGTATCAACTCTTTTACTATAGTAAGAAATTTAGTCAGATTAAGTGGATTGTACTTGTGGGTTGTTCTTTAAACTCAACAAGGTGAACACCTTTTTTTAAAAAAATATTCTTTGCTGGTTAATGTTCTGAATCTTTGAATTATTCTAATTAATTTAGCATTTGAATAATCCAATAAATTTAGTCTTAATTGATATTTGTTTTTCAACTTGAGGTTTAGCCCGCAGCTATAGTCCAGTTGGTAGCCCGTTGGTCTCTCAATCATGAGGTGTCTCAGGGTTTCGATCCCCGGTATTGGAGAATGATCTTTTCAATATTTGGATAATCGCTTCCAAAAGAAGGATGAGCAGCTGAAGGTTCGGAAAAGATGTAGTGGTAATACTGGTGTAAGAAATACCAGGAATCCATATTTAGGTGCTCCAGTTACGTCGATAGACTGAAAACTGTTAAAACTGGCGTAAAACCCATTCAAACAACAAATCAACTTGAGGTTTGATTTATCATTGTTCAAGCATAATACTGAGCGAAAGCTAAATGCATATAAACATTGTGGATAATTTGTTGTTTCATAAAAATGTGCAGTAGCATAACATTAAATTATGCTGTTATTATCAAAACTAACCAAAAAAAAATTTAGACTGATCAGAACTGAAAGAACTTGCAGACGACTCAAAGTGTGTTGAATTTGATTAATTGGTATAAAATAGTGTATAAAACTTTGCGAGGAAAGTTGATAGAAATTCTGTTGTTGTTGGTGGTGTTGCTGTTGTTGTTGTCCGCTGCATATTTTACCGTGTAACTTTAGAATGTGAAAAACGGAAAACAACTACACGTACATAAAATTTGGACATTTATCGACAGAAAATTGATGAAATTGAGAGCAGCCGACCTTTCAATGATTTCATATATATAGAGTTGTAAGATATGTAAAGATCTGCATCTCCTGTTTGAAACCCATTAAATATAAACTGTATTTTTGCGTGTTTGTGTTTGTTTTAGCTTTGTATTTGTTTTGTATTATTATTATTATAAGCTGCTAAACAACTCAATAGAGATAACCCTGGGACCTGAGGATTTGTTGAACTTGGGCTATCAAAGGCATCCCGATACGGGTGAATATCTTGTTTGGAGTGACTATATGACCATAATTGTGGATGAATATGACTCAACTGTTGCGGATTACTTATCAAAGGTAAGTAAATGTGATAGAGTATGGGGTTACTGTAAATTGGCCAAACGCGATTGTCAATAAAGGATTCAATCGACCAATCAAATCTTTTATTCAGCCCGGAATTGAGTTTGTCAACTACCCCATTTGTCGCCATTTTCGTTACTTTCTTTAATTGGTTTGGCGACTTAAACATCGTAACTACAGCTCATTCAAGATGTAGTAACGACGTTTATGTCGCCAAGCAACATTTTTTCTATTTTGTTACACGCTACTGGACATGGTTTTTTTCAAAAATACGCCATTAAAATCGAAGCGAAACTTCTTGTGGGATTTAATGGGCGGGGCGTAGGGAGTAGATGGGTGGGGTTAGCGATAGGTCAATTAGTTGAGTTTCTGCTGAACAAAATTGAGTTTAGTTAGCCCATTCCCACTTGACAAAACTTTAGACTGGTCCAAATTGGAAGAAGATGCAGACAACAATTTCAAGTTGATGGAATTTTAAATTTTTTCATCTTTCTAGATATAAAACATTGTGGATAATGAAGAAATTGCTTGATCCAAGCAATTTCTTCATTTTCCACAATGTTTTCCAAAGCTTTTTTCTTGAAGGGCGTAAAAAGGAGGGATTGAGTTGGAATGGGTTAAATTAATTTGAATAAGATAGAATCGAAATAATTATACATGTACCTTTTGGGCTGTGAAGTCACTTCACTCTACCAGACTACAAAATTTTTAGACCGATCCAAATTCGAAGAAGTTGCAGACGTCAAGTTCAAGTATGCGTAAATTTAAAAGCTTTAGTCTTTCTGGATAAACAATGGTGTAGGAAGTGAAGGAATTGCTTGTTACAAGAGGCAATTTCTTCATTTTCCACAATGTTTTTTCCAATGCGTAAAAAGGCTGTTTGTGTTGAAATGAATTCTACAATTTTGAAATGTAAATAATGAACAAAATTATTCCTTTTTGTTGTTGTTGTTGTTGTTTTTCGGGGGGTTCATTCTTACAACCTTTGATGATTAACCATTGTCATGCTGTACCCGGAATATTCCTGCTTTAGCACATGAGTGCAGTCTGATCTTAGTCTACACCTCCTGTTTGTGCCTTTTGATTAGGAGTAGTTTATAGAATTTATATTTAAGAGATGAAGAGAATATTTTTTGTTTTCATGGAGGTATGAACCGAAAAACCTAATCACACTGTATGAATACGCGAAGCGGATTCATACATTGTGTGATTAGGTTTTTCGGTTCATACCTCCATGAAAACAAAAAATATAATCTTAATTTCTTATAATTTAATAGCATCGAGCGAAAAATGCAACAACTTAACAAATTTTGATACCTTTTTGCAGTGAACTATTTTGTGCGGAAGCATTCAAAATGGCTGCGTACTCAAAATTTTGTTCATGGAGGTATGAATTAAATTTTTCGACCAATCAGATCGCTCGTTTTTGATAGACGAAACTAACAATTAAATTATTTCAAAATAAATATTGATCTAAAGGTAGTACTTCTGGTGCTTTCAGTCCCTTGATTTTCTAGCAATTTTGAAAACAATATTGTTCAGCATGATGAGGGTTAAAATCTCATTTTCATTTTAGATAGGAGAGACGTATTCTGCCTATATCCTAGAGAGCGTAACAACATGGCCACCGTCCAAAAGAATTCCTATACCCGCTATTGAGTCTATGTCTCGAGGCTTAAATATATCCATGTCTGTAGACGATTACACGAATGTGACTGCAGCGGTATGTAATACATTGAATTTTTTATTGCTAAATAAAGAAAGAAATGCCTTCCTTTTCCTGCTGCAAATTATTGTTACGAGACATGACGCGTTTATTCCTGTATGCATTTGTGATGTATCGTCAATTCGTTTGTATCTTAGAATTACCTCGATGCTGTCAAATTTTGCTCCACACACAATCCAAGCTTTTGATAATTTATCACTAAACAAAACCATGAGTTTATAATAACAGTTAACTATGAAACCGTTTTGATAATAATTTGAAATAATGTTGATTTCTTTTTTTTTTTTGGGGGGGGGGGGGGTCGGGGGAGAAGCGTCAGGTTGTTTTGTTTTTGTGTTTTTTGTATTTTTTTTATTTGACGACGAGAATACATAACGTAATTTCTCATGACAAAAAATGACTTTAACCCTATTCCGTTCAATCCTTGGTTTTTATCTCCCTGTGATTTTATAATTGAGAAAGCATTTTAGAAAAAGAATAAATTGCGTGCCACACGCAAATTCTCTTCTTTATCCACAATATTTTCTACCCTAAGAACGCTTTTAAATTAGATACACTATAAATTTTTGTCTGCAAAACCTTTTAATTCGAACAGGTCTAAAATTTTGCAAAACAGGAAAAAGTTTCACCATTTCCTCTTTACCAGTGATGTAACATCATGTCTAGTACGCAACTGCATGTACATATTCTTCGAATGTCTATGTTGTACCAGATAAATGCAGCCTATTGCGTGGATAACTTCGTCGGGAGCTTGGCTAGCTACACAGAAGACAGGACATTTCCGAATACAGAACACCTGCTCTCTGCCATGACAGGTAACCCCTTTACATAACCAGAAATCTTCGAAAAATTAAATTATTTTTCAATTTATCGCCTTTTCCGTTAATGCATCGTATCGGAATTCACACTCAAGTCTTCCTTGAAACCTATGAAGGTAAAAGGTCACGTATACTTCGAAAACTAAATGTTGAAAAGGTTTCGTCATGAAATCTATGATGACTAGTAATTTCTTTTCGTGCCAATATAAGTTTCGGTTATCGTTATCACCTTATTAACCCTTTTCATGCTGAATTAAATCCTCTTTGGTATTGCCTTATCAAAGCACTGAAATCCCCGCAGATACATGTTGGAGGGCAAAATGTCTTTTTGAAAATTGATTTCTGGCTTGAGAGGGACAAGCAGGTGGTGTAGACTAAGATCAGACTGCACACATGTGCAGGCTGATCTTTGTCTATACCTCCTGCTCCTACAGGAATATCCCGGGTTTAGCCATTACAAGGCATTAAATTAAGATTCTCTGTACTCTTCTATTTGTGCTATTTTGTAAATTGATATAAACAGGACTTTCTCAACCCATTATTTGAAGTACATGTAGACAGTGTTCCCCTTCCCCTACTCTTTTCGTCAATTACTAAAACCAGGCATTCTTGTTGCAAAAGCATTAATTGATATCTAGATCAAGCGCAAACTTTTAAGTTACATAAGGCTAAAAAGTAGGTACGTACATTCAGTTGACGAATCGCTGGTCACGCCCACGGGGCTCCAACAGGAAGTACTACTTAGAAATTAAACGGTGGGTAATTTGCAAAATGCATGGCCAGTAACATGTAACATAATAAAAAAAAAAAGTTTGCATAAGTTGAAGTTACGACGTTTCATTGTTTCATTTGCCAAAGTAACAAAAAATGAATGATTTGGTTGGACGATTGATTCTTTGATTGACATCGCGATCCGTCAAATGACAATAGATGAAAATGAAAACAAAGAAGCCGTTTAAGTTATAATGTAGAAACTGACTGCTTTTGTTCGTTTCATTTAACACCAACTTTATTGCATTGTGTACTTGTAGGTACGTTTGACCTTATTAGAAACATCCTGGCCGAGCTGAAAGCCGTTTTGACACCCAATCTTCCTGAAGACCCGACTATTGATGAGATGCGGAACTTTCTGGAATACATGCGCGATTTCAAGACGACCGACGCAATAGTTCAGGAACCCCTCAGTCTACAAGAACAAGCCTTTCTTGCACAAAAACAACTACAGAAATACTACGTGGAAAAATATCTGAAGTCAAATGCTGTTAGTCATTCTGTATCTTATCTATGTTCAATTTGATTGATCTATTGGTTTCAAAATCATTTTATCAGTGTTTCATTTATATGAGTAACTGGTGTCCTTCATAATATTCTATTTGAACTTGTTCTTGTATATTTTCACAAAATGAGCTGCGTAGTTCGTACTCGTTAACTTAAGTTCTGTTTTATCGTTTCGTGGTAATAATTGACCAATCGCGGATGTCAATCAAGGAATACATCGACCAATCAAATTATTCATTCAGTCTGAAATTGAGATTTAAACTCCGACATTGACCGTCATTTGTGTGAAACATTTTTGTAGCCTGGCGACCTAAACGTGGTGACAAGAGCCTTACGACATTTAGATCGCCAACCAACGATTCTGCAAGTTTGTTTCATGCTACTGACTAAAGTTATTTGCAAAATAACGCCGTTTAAATTCGAAGCGCGACTTCCCGTTGGAGTCAATGGACGTGCCAAAGGAGTAAGTGGATGGGAACAGCGATTGGTCAGTTGAATTACGGTTTTAGGGTGAGATAACATCTGGTTTGTGGCTTTTTTTTAAGTTCTAAAATTCGCATGCGATTTTTGATATTCTATTATTTCAGGCATTAATTTTAAATAATTTGTTCTTAAGATTTACTCATATGTGAAAATAAGATTCCTTCAAGCGTAAACCCTTGACAATGGGCCTAACGAAATGGTTCACGTTAGACTTTACGGAAGCTCATTGAGTCATTTTCCAATTATCCGTCTGAAACGAATTTTCCAAAAACATAACGACCCCGACAAGTCAAACTATTGTTTTATACGAGTATTATGACGTCATCATAAAAGTAACAGTCCTCTAGTTCATCAAATATTATCCAACAGGAGTTATACACTCCTGCGAATGACATTATGATATAATCCTCTATCTGATATCAAAAAAAATATATAATGTCGCTAGTACAAATGGATTTAACAATTCAAAATCAAATTCTGACCATTATTGGTGTTTTATTATTTGTGAATTTAAAGAATGTTATCGGAAATATAAATATTTTATAGGCGATTCTGGCCATGCCTTCTATAACAGACGCCCTACAAAACTTCACCTACATTCTCGGGAAACTTACTTACCTGGGTCAAGGAGAAAAAGTGTTTGAGAACGATTTTGTTTATGTGTCGACCGAGATACAACCAGCCTCAGAGCTTACCAACTGGATTGCGTCAAGACCAATGGCCGATATGGGATTAGGGACATTATCGAATGTTGTAACAACAGGTTGTCAAGCCACACCTGTAATAATTCGAGTAAGTCTATTCCTTCATACCATCCAACGAATAGTGTTCAGTTAATGCCTATGACTATTTAGCTGAGATGTCATCTTGGTGAAGACTTAATCGCTCACATAATTGAATCGATTTTTATTAACAAAATAAGTAATAATGGACAATTTGGCTTCATGTTTGCTGTTGTTGTTATTAGTGCATGATGTTTTTATGATTTTTTTTAAGCGGCTTTCAATTCGGAAAAAATTCTATGTGTGCGATGCTCTAATAATGGCACTAGTTTCCCTTTCAAAAGTTCCATTAAATTACTTGGAAGCTGATCCTTTTCAAGAAAGATATATTTATAATTTAATCAATTACAGATGTACCCTTCATTTATATACAGAGACAGTTGTTGTTGTTTTTGATAATGCTGCTGCTGTTGTTGTTGTTGTTGATGGTGGTGATGATGATGATGATGATTATGATGATTATGATGATTATCTTGTTATTTTTGTTGCTTTGTTTTACTTTTTGTCTGGCTCTCAAAGATCACGAATGAAGCAGTTAATGCATACAGAGCAAATGTTTTTTCATTTGTTTCAATTGGCCATAAAAAATCTCGTAAAGTTTAAAGACTTCTCAATCGTATTGACTCAGACACGTTTGACAGAGAGTGTCTTCTTAAATCGTTTTTACTCGTTTGATTTTTATAGACATTCATATTCAAATACAACCCATACTTCTGGGGTACAAATGGTGATAGAATAACCTCAGCAGTACCCGTGTTCCAGATAGACGGTGCAACTCTCAGTGATTCTACACTGAAGTTTAGCCTGGAGAACACAGAAATACCTTTGTGCAAGTACGTAAAATTTACTCGTATTTCGTCATACCAAATGTTCACGAAAATGAAAGAAAAATATTACAGATGTGTTTCTGCTCTAGGATTAACATAGATATATCCAACTTCGAATGCTGAATACCATTAGTTGAAAATAGGGAATCTAAAACTTGCAAAAGACATGTTCACGTGACTGGTGATTTGTGGTTAGTAAAGAATTCAGCCTCATTGTTGACGACACCATGAACGCCAAGTTAAAACTATAATATACTCACTACTTCTCAAGACAAAACGCAATCATTATTAGATAAACTATCTCATCGGTCATTGTAATCTTTTTGCTAGTATCTTTCACCAAAGTATTACACTATGACTGGAGATCGTTCACCTGAATTTAGCGTTTCTTAAAAGTGCCTTAAATTAGATTTTCTTTGAATTGTGAGAAATTGGTACAGATTTTTTCAGCAGTGCAACTTTTTTCATGCTACTAGAAAGTGTGTTTTTTATTATTTAACAAAGAATAGGTTCAACGTTTCATCATAGAGTTCATTCAAAACCAAAACAAATAATGTTGAGTATCGATACCTTATACATTTCATGGCTTCTAAGGCATTCGAAGGGGAGACATTTAAGAAATAAAGATAGACTATTTTTTGTTTCATTGAAATATGAAACATTAAACTTAATCAATTTCTTTATTTTACACAATGTTTTCTAGATCAATTTGGACCAGTCTAAAATTTTGCTGCCGTCTGGTAATGGGTTAAATATGTACGCAGGTACTATGTCCCTTTTAAGCAAGTCTAAGCGTTTTAATTTACCGCTTGAGCAGGTTTTTGCTTTTGAAAAACGGGGTATTTTTCCATTCGCAGATACACTACCCCTGCCTATGACAAGAGCGATCCAAACAGAATGGTTTACGTCTTGTTCGATAGGCGCCACTCCCAGGATGACATCATCGTTTACGTCAGACAGAATACGTCAGAACTGGTAGGTCAGATTTGCTTGTAAGTACACTTTGTTTACTGTGTAAAGTTAACCGCTAGTGTCACGAAACGAAATGAAATCATGATTGCTCGATACCAAGAAGTTTAAAACATATTAACATATCATCTTATTTTACAACTAAATCTTAACATAAAAATCTTCACTGAAGGAAATAGCTACATCATAAATCTAAAGAAGAAACATGCATCAATCTGAGAGAACATAAGAATAAGATGGAATAAGGTAATCATAAAAAGCCCAAATGCGTAGAACTGCATGCTCTCAATTTAATAACAATTCTATTAAAAAAAGATTTATGTAAACAATATTTTCAGGTGTACCAGTTATATTTCAACCCAACTACCAAGCCGTCTATAATAGAAAAGAGATATGTATATACGGTAGAAATAACCAGCAGTATGTGGACGGACGAAGATGGACATAAGTTGATCATACCCGCGGCGGATTTCGTGTATACAGGGAAAATATGGATTGGGATCAGACCTATACTTCGTAAGTTAACCCCTTCCTGCTGTTCATAATTCAACCCTTTCCCGTTTTTGAAATTTTAGACTGGTCCAAATTGAAAGATGTCGCAGACATCAATGAAAATGGACCATCCTATTTGGTAAAAAATAATGTTATGTTACAAGTGAAAATATACATGATCGGGGAAAGATCAAATTCTAGAAGAAAAAAAAATTGTTTACGCGATAGGGCAATTTTTTTGCCCTAAATTTGCCCTAACTTTTTCGGATATTAGTAATGATGTTTAGCAGACCCTATTGAAATTACATGGGGTCTGTTCCAAAAACTAGATCATAAGATCACTAAGTCAATCTTAGAAAAGTATTGTCTACACGCCATGGGGGCAAATGTTTTACCCAATCGTTTTAAGTCAGAATGTTTAAATTAAAGGCCCCTTTGGCCCTATTGAAATTTAGTTGGACTGGGTCAAAATGTAAATCACTAGGTTAAGTCGTAGAAACATCTTGTCTACGAAGAGGATCTATTTTAGACGCATTCTGACTTAAATTTTTGCCAGATCATTAATATTAACTATATCCTTATCCTTATGAAAAAGGGTGTGATGGGATGAAAAACTAGGTCACTAGCTACAAATCTTATCCCTGAGCCAGACAGGGCCACTTATTTCGACTTCTGTCTGTTGTCGAGTTTACCGTCCTAACCATTGAGGCGCGCACGTAACCACGCATGTTATTTCATCACAAATAATATAATTACTTTTTGTATACAACCAAGTTAAAAATAATACACGTGAAGAAAAGAGTGATATGAAAGCATCTTCTTTAGACAGAAAAGTTGACTATATAACTACTTTGTACAGATTAAGTTTAATGGTCCTACGACACAGTTTTCTTCATTATGCGACGATTATTCTAATATTTTATTTGATCTGTTTCATATTCCTAAATAAAAGACCTTAGACATCTTAAAGTCCTTAAGTACTAGAGCAAATTCTAGGTTGAGCACATCGGGACTGCATGGTCCTCTTGTTATATTTACCTTCAGAGAAATCTACAGATGTATCCTTATTGACATTACCAATCTGTGCTAACATCAGCAGTGTGAGCTGTTTGGCCTATACATCGTCTGATGGTTCAACATTTGACTGGGATTCGAACATGTGCCAAGTAGGTGGCGATTGATTCATAGAAATAAAAGAAAAGTTCGATTACCCTGAAACAAATGACAGATCGCTGGCCACGCCCACTAACCTCCGAGAGGAATTTTAATTTCGATATCAAAGCCATTATTTGCAAAATTAACGGACAGTAACATCTAACAAATGTTGATGGGGAAAGGCTTAAACTAGTTACGACGTTCAAATCACCAACCTAAAAAGTACTTTACATAAATGTCGGCCAATGTCGGAGCTCAAAACTCATTTCCGATCTAAATGAATTATTTGATTTTAGGCGCGACATAAATTTACGAACTTATTCAGAGATCGTGTTTCTAAGACAAAACTATCTTAAGGACCAAATAAACACTTTCTCACCCTTAGACCAGAAATATGAAGATGTCGAAAAACATCAAAAAATCCGGACTGTCTGCCTATGTACTGGGGATTTGTTGTTAGAATTTCTTAATGTCGCTCACAAAAACATGTATATTTTGCTGCTTTGACTGTAGCATCTTCGTAATCCAAGGACGTTATTTAATTGGACTAAGTTCATTCGCAATATTCTGACGTTTTTGGTTTGGATTTTCGTGAATTTGAGAAGTGAAATAAAAGCGAGCTTCTGGATCATCCCCTCTTTTTATTTAATCTAGGTATCACAAGACAGTACCAGAGCTAGGACTGTTTGTCAATGTACCAATACCTGGTCTTCAACCCGTATGACGGTTGCTACAACACACTACGTGACACCTAACATTATGAACTTTGATGGTGTGGTCCAGGGATTCTATCCCTTAGGCCGGGAGCCCGTACTTGGTTTGATCATTGCGTCTCTGTGTATTTACTGTTTACTGGTAGCATGGGCTTGGAGAGAAGATGAGCTAGATCAGAACAAGGTAAAATTTATGACACGATTCATTTAAAATTTGATATCAATTATTTGACATTTGGACATCATTAATACGAGATTGTAAAATTGTCGACGAATATGCATAAAATGTAGGCTTTCAGGTCACGATAAGCACGTAATGACGTTCTTTAACGGAGAGAAAACGTGTATTGATCAGTAAATTCATGTGCTGCTAACACCGGTCTAATTTTCTTACTTTGTATTGAAAACAACAGTAAGTGATATAATAAACAGATAGTTTCCAGCAATAATTTTTGTCCTCGAAGTTCATTTTTTTTTTAGATTTAAGATCGTGTAAAGAATTGGTTTCGCTCTATCTGCTTGAATAATTACTTCGGTGTGGGATTCTTTATACTTTTGCAATAATAGGGTCATTTTACCGTTCCCCGTTAATATTTGCAGAGACCCTCAAACTGTTTTAACGCCCGATTGCGTTCGCCCTTTTATAGTATCTGCAAATGGTTAAACGAAAGTAGTTCCTTTCCAATATACGACATTTTACTCATAGCTTTGTCCATTAGTTTTCAATGAAATAAATGCTAATATCTAAATAACTTGAACTTATTCAAGCACTCAGTTAATGAGATACAAAATGATCCTTCTTATCAATGACCTTTATCCCAATTTTAATATGACTTGTATTCCGCATATTTCATTAGAACTATTAAAAAAATGCCGATGTTCTTTGGAGGCGAAAATGAGCACAATCTCAATTATTCGAGTGTTACTTGAACAAAGAAAAACAGTTTTAAGAATTTTAACTTGCAATATTTATGACCATTCAGAGTTGACCTTGATCTTTATTTACGTGCCTGAACTTTTCATAAACAAATTCATTATAAATTGGGCGAAAATGATTTTTGTCGTTTCGAATGTAAACGACGCCAAAAAACGTGCATTAACTCTATAATATCAATATTTGTTAAATTGGATTTCAAATATTGTCCAGTTATTATTTGGTAATAAATCAAATGAGAGCTCATTTTGACTATCAAAGTCTATAATATAGTGTAAATGTTTCTGGCACATCGGCTATCGACGCACAAATAACATTTTCGTTCAATTGATGATTGATTCAAATGATAAACAGATAAAAAGCAATACTTAGTCCTAATATAAAAATATTTATGTTAAATATGACAAGCAACGAACTGCCGACGCAAAAAATCAGAATGATATGAAATTAACGTTTTAAAATGAGGGTATACTATAAATGTACAAATATCATTCAAGTAGGTTCAACAATGCATTTTTGATATATATTGTGTTATTTTTCACTTAAGTTATGTTGACTCACGAAAGAAATTGTATTGGTCGTTTCCTTGCAGTATCTTTGTTTGACTACAAAAACGTTGCAACATTAAGCTTGGTGTGTAGCTATTGGGTAAAAAAGGCCCCGTGTCAAAAAGGCCCGGTCCAGAAAAGGCCCATTATTAAAAATGACCAAAAAGGTCCAGACCAGAGAGTCCCAATATTGAATCTGACCAAAAAGGCCCACTTCTCAGTTTTGATATTTGACATTATCTTGACTATGACAATTTCAATATATTTTGTTATATTTTTTATCAGAAGTAATTTCTTTGTGATATCAAACACTTTTTCATAATCAATTAGGCTAGTGAGTGACAATTTCATTTTATTGTTTATTAAGTGTGTTGAAAGTTGTCAGAACAAAGATTTAAGTATAGTAAATATACAGTATGCATGCTTGTAAGAAGTATTTTCTCTATTTTCTAAAAGGACTTGCCATCATATTAGCAGTGTTTTGGGGGAAAAACAAGGTGTTGTTAACAAAGTGTTTACAATTCTATTCTACGCTGTACAACATCATTAGTGTCTGGAAAAGTATTATTTCAGCAAGTGCATAAAACATGTACTACATAATAACACTTCAATTAAATACAGTCGTGCCAATTTTCTATAACTTTACGTCCTTGCATATAATTGTGGGCCTTTTTTGACTGGGCCTTTTTGTACCGGGTCTTTTTAACACTGGGCATTTTTGTACATTGAGCCTTTTTTCACTGGGCATTTTTGACCCTTATACGATGTGTATGTAAGTCTGCGAAAACATCTGTATTCTTCAGTTTGCGTATTCCCTGTTGATTGATAACGACATTGCGGACAGCCATTTCTATATTATGAGAGTTTATACTGGTTTGAGGTCCGGATCTGGTACAAAATCAAACATTGGCTTTGTTATCGTGGGTGAATCCAATAAGACAAATGTTCGTATCTTGGACGACGAATCCCATGTTGTAAGTTATTAATATTTCACAGATTCCGATTTTAGACAGACAGTTTTTGTCTGGAAATTCCTTAATCTTGCAATCTTACCCCATTATGACACAATCCCAGCTTTTTTACGCCTCTTTTGAAAAAAAACTTTCGACAAACATTGTGGATAATGAAGAAATTGCTTGTAACAAGCAATTTCTTCGATATCTACAATGTTTTACACATAAAAAGAAAAATATTTTTAAAATTTCATCAACTGGAAATTGACGTCTGCAACTTATAATTTGGACCATTCTACATTTTTTGTTGTGTGAGAATGGGTTTATGGAAGAAAATCAGTAATTATCTATGTCATAAAAAGGCCAGTATTGGTACTAAACATACTGCTTTATTTCAAACCAATAAACATATCAAAATATAACTGATATGGTTCCCTGTTTGGTGCCTTTCCGTCTTGCTTATTAAAGAATGTTACTCTACATTGAATTTACATAAGTATTAAGCTAGGGTGGTATTGCTTGACAATAGCTAACGGATTTCTGGCCACGCCCACTGAGACAGGAAGTTCCACTTAGAAATTAAAACGGTATTATTTGGCAACGGATATTAGTCAGAAATAGGTAAAAAAAAGTATAAGGGTCGGTTGGCGACCTAAACGTCGTAACTGCGGCTTGAATAATCTGTAGTTACGATATTTTATTCGCCAAACCAATTAAAATCTTTAAAGCATAAATGGTGGCCAATATAGTAGTTCAAAGTTTACTTCCGACCATCTAAATAAATAATATACTTCAGGGTTTTGGACGAGGAAGCGTTCGTACATTTGTAATGAGTAACCGGCGTCCTCTGGGAGAGTTAATATCGATTCGTATTTGGCATGACGATACGGGAGATATGGAATCAGCTTGGTTCCTTAACAAAATCACCGTCACAGATTTACAGAGTGGAGCAAGGTACACGAAATAATTTGAGAACAATATATAGGGAATATTACAACAGTGTCTTTTTCTATGCGTTGTTATCGTGGTCGAGAATCGTGTGTAGGTATTTTTTATTGGATGAGACCGAAGGTCGAATCCAATGAAAAATACCTACACACGATCCGAGAACACGATAATAGAAAATAGAAAAAACACACTGTTGTAATATTCCTTTTATTATATACCTTTTAGGAAATGACATTAAGAAAATTCTCTTAAATGATTAAGAAATAACCAACTTTCCAAAAAAAAAACCCGAACGTCAATACACAAAAATGTAGTCCGTGTTTAACGGTACTCGACGAATACGGGTTTTTGCTACACGCCGAATATTGATTTTTTTCTGTCGTGTTGTATTTGACAGCCAGGTTTTACTCCATATCATTTATAGGTATATAATAAAATGTAATTCTACTCTTTGAAAATTTATTAACTAGGATGCTGTTAAGGATGACCTTGTTTGAAAAAAAAATACCATATATCATCAATATTATAATTGATTATTATCAGTCTAGTATCTAATGGATAACCGTTACTTACTATTGTGATGGTAAATCGATCCAATTTTATACCCTATAAAAAACGCCGACCACGTCTCTTGGTGCCTATGCTAATCATTTGAAATTCAATTCAATTGAAATCAAAATCTTGATTTTTTCGTCGTTAGACACGATTTATCGGCTAAAACGAAGAGCCACCCACCTTTATAAGGTGTTCAGAAATTGCTTATATTTCAAGAAATACCGTTTTCTGTAAATAAAAGCAGTATGCAATTCATCGAACTAATCCATATGCATGTATTGACGTAATTTTCTCAGATTTTCTCATTTAGATTTATTAAATCTGCCTTATTATTGGATCGTTTCCAAAGTGAAACTTCCTCTTATTGATCTCTGCTAGATCGGATCTCTATTCTTACCCTTGTCATTCTGAATAAATCCATCTAGGAATGGCATTAAAATCAAAGGGGTGAAATCACTGGTAGTATCTGTTGTTCAATTATCAATATTTCCCATGAATATAAATTTTATAAACATCTCTTGCAGGAAAAAGACAAACAGGAGGTGAAGAATAAGATCAGACTGCACTTATGCACAGGCTGATCTTTGTCTATTGCTCCTGCTAAAACCGGAATATCCCGGGTTTGGCGACGATTCAAACTCGCGTCATAGGGCACATATACACATTAGTGCTAAGATTTAAAGTAGGCTTTTTGTGGCCTGCTTACATGTCACTAGTATGATTTTGACAATATACAGCACCAGTTGAACAGTTCATTTAAAAAAAATATTCGGCCTCGATCCAATACATAAAATAATCTTCGGCCTCAGTCCAATACGGAAGACTGTGCACCTGTAATTCAGACAATACCAAATGTCTTAAGTGATAGAATTATAGTATATGTTTAATTAAAACGCGCATTGATTGTGGTTTCAAGCTGTTTCACTCGACATTTCTAAGGAAACGAAATACTTGCTTTCAAAGGACTTTGTCTTCTTGATTAAGGCATCTTGTAATATTAAAAAAGAATTTAAACAGATAGAAATTAAATGAGCCTCTGTGGATTCATACATAACTCAAAACTACTCATACATGTTATGACCAAAGACATATTTACTGAAATATTCACTCTTCTTCTATCTTGTAATTTATCTAGTCAAGAAAATAGAATAGGCATGGGAAAATTTCAATGAAAGAATGTAACAAATGTTTTTGCAAATGTTTTCTTTTGTGAATATCGTCGTTGGGATGCTAAATATCGTTACTACAGCTTGAATAAAGCTGTAGTTACGATATTTTGCACGTCCAACGACGACAAGAGTAATGTGTTGCACCAATACCTTCTCAGAGAACGGATTATAACTTCCAATTTGTTTCCCATTGTAGATATGTGTTCATGAGCGACCAATGGTTTGACTTCGACCAGTCCGATCATAAAGTCGAGCGAGTTCTTACAGCCAAACCATTTGACAAATGTCATTCATTGAAAGACCTCATTTCTTACATCATGGCTGAACATCATCTCTGGATATCTGTCCTTATCCGTCCATTACGAAGTAACTTCACTCGTATTCAGCGTTTGTCCTGTCTCATTGGCCTCATTTATATGACAATGGTAACCGCAGTGATGATCGTCAAAACCCCGGATGAGTTTGAGGGCATGGAGCAAGTTGTGATTGGTCCATTCCGGTTCTCGCGAGAAAACTTCGAGAGTTCAATGATCGCTGTTTCAGTGGCGACATTCTTTGTGATGCTTGCTGCGTTCTTCTTCCGGAACTGTGACTCGCCCACCGGAATTGTAGACACACAATCAATATGGAGGAGAATCTATATTAAGATTAACTCAATTCTAAAACTCGATACGTCAGTTCTTGGGAAAAGTTTTATTCCACCTGCAGAAGAAGCTGTTCAATACGGCGTACACTGGCTACCTGATGTGTGTTTGTATATAGGCTGGACCATATTGGGTACATCTGTCGTGATGACCACTTACGTTCTGGTCGTGGTTAGTGAGAAGTGGCGACTGGTCAAGTCTGAGGAGTGGTTGACTACTGTACTGTGCGGCTTCATGGGTTCTTTCCTGATCATCGAAACCGTGAAGGTACTCCAAACCATACTATATTACCATTCTAAGAGCTTTTCTAATTGTTTGAAATCTATTTATTACTTTTTGAAAACTGTAAATTGGGAATAAGTTCTGAAATATCATTAATTAGCTCTAAATTCTATTAGACATCAGTTTTGTCAAATTCATACATATGTTTTCTTAAATTGTATTCGTTTCAAAGAGATTTTACGGAGAGTTCAGGAGCTACGCGAATTTAAATAGTCCATACTAGTTAGAATTTATCAATCGCAGCTGTCAATCAAAGAATAAACCGACCAATCAAATAATTTATTCAGCACGGAACTGAGCTTTTCAACTCCGACATAGGCCGCCATTTTTGTTAGCCTTTATTGTTGGTTTGGCGACTGTAGTTACGACGTTTAGGTCACCAACTAACCATTTTACTTTTTTATACGCCCGAAGGGTCGTATTATGTTATGGCCCGGTCGTCCGTCCGTCTGTCCGTCCGTTAACAATTTTTGTGTGCGCAACTCCTCCTAAAATATTGATGACAATGAGCTGAAACTCATAAGAACTTTAAAATTCAAATCGCGCCAGTCATTCTTCAGTTATCTTGCATTATCTGCCCTTGAATTGAACGAAAATCACTGTTTATTGTGTGCGCAACTTCTCCTAAACTAGTAATTGGAATGAGCTGAAACTTGGCACAATTACTTCCTATGGTGTCTCGTTGTGCATAACACCTTAATTCAAATTGCTCCAGTCATTCTTGAGCTATATTTATTTATCTGCCCTTGAAATGAACGAAAAAAACTTTATTTCTTGTGAACTCACTTTCTCCTACATTTTGAACGGGAATGAACTGAAACTTGCCCGAATGACTCTGTATGATGTCTAGTTGTGCTAAGGACTAAAATTTGTCTCATATGTCAAGTTGATCCTTAATTATCTGCCCTGTACTTAACAATATAGTTAAAAATTACAGTTTTTTTTGTGTGTGCACAACTTCTCCGACATATTTTATTGGATTGAACTGAATCTTGCCACAATGTATCTCTGATATTTAGTTGAGCATAAGACTTCAGAAATTCAAAACGCTCGGGTCTTTCTTGAATTAACTGCCCTTGAATTGATTGAATTCAAACGTCAAGGTCATTGAGCTCTAAAAAACATAAAAGGAACCATTGTAATAGTTTATTTGTCAAGATCAGTTTTTCAAGGCCATATACTTATTACTTTTGGTGAGTACTTTTTGTTGAAACTTGTTTCAAGGTCATTGGTCAAGGTCATTTTTTATGTCAATTGTATTCAAATTATAGAATTGAACCATTGTACATAATGTTGAATGATAAATTATTATAAAGCTGTCTTATTTCTCAAGTGTAAACAGTATTAATCAGGTGATAAGATCTTTCTTTGACAAAAATCATTAGCTATCATTCAAGCTCAGGTTACTTGCAAGCCAAGGTTACTGACAAGCCCCTTCGGACGTATATGCGCCGCTCTGCAAATCTCATGTTGTTACAAGCTACTGACCATAAATTTTGCAAAATAACGCCGTTAAAAATCGAAGCGAAACTTCCTGCTGGTGTTAATGGGCGGGGCCTAGGGAGTCAGTGGCGGGTTAGCGATTGGTCAATTACGCATGATCCCTAGTTCCCGAGACGAATAATACACACATTTCAGATTTGAAAATCCTATAAAAGATGCAATTTAGTATGGTATATTGATTTGATTTTACAACCTATTATGTTAAACAACCATCTATTCCAGTGTTTCCTTGTTTTTATCTACTATGTTGCGACGAACAAAAAAATATACGAACCTCCTGATCCTCAGATAGACGTCGAATCATTGAAAGAAATAACAAGGCATAACTCGGCTTCACTTACAATCTGCCCGGGTAAGCTAATAATTACAACAGTTGCACACTCTTTGCTTAATTGACCCTTTACCATCCAAATTGAAAGGAGTTGTTGACGTGAATTTGATGTTTTAGAAGTGTTTTATTTTTCAACATTCTGCATAGAAACCGTTGTGTAACATGAAGAAATTGCTTGTCACAAGCAATTTCTTCATTGTACACAATTGTTTCCCAATCGTTTTTCTTGAGGGGTGTCAAAAAGCGTCATTGTCTGGGAAAGGAGTAAAGTTCAATCACGAGTAAATATATAGCTAAGTACAAGGGATTTCTACCAAATAAACTTCATCGGACAATTCCAAACTATTTAATTTTAGTTTGTCTATCAAAATTCCCTGCCTTCTGTTTGGCTGAAAAACTTCGTTTTATAATTTCATTCGGAACTATTGCGTATATTAACGAACGAAACTGTTCCATAAAAGATATCCAAAACTTTTTTTCTATTTTGATGTTTTTAGAAATTCATTACATAAACCAATACCAGAAGAACAAAATTTAGACTGGTCCATCTTCGAATGAAGTTGCAGACATCAATTTCAAACTAATAGGAATCTCTCCCATAATGGTTAGAAAACAATATGGAAAATGCAGAAATTGCTTATGGCAAGCAATTTCTTCATTTTCCATATTGATTTCCTGACCTATTTTCCTGAGGAGCGTAAAATGCGGGATTGTGTGGTAATGGGTTAAAGGAGATTAAGAGAATACTTTTCTTTTATTTTCATTTAGATATGAATCTTAAGACCTTATCACACTCTGTGAAGCCGCAAAAAAATCCTACAGAAGTGTGATGAGATTTTTCGTTTTCAGTCGCGTTAAAGCAAAGAATATTCTCTTCGTCGCTTAAATGAGAAATTGTGGATGGACACAAAGCCATTTTGAATACAAATATGATTTGGACCAATAGAATTAATTTAAGGGATGTTTTTGCAAGCGAAATAGCTTATGAATATTTGGCTATATGAATTTTGCATATTTTTTTTACTCAAAAAGATCTTTTTTCAATTAAATCTTATTTTATTCACGTACTCTTAAAATTGGTATTACAGAACTAAGAAATAAATATGATGAATATGAGAAAATAAATATAATAAATGTTCAAAATGATTGAACAAAAATGATTTAAAAAGGGTAGTTACGGGAAGTGACATAATTTTTCAATTATTATATTATAGAAAGTTTATTCGTGAAATAAAGTCAACTTCTTAATCATCATTTAGAAAAGAATGGACCTTTCTCAAATTATTGCTTCAACAGATTTTGATACTACTCTGAAGAAACCCGAGAGCCCAACTGAAGAAAAGTTGGTGGCCAATAAAAAGAAGCGATTACGTAATCACCAATTACTCAGAATGTTTTACCAGATGGCGCTGTTCAGTGGTATTCTATATATAGTATATACAATCAGCTATGAGAGCAGAGACTTCCGGTCTTATTACATGAAAGACAACATCGAGCATATGTTTGGCTTTAAAGACTCCGTAAGTCAACTTGATTCGTATGTCGACTTTTGCCTTCTAGAATATTTTCATTCGGTGGCATTCGCATAAACATACGAACAAATAAGTCTATTTTGTAAAAATCAATTCTTTTAAAAATGTGATCCATAAGTGAAAAGAGCTTCTTAAAAAAACGAATATTTGAAAAGGTCGAATGCAACACAGGTCAATTTCGGCACAGAAATGTCCGTCTTTTCCTACAAGGGTCGTTCTACATCAAGAAAATCTACAAAAAGCGAAAAGTTTCGACCTTGGTCTGCCAGCGCAGTCAACCTAGTCCCACCAGGGTCGAAACTTGACGCAGGTCCGAAATGTCCCTTTTAGCTTTGTTTATCACACTTGTAAGCATGGGTATATCTAAAATACTTTCCAAA
Organism: Fragum fragum; assembly: GCA_946902895.1. Lineage (NCBI taxonomy): Eukaryota > Metazoa > Mollusca > Bivalvia > Cardiida > Cardiidae > Fragum > Fragum fragum. The sequence goes on from OX336374.1 coordinate 12,657,180, forward strand.
CTCTATTGCCCAATCTTTATATCGATCCCTCGAAAAAAGATTGAAAGTATGGTAAAAGTGGATACGTTATATTTCTTAAATCAGTTCAGTGTATTTACATCTAAATTAAGACACATTTGAAAGAGCATAGGTTTTATTTAGAGAACGGTTAGATATTTTGTTGCACTGAGAAATTTTAACTAATGTTGACATATTACCATTCGTTAAGGTAACAGACATGGAATCTTACACAAACTGGCTTAGCGGACGATTCCTTGACACATACTTTGCCCACAGTTATTATGGGGCTAGCTATGATGCCGCCACGAAGATGTATATTGAAGATCTTGTTAATTTTCGAGTTGGACCTGCAAGGCTGAGGCAACTCAGGGTCACTCCAGGTAAATTAGTGCTTGAATTGGAATTCAAACCATTAAAACTATTATAGACTAAGTAGGTGGCGTGGAGGTCATTTGAATAATTGCTCATTGTTAATATTTTAGATTATTCTGATTCTAATCAGATTTGTTTCAAAGCGGCACTTAACCAATTATCAGACGGCAAATTTTAGACTTGTCCAAATTGAAAGAAGTTGCAGACGACAATCAAAAGTTAGCGAAATTCCAGATTCTTTAACTCTCTTGGTAAAAAAAATTCTGGACGATGAAGTATTTCCCCAAATGTTTTTCTTCTGGGACGTCACAAAGCGTCATTCAGTGAACGGGTTAGGGATAAAATATCTGGCTTCCTATTTCTGAATACCTTATTTTAATGGGATTAGCCTAATTTTGTAAAATGAAAGAGACTGTTCATAATTGAAACTGCACCTATGTGAAAAGAAGCGTTACGCAACGCCGAATTAGTCAACGAAGTTCAACCGGAATAGAACCAGAGCTCTTACATTTCCCCTTTAATTTATCTTTCAAATTAAAAAATGTAGAAAATGCCTCGTTCATGTAATGTTAGGATGTCTTTTATAATGTGTTTCTTATAGGCGGAAAATGGGTTAATCGTCGAATTTTTTTATGCCTCAGTTGTTATATCTGAAGGATCCGAAAAATAAATTACCCACTCTCGTTTATTTTTTCAGAAAGTTGTCACGGTCGTCTCGCATCTTATATAGGCGTCTGTTATGACCAATACGACACGAAAAATACCGAAACAGCCGACTATTGTCTGGGATGGAAGTCGCAGCCCTGTCCGGTGTCGGAGAAATCTGACTATTTCTCGTCTGCTGCATGGCTCTACACCTCACCTAACGACGTTTGGGGCTTTACTACTGTAGCCGAGTATGACTCGTATAGCGCCGGGGGATATTTTATGAAGCTTGATGTTAATAAAGATATTTCACAGATCATATTCAGTGAACTCGTGCGATTTAGCTGGTATGATAGACAAACACGAGCAGTGATACTGGAGTTTACCGTCTATAATGCTAATTCTAACTTGTTTGCTTATTGTAAATTTGTAGCGGAAATGACGGAGGTCGGTGGAATCCTTCCATACATTGACATACAGGTCTTTAGACTCTACCTTAATACTGGACCTAACGGAAACTTCGTTCTATTTCTAGAGTTTGCTTTCTTCCTATTGGTGATTGCGGCGACTGTGTACATTATATATGATATATGTACAGATCCTAAAGCCTATATAAGGTCGGTCTGGAACTGGCTGGATATGCTAGCCTTAATGATGTCTTATATCGTTGTGACGATATTTATCTACAAGATCTTTATAATACAGCGAACAATAGAAGTGTTTAACACGGACAAAAACGCGTACGTTGGGTTCGAGAACCTGGCCTTTTACGATTTTGTTGTTAATACATCTCACGGCATTCTAGTGTTTCTTTTGTCCGTCCGTGTGTCTAGAATACTGGGATACAGTGGAAAAATCAACGAAATGGCTGCTGTAATCGCCAACTCTGCAAAAGACCTTGGAGGGTTCTTTATAGTGTTTAGTATTACTTACATCTCGTTTGTATCTTTGGGTTATTTACTGTTCGGGAAGAATGTATCAAAATACCGGGACTTATTTGAAACATATGGTACCTTAACTGAGGCAGTGATTGGGAAGAACAGAATTGCCAACATATTGGAGTCGAACCCCGGCTATGCCGAATTCTATTACTTCTTGTATGTCCTCTTTGTGTTGTTAACACTGGCTACCCTCGCGGCGGCCATACTTAACTTTAGCATATCCGATGTACGTCAACAATCAAAGGACCTTCAAGCTACAAGTATTGTCGAGGTCATTATCGAAACGATCAAGAAATTGATGGGCAAGGTCGGTGATTCCATTGGCAAAAGTAAGTACATAACTGATAGTGTTGATAATACTTTCGATTAGCCTATTACCAGACGAAAAAAAATGATGTAAATTCGAAGAAGTTACAGTCAACGATTTTTTATGTTATTAACTGTTTATTTACTTTAAAAGTATTTGCCTTTCTAGACAGAAAACACGTTGTGGATAATGTGGATAATAAAGAAATTGCTGGTAAAAATAGATTCTTTATTTTCCACAATGCCTCCAAAGCTTTCCTCTCGGGTGCGTAAAAAAGCGGTATTCTACAGGAATTGGTTAACAAGGGCTTGTTCAGTGGTCGTGTATGCCTTACATTTAAATGATGGATCAAATCATCGGTAGAACAATCAAATCATAAATTTACACCGGAACTACCACATCTTTTTACATTTATGTGAAATTTTCATATTCAAATAATTTATTTTTCAGTTTCGTCTATCAAAATCGTGCGTTCTGATTGATTGAAAAAAATATAATCCCATGACCAGAATTTTGAGCACACAGCGATTTTGTATGCTTCCGCACAAAATAGTTCCATAAAAAATGTATCAAAACATTTCCCTTTTTCGCTCGATGTCATTAATCATAAGAAATGAAGAGGATATTTTTTTGTTTTCATGGAGGTATTAACCGAAAAAACTAATCACACTGTATGAATACGCGAAGCGGATTCATACATAAGTGTGATTAGGTTTTTCGGTTCATACCTCCATGAAAACAAAACATATTCTCTTCGTCTCTTAACACATTCATGGTTGACTTCAAAGTGTATATGTTTTTCCTTTTATATACATTTTCAACTGATTCAAATTACAGTCCTTATTTTTTATTTTGGATGAATTCACCATTTTGAAAAGTATTGGAAAATTACTGAAAAACATCTTTTTCCGTCGGTTATAATCGTAGTAGGAATAAAATTCTCTCTATTTTTTAGAGTCGAACAAACCAGCCGACAGCGGCAGACGAGATTCGGACAAGGAACTAAACGCAATCCTGACGGACTTCCGGTCTTTCATCCGTGGGGTAATGGCCACGGAGAAGGTATATTTCATTTAAAATTATCGCAAATGACTCCGATTTCAACCCATATTTTTTCATCAAATTCAAATCCACCACGATCATTCTTTATCGTGTGATATGGTTATGAAAATTATTGCGATTCTATTTTAGGCCTGAACCTGGACTAATTTACCTTACTTTTATGTGTTGTTAAGCATTACATTTTGTTGATAGTAAATTGACGATTCGTCGATATGAATAATCAAAGTACTGAAATTATTGTAATGTAGCAAAGCATTGTTTTGTTAAGTAATCTTCTTTGCCATTTGTAGGATAGAAAACATTGCGGCCACTGAAGAAATTGCTCGTACAAGCAATTTCCACAATGTTTTCAAAGCAATTCTTAAAAATGGGGATTGAATGGAAATGGGTTGTATAGCATGCTCTTGGAGGAATTCTCTACAATTTGAATAAAGCTAATTCATGTGGCCTATCATTTTGAACACAATATGCTCTAGTGAGCTAAAATTACCGAGGAGATGAAACTTGCAATGTTCCTGAATTATTCAAGAACTACTTCTTTGGTGTATACATTCAATGAATTTAATGGTTAAGCCTCAAGTGACAGTTTGCACTAAAGGAAGCTTGAGAAGACCTCAAATGTTGTCTGTTAACCTAAGCTATCAAAGCTGACGCTTTGGTAGCTTTAAAACGCAAGAACAATCAAATTGTTCATTTTGATCGGATGTTAACTTTGAACTGTTTTCATTTGTGTTGGTATGACGACTTAAGCGTCGTAAATACAGCTTATTTAAGCTGTAGTTGCATCGTTTAGGTTACCAGCAAATGATTTGCTTATTGTTTCATGTCCTTGTTATAATTTTTGTAATTTTACGTCGATTAATATCTCAGTCGGACTACCTGGTCGGTGAGGGGGCGTGGTGAGGGGGCGTGGTGAGGGGGCGTGGCCAGCGGTTATTCGAAATGGTAGTCTTTGTCAATGAAGCAAATGATAGTGTCGAGAAAAATAACCTTGGTCATTTAAACATGTAAAACAATTATAAACCCACTCGCGCATTTTAGCGTGCTGAAGAAAGACAGGTTTTGAAAGCATTAACGGAAAAGAGCACACTGCATTTCAATCAATTTCTTTTTCCAAAACATGTTCTACATTTCTTATTCAAAGTTTTCTGATACACCCACATTTTATTTGTCCTCTGCAACCTCTTTCAACTTAGATCATTTTTTTTCTGGTGATAGTTTAGTTATTTTAATATATTTCCTGTCTAAATTTTTTCCAGGCCAGTGATCGATACAGACTTATGACCCCTGATATACCGGACGATTGTGATCGGGATAGTGGGATGGGATATCAGTGATAAGACGCTCCAAAAATATCCATATTTTAAGACCACTTTCCTGATAACTATAATATTCAAAACAGATTGTGCTCCAGCCGCCGCGAAATGGCTGAAAAATTGTTTAAAGCGGCGTTAAACCCAATTCAAACAAACAAATTATTATGATAGGCATTACACAAATAGACAGCACTTTGATAAAGTTTTACCATTTAACCCATTTCCACACCATGACTCTTTTTGACGATCCCAAGAAACAACGCCTTAGAAAACACTTTGGAAAATGAAGAAATTGCTTGTCACAAGCAATTTCTTCATTATCCTCAATGATTTCTTCCCAAAAAAGAAATAAAATAATGTTCATTAACTTTAAATTGTCGTCTGCAATGTGTCAAGTCTGGTAATGGGTTAAGTACAAAAGCTACTTGTTAATTAAAAATGGAAAAATGATAATCGAGTGCGGTTAGCAAGACTGGTCTCGATTTGTGAATTTTAAAAAATGGTTGCTTAAAAGGATACGACCAGAGGGTTTTATTCATATTTTCTTTAAAGATGTATCACGAAACTTAGCTTTGAAGCATTTTAGTCCTTAAAATGTTAGCTGCAATCTGAAGTTTTAAACGATTGTCATAATTATACCTTCTGTAACAATTGAATATTGATTAACTCATTACCATATGATAAAATTATAGAATGTCCAAAATTCAAACAATTAGCAGACGATAACTTTTAGTTGATCAAATTTTGAAAACCTTTGTCTTTTCGGATAAAAACATTGTGGATAATGTAACAAGCAATTTCTTCATTTTCCACAATGTTTTCAAAAGCTATTTTCTTTGGGGCGTAAAAAAGTAGGCTTGTGTGGGAATGGGTAAAGTGTAAAGTCGTTTGAATACGCTAGGCATGGAAAAAGACTATAAACCCAAACTTAAACTTTTACGTTATGGTTTAAATCTTAAATTCACGACGATTCTCCCCGTTGGACCTTCTCCACGGCCTCAGCATAATCGTCTCTAACACCAAACACAGGATGGTATTCAGGAGTGACTCGTACAAGATTTCTCATTGGTATACAGCAAGGTATCTTCCTTAGACAGGAATAACAATCACAGCAGCAATGGCATCCACAATCAGCACCTACAATATCAACCAAAAGAAAAAATCCAATTTCAGACGAACACAAACGTGATGCAAAAGTGACGGCGATAAACATGACTGTTCAAGACGTATGCAGTGATGTGATTAGCCAATCAACTTTGGTTAATAGAGGCGTTTAGTCAACTGATCTTCGATATTACCGAAATAAAGGACATTATCCAATAATTTAATTTTTAGTTTCGTCTATCAAAAGCGAGCGTTCTGATTGGTCGAAAAAATAGATTCATAACTCCATGAACAAAATTTTGAGCACGCAGCAACTTTGGATGCTTCGGGCATTCATACAGTGTGATTAGGTTTTTCGGTTCATATCTCCATGAAAAAAAAAATATTCTCTTCATCTCTTAAGTACAATATATATGACCAGAGTCTTATAAAAACAACAAGTCGTTTGTTTGCGACTTAAATGTGGTAACTACAACTTTAATAAGCTGTAGGTATGACACTTAAGTCGCCAAAGCAAGAAAAGTACTTAACATTAAGGTCGACCAATGAAGGATTTCAAAGTTCTTCCGGTCAAAATTAAAGATTTGGGTAGTCTGTTGATTTTTTGATTGACAGTGGCTGGTTATCAATTGTCCTATGAAATAGATATGTATATCATTTTAAATTTGTAAATGTACAATTTCGATTTATCGATCAAACATTAGTGTCTCAAGTCCAGTGCGTGCCCTTTAATCATGTGAACACGTTTTTACTCGAATATCCGAAGACTCACTGAGTGCCAATTTATTTTTCGTCCGTCTGCCCGTTCGAAATATTTCCATATCCCTTTCTATATCTTAATGCATGTTTTCCTCCGGCAATTTTGTCGAAGTAAACTCAAATTTTCTGACATTAAAAAAAATAAAAAATGTCGACGTGTAACAGAAGATCAATCGGAACACACTCGGTCTCGGACCTAGGACGTATATCAGGCGGGGTACTATGTAACAAAACGGTGTATTGTGAGCCGCATTTCACCGCAGTTGCTTTGCATAACAGATTTGTCATGTGATGTTTTTTAAAATAGTACTACCATGTACATCTGAGATTTGATTCGTAGAATTGAACGAGGAGTTCTGATTGACAGCAATGTGGACCAAAAACAAACATTTTGTCGGGTAAAACGGTGCAATAGCTCCTGATTACTGTCATTGCAAAGACAGAAATTATGGACTTATCGTAGTCAGATTTCAAAACGTTATACCTCTTCCAATTCGATTTCGCATTTCTATCTTTACTTACAAACGAATCCACATAGTCTTTGAATTCTACTGGCAAACGCAGAACACCCTACTACCAACAGCACAATCGGGAAGAAAACAACAATTAATGTCACCATTAAAATCGTCAAGGTGAGTTGTGTTTCTGTAAATATGAAAGTTATTATACTTTAGATGTTGTTTCAAACTCTAATGCTAATTTTTGAATTGTCATTGTGAATCAAGAATTCGATTCAAAAATGAAATCATTCATTTAGAAATGAACTATGAGCTACGAGATTTATGTGAAGCAATTTTGTTGTCTGGCGACAACTTAAATGTAGTAACTACAGCTTATTCAAGCTGTAGTTACGACGTTATTCTGTATATTGCCTCTATCAAACAAATGATTTAACCCATTCCAACACTAACCCTCCTTTTTACACCCCTCAAGAAAAAAGCTTTGGAAAACATCGTGGGAAATGAAGAAATTGCTTGTTACAAGCAATTTCTTCATTTTAGACAAGGTTTTCTTCCCAAAAAAGACCCAAGATTTTTTAAATTCCTCAAACAAAGAATTGTCGTCTGCAACTTCTTTCAAATTGGACAAGTCTAAAATTTTCTTGTTTTTGAATGGGTTAAAGACGAAATATACGTCAAAACTACAGCATTCAAACTGTGGTTACGAAGTTTAAGTCATCCTCTAACAAAATGTTTTACCTTTATGTTGGGGGTTAACATTGCCATTTGAGTGATTCGATTTGCAAATCGATTTGTTGATTAACATTCATGATCCGCCATTTTCCATTAAGCGCAAAATAAAGTTTTTCTCTGTAAAATTGTCGCTAAATATGAAAAAATGTATTCAAGAACTCTCCATATTGTAAATCATTTAACATTAAAATACACTTTTAGTTTTATTTTGGAGGTGTTCGGTGGCTGTATATTTCCTAACAATGGCTTTATTTACTTTTTTAGTCGTACAAAAATTACAGTCAATCTTGCGACCATCTCTGTCAACCAATTCCCACACAAGCCCTCCTTTTTACGCCCCATAAGAAAAAAGCTTTGGAAAACATTGTGGACAAAGAAGAAATTGCTTGTTCCAAGCAATTTCTTCAATGTCCACAATGTTTTCTACCCCAAAAGACAAAGACTTTTAGAATTTCAGAAACCTAAAATTTTCGTCTGCATCTTCTTTCAATTTCGACCAGTCTAATATTTTTTCATGTGGGAATGGGTTAAGCGACCACCTCATTAAGTGACCATAATCAAAATTTCCCTTGAAAACTAATATCTCTTAAATTTGGCGTATTTCTTTAAAACAGATATCGGAACTAAATCCTATTTTATTGGAACTCTTTAGAGTCATTTGAACGAGGCAACTCTAAAGAATTTGAACAATAAAGTATTGGCCCATTCCCGTTTTTTGATATTTTAGACTGGTCCAACTTGAAAAAGGTTGCGATAGTGACGATAGTGAAAAGCGGATGCAATTTGAAAAAGAAACCAATCTACAGGTTTGAAAATATTGTGGAAAAAAGAAGATATTGCTTGATACAAGCAATTTCCTCTTTTCCACAATGTTTTCTCAAATGTAAAACCACAGTGACGTAAAATCCCGGGTTTGCACAGGGAAGTTTTAAGAGAGAATTCTGCAATAACTTAAACTATAAATGCAATCAAATCAATCCTTCATTTTTATCTCAAAACGTGTATTAAGCGACCATTCGTTCAGTTGACCACTTTTTGATCGTCCCTCGAGTGGTCGCTGTAAACAAGGTCTACTGTAGTTCTTTTTTTTTTTTTTTTTTTTTTTGAAGTCACAGTAATATAAGGATAGAGTACAGATACGCTGAGAATACAAACACTGAAATACTTGTCAGCCTTTTAAGCTAGCAAAGCGTAAGCTTTGATAGCTTAACTTAACTGACTAAATTTTGAGGTCGTCTCAAAGTTCAATGAGTGCAAACCGCCACTGGAGGCTTAACCACTATATACTTTATATGCCTACGCCATAAAAATTAGTTCTTTTATATTTCATCCGCCTGCATGGCCATCTACTAGGTATTTTAGCTCACTTGAGCACATCATGTTCACAATGACTCTGATCAGAGTATTCAATAAGTTGCAGACGACAATTTCAAATTGTTGTAAAATCTAAATTATTTATCTCTCTACGTAGAAAACAATGTGGAAAATTAAGAAATTGCTTGTAACAAGCAATTTCTTCATTTTCCACTTTGTTTTCCACAACTATTCTTCACTATGATAACGTTTGACAAAGAAGATTACTGAACAAAACAATGCTTTGCTAGCTAACAGTACTTACAGTACTTTCAATACTTTGATTTCTTAACAGGTTAGATAAAATATTCCGGCTTAATAGTACTTACTGCTTAATGGATCTTTTATAATGTCTTTACATTTAACTGTAAATGAAATGTAAAATAAATATTTATGACTACATTGTACATAAGTTTAATTGGTTTTAATTGTAAGTATTTATCATCAGTGTAGCTAATTTTTCTCTTTATAAAAAGAAAGAAAAAGTCTTTATCACATGAAGTTCCACGAGCTTCGATTAACATTTTTATTGTAATTATTAACGCATTACCAGACGGCAGATTGTTTGTATAAAGAAATTTCTTCTTTTCCACAATATTTCAAAAGCTATTTCCTTGAGGGGAGTAAAAACGAGATTGTGTTGTAATTGGTTAAGGAATGTATGTAGTAAAGGATTTAGTATCTACTTATTTGAAACAACTGTAACAAAAAGCATAAAATGCAATTCGACATCAAGCGTTTTCTAATCTCGAAAAATAATCAAAGTTCACATATCTAACTGGCATATTTCTTGTCATACATATTACAATATCAATAATAACACAAATAGTTTACAATATGAAACAATATACAATGTATAGACACTGTCGATGTTTTTGCACAAAACAGTCGATGAAAGGGAAAAAAACAAAGAAATATTTGTGCAGTTCGTTTAAATATGTTATTGTTTTCACTACTTTCGCAATATCAGTAACTATTACCTAAATCAAGCTGTCTTAAAACACCCGACCAGCCTGCGTAAGATAGGTCCATGGGGTTGTCGGTCTGGTAAAAGTAAACATCTTTTAAGGTTCTGTCTATCTTGTCGCAGACTTTCGACTTCTTATCATCAGTAAGAACAATTGTCTGAAATAATATTCAGAATACTTCATCAGTCAACAAACCGAATAAGCAATCAAACCATTCACATATATCGGAAGCTCCATGTATTTCTCCAACATTTATTAGACACATTTTCGGGCGTTACCACTTTTAGTCTTATATATCGGGCAAAATTCTATGTCGAAAAAATGTTGGCGTACCAAACGGTTAAATGGCCATGAACATTTTACTCCGACAAGCAGTGTGTGACAAGATATCAAACAACAGTAGTTATATACTAAGTTCTACAAGAAAGTGTGCAGTTATGTTTTATTTATTTCATACACATACACACAGAGAAAGAGAAGAAACAAAAATATCGCACTTTGAATCCGTGACAAAGTTTAGATGACATCCTAAAGAATATTAATTTCATTTCTGACTTTAAGATTTCCCTCAGTCAAACGGTACCATTGCGTGCAAGAGAAAACTCATTTTCCTTGGCAGAGGTTGAACAATCGGATTGATTGATTGATCAGTTGATTGATTGATTGATTGATTGATTGATTGGGGTTTAATGCCACTTTTAACAGCATTTCAGTCATATCGCGTCGGCTGAAGCACCTAACAATGGATTCCTGGTATTTCTCATACATGTACTACCACTACATCCTTTCCTAGCCTCCAGCTGCTATCCCACTTAGGTTTACGATTATCCACCCATTGGTGAGAGACAAATGTCGGAAAGGTTGAATAATCGGAAATTGGCATATGTATAGCAAAATACAGACTGCGAAAATGTATTTGACAAGATTTGATTTTGGGTAAATACGTGAATTGTACATTAATTTAGACTTTTACTTTGCATACCCTGCCAGATATTATTTTTAGAGCGTGTAAACCACGTGAATTAAACTAAGTGAGGTTGCCAAACTCATACATCCAACCAGGGTTGCACATGCATAGCATAGGAAATCAAAGTTCGCGTCTAACCGACATTTGACCAATAGTTAGCCCCGCCAATTTACTGCATTGACCCCGCCCATTGACTCTGACAGGAATTTCCGCTTCGATATTTGACGGCGCTATTTGCAGAATTTGCGGCAAGTAGCATTAGCATTTACAAAAAAGTAGAATAGTTGGTTGGCGGCCTGAACGTCGTAACTACAGCTAGGGTAAGTCGTCAAACCAACAAAACCGTGTCTTATAAATGGCGTTTTATATCGAATTTCAAGATTATCTTCCATTCTCAACATTGTCCGCTTTCTCCTCAAAACAGTCTGGATAAAATTTAACTGGAATGTTCTTCCACACTTTATTTAAAAGATATTTAAAACTATTTACTCTTTGTACACAAATTTCTTCCTCGGGCAGTCTGTTCTTCAGTCTATAGATAGGTATTACGGTGCTTTTTTGTAGATTTTGGGGTAATGGTCCCTAGTAAGGGCTCTGGCTGTTGGGTTCTTTGTGTGATAAGTTTGATTGGGTTTTTCGATTCGTACCTCCATGAAAACAAAAACGTTCCCTTCATTTCTTATAATTTAATAGCATCGAGCAAAAAGCAATAACTTAACAAATTCGATCCTTTTTTTTGTAAGGCACTATTTCGTGCGGTAGCATACAAAATAGCTGAGTACTCAAAATTCTGTTCAAGCTTATCTTCAGCTTAGCCAAGCAAATGCAGAAATAGCTTTTAATCAGTATACATATAATTTCTACACATATTCAGTACATTAAGATTTAGTTTTCACCTACAAAAAAATTTGCTCATCTGACACCTACTTAAGAATATAATTTGCTAGTGCTTTCTTTGCTAGTGCTTTAAGGTTGCCACGAGTATGGCTTATGGCATCGTTAGGTCCGAGCGACCGATGCACAAGACGAACGCGATTCAAATCAAAGGAACACAAGCAAAAGGTAATCGACCATTCAAAGCGAGAGTTTCTAAACATTAATTCCGAAAACGTTAGAATAAAATGACGACGGAAGTGTGCGCAATCAAAGGCTTTTAGCTAGCAAAGCGTCAGCTTTGATAACTTAAGTTAACAGACGAAATTTTGAGATCGTCTCCAAGTTCAATGAGCGCAAACTACCACTGGAGACTTAACCACCGAATCCGTGGAATGCCTACGCCATAAAAAATAGTTCTTATGTATTTTAGAAATATTTCAAACTCTATTCAAATTGTAGAGAACTCTGTAAAAGCATGCTATTTAACCCATTCCCTACCAATTTCGCTTTTTAAAATCTCAAGAAAAAAGCTTTGGAAAACGTTGTGGACAACAAAGAAATTGCTTGTCACAAGCAATTTCTTCAATGTCCATAATGTTTCTACCCAACAAGGGAAATATTTTTTTAAATTCAACCATGCTTTCCTAGCTTATAGTACTTTCAGTACTTTGAGTTTTTTCTAATGTGTGTAATGAGCCTTGGAGTGACAAAATTTGAAAACTTCGTCGACTAGAAAATAAATTTGAGAGCTTGCCTGAACGTAGCGTGTGACGCCTGTATATAGAACAGAGTCTATCTAGAATATAATTTAAGAAATGTACACGTCGTGAATGTCAATCACTTCACCCCTTCATAACATGACTACCAATTAGATCTAATTAATAAGAAACTTCATTGAACTCGTCAAAAATCGAATCAGCCGGTAAAATGACATCACTCCAATTTTAATGCAATAAAGACTATAAAAAGGTAGTTTCAGAAAAAAAATGTGGGCTTGTTTTATCTTGTATAACCAAAATTCGATGGTATATGATGAATAGAATACTGTGGTGTAGTAGTGATACAAAATATTAAACTGGATTCTCGCCGCGTAGAATCTTGAAACATCTAAATTTGCCTATGCGGCTCGAATCTAATACAAAGTTTTGTATCACAAATATCACATAATATTCAATAAAATTTTGAATTTGAATATTCCTTATCTATTAAAGCCTATATCATTACATTGGTGGTTAGACAAAATCGTGGAGGGTACCTAGTTCTAAAATATAGTACAGGATTTGAAACTATTTTTTTAAGTCTAAATGGATTATCAATTTTGAATGGATTTTTCGAAATGCCTCTTAAATTCGTTTTGGACGTGAAATAAGTGCCATTGATTTCAATAGTCATGTTCAACCTACATGATAAACAAACGTTGTCCGAATACTAGAATATGGTCGAATTGGGTATGCGAGGCGTTTTTAATAGAACTCATAAAAGATAAATGAAGTAGTGCACTCACCTGAATCCCATGACGAAATAGATGGAAAGATTTCTTGAACATGTGCTTCCCGCTTTTTTGAGACAGGACAAGTATAAAATCAGGCCTTAATTGTTTCTTGTTGTCCTCTCCGTCCAGGTCAATTAACTCGTTCTCAACGTCGTTTATCCAATAACATCTCATACCCAGGGACTGCAGAATAAAACTCATTCGTTTATACCAGCGTTGTTCTTCTTGATTCTGGAAGAACGCATTCCCATCAAACAACAATAAACACGAGTTATGTTTACCGTATTTCCGTATTCTTGGGAAAAGAAAATGAAGTACCTTTGGCCACCATGTTGCAATGTCAGCCATTTTCTCAGAAAATATACATTTATCTTCTCTCCCAGGTAACTCTTCGTACAGGCTAGCTTCACTTGAAACAACTATACGGAACATTCCTATACGTTCACCAGCAAAATTATCCATAACCAGGTCAAGTTTATCATTAAAATTATCCGCATTGTTGCATATTATGATAGCTTTCCAGAATTTGACCGGACCTATTTTCTTGACCTCGGCGAACGAATACTTCACAACATCTCGGCTTTGGATGCGTTTCAATACCGACACTACGTCATCAACGTTCACGTGACCATCAGCAACCTTAAGCTTCTCGTAAATCAAAAGCAACTTTTTACGACCCATTTGAAGATTCGTCTGAATTTTCAGATCAATATTTACGTATTGTTTAATAGCATTCTTGTGCTTCGAGACCACATTCGTCCTGTATTGCATAAAAAATCAGAATTAATAAAAGTAGGGTGATAAATGCATCAGTAAAAGAAGTTCCATTCGCGCTTCGAAAATAGAATAAACGTTACAGACAGGAGGTACTTAAGCCATTACCAGACGGCAAAATTTTAGACTGGTCCACAATGTTAGGTTAATCAACTTTCTTGGTAGAAAACAATGTTTGCTTTTCTTGAAGGGCGTCAGAAAGTGTCAATGTATCGGAAGAGTTTATACATGTAATTCGAAATAAATTTGATAAAGTAGATATGAAAATTATATAGATTTAACACACACGCCGAGGGAGGAGTAGAAGATTGGGATAGTTTTGTTACCGCACAAACTTTACCTTTACTATGCGCACATTTGATTATCGAATGGATAAGGTGTTCTATGAATCAACGTCATTAAATCTGTCTTTATGCTAGAATCATGCAATTGTGTCTTGCAATTTCAAATTGGATCCCCTAGATGTTTTTAGACCTTGACTACGTAATAACACGAACTTTTCTTTGATCAGAGGGTTAATACATGTATTTCGGATGAATGAGCTTATTTGTTGAGTGCGAAATCTCACAGACTCTGAAATCAGTACTAAATAATACTTAAAATTTCTTTTTCGCCTGAGTTTCTTAAATTTATATTTCGTCTTCGTTAAAGAACTTGTCTATTTCTTTTATCCACATTAATGGAATTGCGATACAACATCTTGTACATGTATTTGCTTTTCGCTGCGGAGGAAAATTTGATATACCACTCGACCTTCGGTCTCGTGAAATATCTTAATTTTCCTCCGCAGTTCAAAGCGAATACAAGATTTGTATCTATATTATAATATAATATTCCCTATTCATCACATATCTACATGAACATTCTAATCTACCGTACTTTATTCCACGTCTTTTGCCCACAAATAATTTTATTTCAAAGGTCCTAGAATACGTCTTCTCGTTAAAAACGGAAACATTGAATTATGAAGAAAAAAATCCTTCCTATTCATCATATTATTAAAATTTCAAGCTTTACTTGCAGTTGTAACCAATACAGTTTTTGATTAGACAAACTTTATTTGAAACATCTAAATAAACAAAACATACCTTGGTTGATCTTATCCAAACCTAATCAAGAGAAAAGGGGCGGATTTATGTTCAATTCTGCATTTATCCTTTACTTTTCTCAAATTTTAACGAACGAATTCGCTGATCGGACTCTGAATCGTTACAAATAAAAAACATTGTTATCGGTTTTTACTGAAAAAGAGTGAATTTGATAAAAAAAAAAATAATAATAATAATCACACCCGCTAATAGTTCCGTGTTGATATGTATTGTTCTAAAAAAATCATTGTTTTGACATACTAACGTAGAGAATTCAGCGACTATTGTTAAATTTGTAAAGAATTCGTTCAACGTGAAACACGACACTTTTATCAACGCTTTCATGCCGTTTATTCTATTTGAGTTATGGTATACAATTTCTTATATTAACTTGATTTAGATCAAATTTTAAACTTTTAATTATCACACTCATACACTTCAACCAATTTCAAAACAAGGAAAACGTTTTGAAATAAAGAAGAAATTGCTTGTTTCTAGCAATTTCTCATTTTCTAACAGTGTTTTCTACCATATATGGCACTAAATTGCATCTGAATTGTCATCTAGCTCTGTTTTGAATTTTGAGCAGTCAAAAATGTATCCCGTGGTGATGGATTGGTTGAAATATTACAGTTAATAAGTACTTACCAAAATAAGAATAAAGAAATAAAAAAAACTAGACATTGTCGCAAAGCGGACTAATACCCCCAACAGCGCTTGTCCATGTACAAGTGCTATCCACCAACGGGCCATAAGAAAAAACGGACCTTTTAATTAAAGGGCCATAATTCAGTCAAAAATCAATGGACCAAAACCAAAATAGGATTATGCACATGTCTGACTTATACCGAGTTTTTATATGAAATTTTAATCAAATCCGTAAAATGATTGCTGAGAAATAGAGCGGACACGAATTTTCACCAAAGGGCCATAACTCCATCAAAAATCAATGGACCATAACCAAAATGGAAATTGTACATCTCTGCTTGATACTGAATATATCAGTGAAGTTTGAATCAAATCCGTCAAATGGTTGCCAGAAATTGAGCGGACACGAAAAAGCTACAGATAAGACAAGGAAGGCCAAATCAAGTTTTGCAATCTTCAATTGCATCAGAATTTAACATTTATTCTCCCAAAAATTTTTCTGAAT
Source organism: Fragum fragum (assembly GCA_946902895.1). Classification (NCBI taxonomy): domain Eukaryota; kingdom Metazoa; phylum Mollusca; class Bivalvia; order Cardiida; family Cardiidae; genus Fragum; species Fragum fragum. The sequence goes on from OX336374.1 coordinate 12,673,550, forward strand.
TTGCACCGCTTTTACAGTTGTTTGTTTTGTTTTGTCTATTTTCAATTAGTATAACAACTCAAATGTCCCTGCAGTCTCTCCACTACAGTTCAAATAAATCATCCAACTCAGACTGTTTTTGGTGTGTAAGTTCTATGGACGAACCGTTCATTATTCGCACGTAGAAAAGGAGAGTCCATTTAGCATTTCATCATAATAGTATATAAATCGTGTTTTCTGACCGAGCTTTATTTTAAACTCAAATAATAGATTTAAGAGACCGTTATCTTACATACTTGTGAGCTATGTCGCGAATAGCGGATGTAAGATTGTCTGTTAGTTTGTATCTTCTTAAATAGACATTAGAAAACAATAAACACTAGAAGACTACTGAACAGGCTCAACTCTGAATCTAGATTCATTCTTCGCCCATGCAGTAAAAACCTATTTCCTTATGGGTATTGAATTTTATCATAACATAACCAATCGTGTAAATATAGACTCTGGTTTAGACAGGATAAATATATGGGAATCACAGCAAGTTATGATCCCTTTATCCCATCACATTTCAAATGGCCGTTAAACTGAAAGGATTAGAGAAATAATCTAAATTTAAAAAAAGAATTAAACGTATGTAAATTGTTCGAAATTAGATTATATCAAATAATCGAGTACCCAGACGGAATATTGACACGAAGGTATAGACACGGTTTTCGAAAGTTCTCAGAACGTTACGAAAGATTTTGTGTAACTTGTCTGGTCCATCGGAGCTGTGCTACTTGTAGTGAAATCCTTATGATATCAGCATTTCCTAAGTATCTTAACCCCTAAGAGGACGACAAAATGAATTTTGGAATTGTATCAATTGATCTGAATTTACATACTTCATTTTACTGTTTATATTTTTTCTCCGCAATTCAAAGAATAAAGTAATGGGAAATTGAAGATATTGCTTGATAATGCTTTTTTGTTATTTTTCATTTTTCTTGGTAGTCGCCCGAGTTTATGACAATCATATTTTCATACTAAACTATGAAGATGTCTATTTTGAACTGAATTTAGCCAGAAAAGTACCAAACTATGTTTCTCTTGTAAGGGTTTTCAGACCTAAGGAAGACTTTTGAAACAAACTCAACGGAATAGAATGTAATCAAAATAAGAATTTCGTAACCAAAATGTAAAATGAAGAAAGGTAGGGTATTTTCTACAGAGAAAAAAATCGGATATGAAGAGTACTTATCATTAGGACCCCAATAATATTAGCTTGAAGGTTGGGCACGATTTGTATCTCATTAGAACCACAGTATAATAGGCATACATGTGATATTTCTCTAGAGGCTTATATAGAGATTTGAATGTTTTGATTGGGGAGATTGTGCTACCAAATAGGAAAATTAGCGCGCCTCAAGAATCGCTTAAAATTTCACAAACTTACCATTATTGTTTGATATTAATAAATCAGGGTGTTGTTGTTTTTTTATTGTTGCTGTCTTTTTTTTCAAACTTCAATCATGTAATGTTGTAAAAGATTCCCTCCATTTAGTAAATTTATTTTGGGGAGGGGCATGCAAACTTTGGGTAAAACTACATTACTAACAATGTATGAGATTAACAGACAATGCAGATTTATCAAGAAGCCAAATAGTGATCAAAACTTTTCTCTTGGTGCTTTCAGTACTTTGGATTCAGAAACAATGTCATCCTGACTCATTAGCATCATTAAGGGTACATCTTTAAATAAATTTATCAATAATAAGTAAATAAAATATTATGTTTGTAACTATGTCAGTACTTTGAAAGCAGAAACATATTAAATCTGTTACTCAAATAAATTGTTGTGAGTATATTAATTACTGTGCAACAAATAAGCCTCGGACTGCATAAAAATCATGTTTTTGTTTTCTACTAGAGCTCTCAGTACTTTGATTTAACAAAACACCTTCTGTTAAAAATATCGAAGATATAATCTGAAAAATCAAGAAGGCAGGCTGATAAGATGCATTTTTTTACCTTTACCTCTGCATTATCTGCTATATATATTTCACGGAACTTACGTGGACTTAACTCATTTCAACATTCTTTTTCATTTCCCATGTTACTATGAATGGAAACACAAGGGGTGAAATGGAAAGAACTTTTATTCAAACAAAACTCATAATAAGATTAAAATCGAGCTTGTTAGTTTCTTTCAGACGTATTCACATTAGTCTATCTTTTATCGTTCAAGATCGGCGTTATTAAACCAATTGTCGTTGGTCGAACAAAACTTCGTAACTAAAGTACATTTATTATGAAGCTTTACTTCCGATATTTTGGTCGCACATCAAAGAAGTGAATGAATCACAAAGAGGATAAGATAATATTGGAATGTTCCGTTTTGGCTGTAGTTACGATGTCCGACGTCGAGTTTTTGACTACTTGCACTTTCAACATTTATTGCTCAAAACCAAAATGAAAAAGAAAACACATTTGATCGGCGGATCGCTCGTTATAATCTTCTTTCGTGGCTTTCATTTTAAAAATGGATACCGGGCCTCTGAAAGCAGTGACATCGCGTCCGCGGTTTATTGAAAATGAAAATGTTAAGACATCGTGGGAGCGCACTAATTCTTCGTGAATAAAGTATTTGTCGTCTGTAAAGTCAGAGTAGGAATGATATTGTTTAGCTCTCGTTCCTCAGAAATACAGTACTGTACACTGAAAACCGACGTTTTCCCGTAAAAATCTTTTTCTCATATATTTTGTGTCAGTTTTGTTTCTCTTACTTTTGTGTCATGAGTTCAGAGGGGAAAAATAATCTTTTCAGGCGGTAAAATTTTATACGGGTCGGATTACGTAGTTGAAGTGGGGTAAAAGTTAATCTTGGCTTTTGTCTAAATCATCGAGACGCGGGATTCGGGCAATCCCCATGGTGGCGAGTGGACTCTTTCAACACAATCGATTCTTCAATGCATTTTAGCAATAACTTATAACACTTTTCGATGCGACATATGACCTTACTGCTGTACTTTTTCTGGTAACAGTTCTATGTACTAGTGTTTAAAAAAATCACTTCAATAAAACATGAAAGTGTTTAGATGTGGATTAATAAAGATGGATATTTGCAGAAGTTATCGTTATCATAAAAAAGACATGGCGGTTGACCAAAAGCTTAAGTTACGATGTTCTGGTTTATTACAACGATACGTTTACAAAAGGCAGGAATGGAATACACAAGTTCATGGGACGAAGTAGTTCGAAACGATGGTGTGGTTTTCATGGACGTTGCCGAAAGAATAGATATTGTATGTTAGGGATATAAAATTATACTATCGAGTCAAATCACATGAAAGAAGGATCTGTGATCCTAAGACATGAATCATCGGCATCTTAATGATTTATTGAGTACATGAAGGAATCGCGGAAATATAACCCGCTATTTTGACCAATGTGGTGTATTGTATAAGAATCGAATGTCACGCAATCGCATTAGAGGGTGTATAGGTATTCTAGCGAGAAAACTTCTATAATATCATAGGACTGGGTGCACTCTGAAAGGAACAGACAATCAAACATATTCCGGAAGATCTCCCTTTGCTCGACGACTATTTCCCGCTTACAAATGCCGAAACTGATCTGGACCCGAATTTTTTATCTGAATTTTTTTGGGAGTCGGGAGAATTCATCACCGGATCGGTCAGACGTGAGGACAAATAATATATCGGGAGAATACGACGAGATCGGGAGACATCACATATATGAATGGGTCGATTTTGGCATTTTAAGGCTCTTTATAAAAGCTTGTTAAGATCAGTGCTAAACTCAATTTAAATTCGTCTTTTTCTATTTGACAAGCAAGCAATTCATTGTATGATAGTTTTCATGAAGTCAAGCTGCCTCAATACACAATCTTTTTTAATTGTTTTTGTTAGTTTGTTTTCTACAATAATTCGGTCCGCTGTTGCTTTGGGACTGTAGTTTTTCCAGTAGCACCCTAATGCTAAGAACTTAAGCTAATCTCGAAGAATATTTTAAGCAGAAATACGATTCTTTGGGGATGCTGTACGAAATATTTTGATTAACAAGACCATAAGCAACTAATGAACGGTTCTGTTAAAAAGATTTTTGATTCTTGTTTGTTAGGACCTACGATTTCTTTAAATGGCAAAAAAATGGGGGTTTATAAATAACGTTAAAACCTCTCACTCTCTCCCTCTCTCTTTCTCATTGGGTCCACTTTTTAAATTCGACTAGATTACTACCCCTGCCTTTAGATAGCAGGCATTACCCTTTTGGCATTTCTTTACATGTGCCATTTCTTGATCAAATTTTATTATTATCATTATTATTATTATTATTTACATTGCCATGAGCTCAATTTTGATGACCCAACCTTCCAGACTATATATGACCCGGAAGTGTTAATAGAGTTCAACCACATGTCAAAATGGCTTCCTACTACGAGTCTTTTGTATTTTTACTTTTATTTTTCCTATTAACGCAGGCCCAAAGGCGAGAAATGAATAGTAACGATTATTTGAAGAGGGAACATAACCTTGTCAAGCCATACACAGGTAATAACTAGACTCGGATCAGTGTCTGCCCTTGGGAAAAAGACAACCGGCCTGGGTTTGAAATGTTTGGACACAAATCATCAAAGTTTAACCGCCTTTCTCTTGAACAAAATGTTTAACCCCTTGTAATTGATGCACCAACTTCAGTCAGACTTTTTTTTTCATACCCACATGAACATCCTGTTTAAGAGCCCACGAATGCATGTTGCATAGATGGAAAAGTTAATTTCATGACATAGTAACGACGATGACCAAATTGATGATATTGTGAGAAAATGAAAGAAGCAGTAGGTATAAAAATAAAATCTCAAAATCTATCTAAAAATATTTTTCATTTGGTAAATATTTCGAAACTTAGCTAAACAAATTTTGCAAGAGGTTAAAATCAAAATTAAAATGGACTCTGAACCAAGATTGTTAACATGTATCGTCAATGTACCAGGGCTCCTGCTGCTGATCGTCAATGGCCCTAAATACCACAAAATGAAAATTCTTGCTCCAAAATCGGCAAAGTGGAGATTTTACTGGCGACAACTTTCAAAATAAGGCAAAGGGATGTTGAGTCCATTCAGGGTTAGCTCTGGCTTGAAAAAAGTTGTGGCCATCACTTTCGCCAAATGGAAAAAGTTGGGGCCAAATGGAAAAAGTTGGGGCCAAATTGGGGTGTTGGGGCCAAGCTCGAGCATTTCTTAACTGCACTGTTATTTTCTTAACTTATATGCTGTTGAATAGATAATGTGTATATAAACAGGTTTTTAATATGGCCACTCGTTTGTTGTTTTGTCTTTAATGAATGTAGCTAAGTCATACACCTACAGATTTTTACTCATCTTAAATCAGTGCTTTCAGTACTTTGATTAGAAAATCGAGACTTTGGTGAGAAAAAAAGAGAGAAGGAAACAGTAATAAACCTAGTAAAATGTGCTTGATTTAATAATAAAATAATGTAGACTTCTGTAATTCAAAAAAAAAATCGGTTTAAGGTTGAACATTCTTGGGTACGAATGAACAAAAAAGAAATTGTTCGTCTGCTTTTGGGACAGTATAACTTTTGAAATTTCTGTCAAATTTTGACAAACTACCACTGTTACTATCAACAGTTCATCAGAATATCCTTCTAATGACCCATAAATGATGATTCAGTGTTTAAGCAAGGAATCGCGGTAGTGGTGCCGAGATTAGAAACTGACTGAAACTGTCAGCAGAAATATACGAAAATATGCCCGAATTCGGCAATTGTATTCATCAGGAAAAGGTTAATGGCGGCCAGTTTAATTACACTTTTCTTATAGAAAGCCTATTTAAGCGTGAAAATTGAGGTCTTCTGATCGATTATGGGATAGCCGTCAACTAAGAATTTTCATCGGCTCATCTATAATACTAAGTCACGCCCACAACACAAAATCAATACGACTCGCCGACCAATGAGCGCGTTTTATTAATCTGATTGGCTGTCAATCAGAACTGTAATTAAATTTGGTGATGTGTTAGTCTTGTGTCAGACTCCATGACATAATTGACCCGATATACAAGCTCTTGAGCAATTAGACACACTTGGCCCTTGGACTAGATTTCCGGAGATTAGTCAAGTAAAAGTACGTATAACAAAAACTTTTCTTTTTTTTTGGCACCACGAACTTTCGCCAAATGAAAAAAACTTGCGCCAGAATTTTATTTTTGTCGCATTTGGCGACAATGGCGATCGGCAGCGCGAACCCTGCCATTGAAACGAATACCAACACATGACTTTTTCATTCACACTTCTGCTGATTACTTTGGGAGACAGACAACCATCAATATCCATTGCATATCCATTTCATTCAAGACTGATTAGTTACACATCGCTGACCTTATTTATTCTTACATCACTCTAGTAAGTGGGGTTTTCCCAGTACCCCACTTGGAACTATCATGTAAATCAAGATGGGAGAGAGTCGAGACATTTTGGCTAAAAAATTGACGATCTTTATTCCTCGATTATTTTTTTGCGATTCATTAGAGTGCCAAATAAAAAGCAAAGACAACATTTTGCCTATCTATTGATGATTTAAGTTACAAAGTCAAGTGAATTTCTGAGATATGAGACATATCGGATGTTAGTAATCAGAGTACTGTGGGTTACCGAAAATTTGACCAGTCATCCAGCATAGAGGTGTTCTCGACATTTAGTTTTCAAATGACTATTTCCTCTTTTGCACCTTTTAATAAATTGAAGAAAACATCACTCAGATTTACTCTTGAGTTTGATCTACCCCTACATAATTCCAGATAGGTCCAAATTGAAAGAAATTGCCGAGAAAACTTTAAAGTGTTAATTAAACATTATTTATGGAAGAAATCATTTTGAAAAAATGTTTCTTTTCACACAACATTTTGTAAAGCTTCATGGATCCAAATCCTAAATGACTGGATTAACACTTAAAAGGGTTCAACAGAGCATCTGTTGGTTATAAAAGTAGCCCAAAAAAAGGAGAAATTGTAGTATTGTCACTTTCTAAACATTTTTAATTCAAAATAGTCAGATAATTAATAATTTATTCAACATAATACATATACATATCAGGTTATTTGTTTTCAATATAGTAGATTTCTTTCATTCACTTATTCATACTGGCTCCACTTTTATCTCCAATTTGCACCAAGTGGCTCCAAATTTATGCCATTGGCAAATTCATTTGCACAAGAATAAAATTTCCCAGGGGGAGTCCTCTGTACCTTTAGTCGCAATGAATGATGATTTGCGGCTGTATTTGTTTGCATCAGGGACATCAAAACCATAGTTAAAAGGTACTGATTTTTGGACCAAATTATTCATATACGCATGGCACATTTCAACTGGTCAGAAGTTTTAATTTGAACTGAATTCATTAGACACTTTATGATTTTGAAAAGAGAAGATGCAAAAGTAGTTAATTTCACTAATGCCTAGTTCTGTTCATGAAAAAAATACAATTGTTTTCTTCTAGGAAACTTCTGACCTAGATTTAACTTCATTGCATAATTTATTCACAAACTGGTGTCACATGAAAAGTCGCAAGGGCCAGCCCAGAAGCAGATCAAGGTCAAATGTATCAATCCGTGAACTAAGGTACATATCAAAACAAATTGGCAAGGCCTTTCGGGATCTGCATTTTATGACATTTCAAAGAGTTTGTCCCCCCATTTTATATATAAATGAAAGCAGAGCATAAAGAAGCCATGGTTCCCACCACATGTAAGCAAATTCATTTCCTCCCAATGCAGTTTTATTCTACATTGGGTTTTAGAAGAAAATTATGCATATAGAATTTCTCACTTTTAAGCAGATAACTTTAAAATGCACGTACACGTAAAGGCATTTTTGTTTCTATGTTAATTTATTTCTATACTCTGCCGGAGGCGGTCGTATATTGGCGTCATCTTCTCTGTCCGTCAATCCGTCCGTCCATACGTACGTACACTTTTCTCGTGAGTGCAACTCCTCCTAAGTCTCTGGAAGGATCTTTTTGAAACTTGGTCAGTCTTATCACCTTAGTAGATATGCATGAAGTAAGGATTTTATGATTCATTGATTTTTGCCTCAGTTATGCTCCCTTAAAACTTAGTCTCTGGGGCTTATTGAAATGCAGCCTTGTGAATGCAACTCCTCCTAAGTTTCTGGCTGGATCTAAATGAAACTTGGTGGATGTTATCATCTGAATTGGTAGATGTGCATGAAGTAAGGATTTTATTGTTCATTGATTTTTGCCTCAGTTATACCCCCTCCTAAGTCTCTGAAAACATTGTGAATAATGAAGAAATTGCTTGTTACAAGCAATTTCTTAATTTTCTTACAATGTATTCTCAATTATGGATTACAGGGATGTAAAAATGAGTGATTGAACAGGGAAGGGTTAACCCATTCCAACTCAATCTCTCCTTTTCACGCCCCTCGAGAATAAAGCTTTGGAAAACATTGTGGAAAATGAAGAAATTGCTTGTATCAAGCAATTTCTTCATTATTCACAATGTTTTCTATCCAAAAAGATGAAAAAATTTAAAATTCCATCAACTTGAAATTGTCGTCTGCGGCTTCTTTCAATTTGGACCAGTCTAAAATTTTGCTGTGTTGGAATGGGTTAAAACAATAACATACAGACACTAAAGATGCTGCATGTAATATCTTTGTCATTGATAATCATCACTACTGTAAATCCTTCAAGTACCCTCGCCAAATGATCTCTACAGTCTTTGTGATTGGCCAGAGTATTGGCTGCTGAAATTCTCGATACCAAAAAAAAAAAAAAAAAAAATCCATTTTGGCTTAGTCAAAATGACTGACTACAAACTGAGAGATCAAAGGACTGAAAGTCCTGAGAGCGGTTTTCCTGGTTTATCAGTAACCGCTCTCAATAATGCGAGCATTTTTCATCAATATGAATGAGTAAATCGTACACCTAAGTAGGAGGAGCAGCTGGTTGCTCGATAAGGATGTAGTGGTAGTATTGGTGTGTGAATTACCAGGAATCCATGGTTAGGAGCTCCAGCCGCCCCAATATAATTGAAAAACTATTAAAAGTTGCGTTAAACTCTATTCAATCAATCATAACCTATTACTGTTTACCGATTAAATCGCTATTTTGAATTAATCGCAACGTTTTCTTCTTAAGTGCGTGAAAATTTGTGGTTGTGTGGTAAAAGGTTAAATGATAAAAGGTAAAGATATCAAAGCTAACATTCAATTTTATTTTCGTTGAGCATATTATTATCACAATTGAAGTAGTTACATGTCCGTTTAAAAGATTTAGCCGAATTCGAGAGGTAAAAGGTGTTGTATTCGATGGGGTTAAATAGGCGCCTATAACAGGGTTGTAACGTATTACATATACTGTGTATGCGGGGTGTAATTTTGCTCAGCCCTGCCAGGTCAATACACCAGCAGACATTTTACATGTATTCGCTAACTGACCTAGATTCTATCTTGAAACTCGAGGAAATTATTTCTCTCATTTTGACAATTCATTAGACAATTTACCAAGGATATATTAAGTTTTAAACCATTTTTCTTAAAAGGAGGCTGTTGGCATTCAGCAAGTAAGTTATTTTCTTCATCAGCGATGAAACAAGATGGAGGCGATCACATTGATTTTCACTTCACGTTTATGAGCATGCGTGGAAATGAGCGAAAATGTGTGAGAACTTGTTTCCGGTTGATCGATATGAAATACCGGTTTTTCCTAAAAAAACCGCTAACAATGATTAAGATTTAATTACTCTGCCCATTGCATAAGAAGAAAATGATCTTGTTATTATTTTTCAAAATAATCTGAAATTAGACAAGCATATTAACCCTTGTCAAGCTGAACCCAGAATATTCCGGTTTTGCAGGAGGTGTAGACAAAGATCAGCCTGCACATAAGTGCAGTCTGATCTTAGTCTTACTCTACACCTCCTGTTTGTACTCATCCTGCTAGAGTTGTTTATAAAATTCCTTTTCAAAGGAAATATAGATGATTGAATAACAAGTATTACCAGTACTTTTAGACCTTTGATATTAATGCAATTCCCTAAGGGATTTTAAACAGTATGATAAAGGTTAACACTGATTTTAACAAAATCAAGAGACTAACTTGATTAGACTAGTTAGTAAATGTACCTTCCCCTATATGAATGTAAATAAATAGAAATCTTTTATTCACTCAACTGTTGACCATGGATGTATGTTATATAGAGCATCCAATTTATTGAATATACAGACACTTGCAGCACAAATTGTACCTGAGTTAAAAGGTTTCACCTATATATAAAGATTGAAATGCCTAAACCTTCCAACACTTCAATACAGACGCCAAAGATTTGTTACACATCTTCAAAATTGTAAATGTACGGTATTTCAGAATATTGATGCAAGTGATCTTTTACTTCAGCTACAGCCACGTCGAAGAACTATTTTTCAAATTCATTGACCATCAGTCAATAAACGTTACTAAAACATTTTCTGCATGCTTTATTAACCCATTCCCACACACTTTTGGATGTCCCTAAACAAAAACAATTGGGAAAACACTGTGTAAAATGAAGAAATTGCTTATAACAAGCAATTTCTTCATTTTACGCAATGTTTTCTACCCAGAAAGTTGAAAAAATCTGAAATGCCATGAATTTTAAATAATGGTCTGCACTTCCTTTCAATTTTGACTAGTCTAAAATTTTGTTGTGTGGAAATGGGTTAACAGTTGTCATGCTAAAAAAGAAATCTTCTACAGAATTGCATAACTAGTAAAATCAAAAGGCTAAAAGTACTGGGAAAAACCAACGGCAGGTTAACATTTATTTTGAAAATTCATCTATAAATGGCTCTGGCTTGAAAGGGACAAGTAGGTGGTGTAGACTACAATCAGACTGCACATATGTGCAGGCTGAATTTTGTCTATGCCTCTTGAAAAAGAAGGAATTTTCCAGGTTCAGCATGACAAGGGTTATTAACTGGAACAAGCTTGACAAGGATATTGTTTAACTGTAAGAATTGTATCATGTAAAACCAAACATAACATTAGCTGGCAAAACAGAAGATTTGACACCATTAATTATACAGTCAAACTTCATTTACTGCAACTTTTGGATTTTTCTAATACAATGGAAAATGGAACAAGATTCTCTGTTCCTCAATTTCTTGTATTGGGCCTCGGACAACTCCTACCCAGTGAAAGTCAAACTTTTGTTTATTTGTTAAAATGGGGTTTAACGCAGCTTTTAACAACTTTTGAGTCATATTGCAGGGGCTGGAGCACCTAACAATAGATTCCTGGTATATCTTGCACCAGTACAACTGTTACATCCTTTTCTAGCCTCCAGCTGCTATCCCACTTGGTTTATGATTGTCCACCCATTGGTGAGAGGCAAAATGTTGGAAAGGATATTTGCGGCAGCTGAGGATTGAACCTATGACACCCTATCACCAGAAGATTAGGAGTCTGGTTCAAAGTTTTGTAGCTGTTCTATAGTCCAGAATTAAGAATAATTACGTTTGATTTTCACTTGTAGTAGTGGAACAAAGGGTTTGCCCAACAGTCATAAGTTTATGCGTTTGATTGGTTTTCAGTCATTTGACTTGTTAATCATGTTACAACACATCCTTTTTAATCATGCACTGTGCGTCATATCAACCTGTTTTGTGAATAAAAACACTGCATACTTAATTTATGAAATTATGAATCTTGCTAATTGATTGTCGGAATCTTGCTAATTGATTGTCGGCACATTCATCATTAAACATTGTCTTAACCCATTCCCACATAACAAAATTCTAAACCGGTCCATATTTAAGGAAGTTACTCAAGACAATATTTTGTTGATGAAATTTCAATCTTTTTTGTATCATTTGTTACAAGCTAATTCTTCATTATCCTTAAACAATCCACCGAGACAATTAAAATGTTGTCGTTTGTAACTTCTTTTAACCTGGACCAGTCTAAAATTTTCTTACATGGTAATGGGTTAATACTAGCTCAAGCTCAAAATCCCAAGTCGTGTGAAGGTCAAATCTCAAGTCACCCCAAGGTGAAATGTTGAATTAACTTAACCCTTGTCCTGCTGAACCAGCAATATTCCTGTTTTGGCAGTAGGTATTGACAAAGATCTGCCTTCACATATGTGCCGTCTGATCTTAGTCTACTCCTCCTGCTTGTCCATTTTTCAGCCAGAGTTGTTTATAAGATAGATTTTCAAAAGAATAATTAATCAATTATAATTGCATCCAGTACTGTCAGCCCTTTGATTTTCATAAAATTCCATCAATGATATTTTTATTCAGCTTGACAAGGGATAAGTTTAATTTGTTCGGCACAATACTTTACACATTTCATCTTGCATATAATTTTCTGCACCTTGAACCTCAAAGGCAATGTAGGTACTCTTTAGTTTGGGAATCTCAATTCATTTCATTTACTTTTCATTTTTTGTATCTTTGCATCTCAAAGGAAATGCTTATTTCTGCTTGGGAATCTCATTTCATTTACTTTTCTTTTCATTTTCTGTATCTTCACCCATTAAAGGCAATGTAGTTACATGCACTATTCAGCTTGGGAATCTCATTTCATTTCATTAACTTTTCACTTTCTGTATCTTTCAGTGCTCCAGCTAGGCCATTTCATAAGGGCGCCCTGCCCTGCCCTCAAAATGTGGCGCCCTGCCCTTTTTTCAAATGCCCTGCCCAAATGATAGACCCTTAACTCTACCAATACTCTAGAAATTACCAACTATCCTTTAAATGTCGCATAAATTCGATTGATAGCTCAAGTTCGACGTGATTACAGATGTGTTAATCCAGCATACACATTACAACCTGTAGAAGTGGGGGGCGCGGCTTATCTCAGCCAGTCAACCAATCACAAAGTGCGATTCGTTATCGAGGGAGCAGTTTCTGATAATCTTTCATGACGATTAGCATATGCCCGTCAATCGATGTGACAGTTGTAAACAAACACCAATTGCTGTTTAAATGCTTGCCTATGGTTGTAGGATGATGATCGAGTTTGACACCCTTCATTAAGAAGTTTCAATTTTTTTGTAAGGTTCAAGTAGATATAGTTTTCATCCTTCTAACACGATTTATTCTTCCCCTGCTGCATCTTCGGAAATTGGGTCAATTCGAGACCTATAGATAATTCTTTTTACACTTGTTCGAGATCTTTTTTTTTTAATCAATATTGAACATTAATGCAAGAAAACTAACAGATAATAAGATCAATTATTAAAATCGTGCCAATTTGTTGTCATTTGTCAGTTTCTTTGAACAGGGAATGAGAAGTGCAAACAATTCGAGGCAAGTTTTTATATCAAGGTTTGTCATTCTTTAAAATAATTACCTCCGTAATGCACATTCCAGACAGTTTTTTACTGAAGGAACTTCACTTATTCATTTTATTTCAACTAGCAAACACATACATTTTCAATCATTTAGATTTTCATAATGCCTACCAGAGAGCGTAAATAATGAATAAATAAATGATATAAATGTTGTAAATAAAAAGTCACCAGAGCCCATCTTTAAGCTCTATAAATTCAAAATTTTCTTGGGGGAGACCCACACACTCCCCATTTTGTCGATTCGCAACTTGAAGTGCCCTTTTAGGGCACTAGCACCCTGCCCTTTTTCAATCCCAGCTGGAGCACTGATCTTTACATCTCAAAGGAAATGTAGGTACTCTTCAGCAGGGGAATCTCATTTCATTTCATTAACTTTTCACTTTCTGTATCTTTACATCTCAAAGGAAATGTAGGTACTCTTCAGCAGGGGAATCTCATTTCATTTACTTTGCTTTTCACTTTCTGTATCTTTACATCTCAAAGAAAATGCTCATTTCAGCTGGAGAATCTCATTTTTTTTTAATATACATGTACTTAATAATTTCAGGTTCAGGCATGAACATTCCACTGTGGGACTTTACAGGGTCAACAATGATTACAAGTAATTACATCAGGTTGACACCAGATAGACAAAGTTTACAAGGTGCAATTTGGAATTCTGTGGTAAGATGTATAATTTGTCTAAATTCAATTTGTAGATGACAAGCTTAAGTTGATAGAATATTAAAAATCTATTTTGTTTAGGGTAGAACACATTTTGGATAATGAAGAAATTGCATGAAACAACTGATTTCTCCACTTTCCATAATGTTTTCCAAATCTTTGTTCTTTTGGTAGTCAAAAAGCAGGTTTATGTTGGAATGGGTTAAAGAATCTTAAATTTGATCTGTTATTGCTTTAATTTATGAAGTCGAAATATTACAAGATTTTATGACATTGTAAGTGTCTTTTCATTCCTGCTCCTCTCAAGAAAACGCTTTTGAAAACATTGTGAAAAATTGAAGAAATTGCTTTTTTATACCCAAAAATACAGATTTTTGAAAATTTCATCAACTAAAGTTGATTTCTGTAACCTCTCTCCAAAATTTTGTCGGTTGGTAACATATTTATGTACAAAACAGTTGCCACTTTGTCTTTTTTTTATATAGAAATTTTGCAAATGGGAAATATAGTTTATTCTAAAACTTTGAAAAGTGTAAAAATCCAATTTGTTGTGATCGAGGCAAGTTTTACTTGAAATGAAATAATTTGATAATTACTGTGAGTTTAGCCCTTTCCCCCACAGTCCTGCTACCTCTCAGTTTAAAGGTTTGGAATTATTTTCATTTCGGACCAAGTTTTTTACACCAAGATTTTTAATTTTAACCTTGTCATGCTGAACCCGGAATATTCCGGTTTTGGCAGGAGGTTTAGACCAAGATCAGCCTGCACATAAGTGCAGTCTGATCTTGGTCTACACCTCCTGCTTGTACTTTTCCTGCCAGAGTTGTTAATGAAATTGATTTCTAAATGAAATATTGATTTTTGAACAACAAGCTCTATCAGTGCTTTCAGCCCTTTGATTTTACTGCAATTCAGTAAGGTAATTTATACAGCATGACAAGGGTTAATAGACTGATGTCGTTTTCTTTTGACCTCTTAAAAATATTGTCATCCTGAAAAGGAAAATGGAAAATGATGCAGTAAATTAATGAGTCCACAAGTTGGAGATGACAAATTTTGATGATTTTTTTTTTTATTTTTTTACTGTTAGAGTAGAAAACATTGTGGATAATGAAAAAAATCAGTTTCTTCATTTTCCACAATGTTTTCTAAAGCCTTTTTTAACCCATTAGTTACCAGATGACAAAATTTTAGACTGTTCCAAATTCAAAGATGTTGCAGACGACAAATTTCAAGTGATGAATTTTGGATTTTTTTGGGGGTAGACTAATGGATCCAAAATTAGCATTTAATTGAGTTATCTCAGTAGGACAATGATTTTATAACCCTTTACCAGATACCAAATTTTCAACTGGTCTAATTTAACCAATTACCAGACGGCAAAATTGTAGACTTGCCCAAATTGAAAGGAGTTGCAGTTAAAGTTTTTTCAAACTTACTAGGTAAAAAACATTGTGGAGAATAAAGCAATTTCTTCATTTACACAATGTTTTCCCAATCGTTTTTCTTGAGGGGTGTCCAAAAGCGTCACTGTGTGGGAATGGGTTAAAAGACCTTGCAGCCATCACATCATTATAAAGTTCAACTATTTTTGAAAATCTTTATTTTTACAAGCCAAAACCTCTGATATTTCTTCATTTTCCTTTATGTTTTTCAATGCTTTCCCTTGAGGGTTATAAAAGTGAGGTTGATGGGGAATGGGACGATGAAGCCACTTCTGCAGAGAGATTGGTAGATAAATGATCTAATTAAGATTTAAATTCATTAGTCATTACCTTACAATTTTAGTTCACACTGAGAAAATGTAGATCGAATTTGGAATCACTGTCACTCCCTCTCTCTTAAGCTTTTGCAATTTTGAAATCACTGTCACTCCCTCTCTCTAAAGCTTTTGAAATGATCTCTTTCCTATTCAATTCTGGTTTTTGCGTCCCTGTGATTTTATAATTTAGAAAAACATTGCAGAAAAGGAAGAAATTGCTTGTAACAAGCAATTTCTTCTTTTTCAGAATTTTTTTTCCTACTCATTGATTATTTTCAAATTAAATCCACTTTAAATTTCCATCTATAAAATGTTTCAATTTGGACAGGTCTAAATTTTGCAAAACAGGAAAAGGTAAATTATACATATAAAATCAGCTTCCAATTTATCTATTTACATGTACTTAATTTTGGTTTTGGTTGCCGGATTCACTTCATTGTAGTCTATTTACTTTAGTCTATCATATCAAGTAAACGATAGTTACAAAACTTAAAATATAGATAGAATAATTGTTTCAGTGGAAGGTTGAATTATTTTTCAGTGAATTAGCAATAAAACTTTTAATTTCCAGACCTAGAGGGTCTGATAGAGGGCGTAATTTGGATTTGGGATTCAAATATTTCATTAATAATCTCATTTGGCCTATGTTGTAGGTTTTCATTTGAATCGTCTCAGCAAGACAATTCAAATGAATACCCACAACATGGGGTTTTATTGAGAAGTAAGGATTTTAGAATACTGTTCTTATCTAGAGCTCTGATTTTCACTCACTGCTGCACCTCTTGACGAAAACATGATTTTCTAGAAGTGTATCAAATTATTTGAAATACAACAGATGTTTTTGGTCCTGCAATGTCTTCCTTCCTTTCTTCTTTCCCTTTAGAATCTTACTATGAGTTGTTTACAATTGCTAGAACGCTGATGCCAATCAAAAAATCAAATTTTATCAATTTATTCACCTAAACGGGAAGTGAACTTTGAATTCTGGTGTTAATGTTAAGAGTTTTTGTTAGATTAGCAAATTAGATTCTATAACTACAGGTTATATAAGGTGTAATAACAATGTTTAGATCAACAACCAATGATTTGCCTGTTATTTTAGGTCCCTGGCCAAATACTTTAGATAATAATGTCATTTAACCCTTTCCTGTTTTGCCAAAGTTTAGACCTGTCCAAATTCAAAGGTTTTGCAGATGAAAATTAAGAGGGGATTTATTTTGAAGAATAACCATTCATTAAGGTAAAAAATATTGTGGAAAAAAGAAGAAATTGCTTCTTACAAGCAATTTCTTCTTTTTCCACAATGTTTTCTCAAGTATAAAAACCTAGGGACGTAAAAACCAGGGATTAAACAGGAAAGGGTTAAACCATTCCCACAGGATCCCGCCTTTTTACGCCAATCAAGAAAAAAAAATTCGTAAAATATTGTGAGGTACTAAGAAATTGCTTGTTAAAAAGCAATTTCTTCATTATCCATAACGATTTCTACCCCAAAAAGACAGATATCCTAAAATTCCATCTACTAAAAATTGTTGTCTGCAACCTTTTTGAACATGTCTAGAATCTATGGTTTAGTAATGGGTTAAAACCTCAATCCAAGTGGGGGGTCAGAGGAGGTGGCCAGCTATCCATCCATTAAGAAGGAAATGCATTGATTTTGATATAAATAACTGAAGTGTAAAGTAGTGAATTTTGTATTCATTTTTTCTGCTAAAGGGCACATTATTATCCTATATATCATGGTGCACTGATTTTCCACAGGGCAATGGTTGAAATATATTTTCTTTACCTTTCAGCCATGCAGGGTTCGTAATTGGGAACTTCATGTTCAGTTTAAAGTACATGGTCAAGGGAAAAGTTTATTTGGTGATGGTTTTGCTATTTGGTATGCAAAAGAGAAGGCACAATTAGGTGGGTAATACCTAAGTAATTTTCAGGGTGTTTTAGCTTAAATGGGCTCCACGAGCTAAAGGTGAGGCATTGTGATTGGTTAATGTCTATCATACGTCTGACAGTCTGCTTTTCTTTACAAAGTCTCTTCATCTTTACGACTTGTCCAATCAGGCTGAAGCCGCTGTCATAGCACAGTGGGTAGCGCATCAGACTGCTAATCTTCAATCATGGGATGTCATCGGTTTTATCCCCGGCGGCTGCACATATCCTTTCTGACGTTTGTCTCTCACCGATGGGTGGATAATCATAAACCTAATAGGGATAATAGTTGGAGGCTAAGAAAGGATATAGTCGTAGTACTGGTGTTAGAAATAACAGGAATCCATTGTTAGGTGCTTCAGCCGCTGCGATATGACTGAAATACTGTTAAAAGTGGCGTTTAACCCATTCAATCAATCAGCCAATCAGATTGAAAGTTAGCAGGGATGTTCCTTGAGGGGAGCTCTACCAAAACAAAAAAGATTTAACCCATTACAAGATGACAAAGATTACTGTTCCAAATTTAAAGAAATTGTAGCCAACATTTCAGATTGAGCTATAATTTGAAAATAAATACCAAAAAGGGTAAAAACATTGTGAGAAAAGGATAATTCACGTTTTGCAAGTAATTTCTCCTTTTCCCACAAAGGTTTCCTTGATTGTCTGGATTGATTTATTGCATCACCAATTTAGCATTTACGTTTGTTGTAAACAAAAGCTTCTCAGATCTTTTTTCAAAAATTTTATCTCAACTTAACCCATTACCAGATTGCAAAATTTTGACAAAGATCTTCAGACGAAGATTTAAAGTTCATGAAATATTAGGTTTTTTTCAAATTTCCCGATAGAAAACAATTTTTAAATGAAGAAATTGCTTGTTTCAAGCAATTTCTTTATTTTACACAATGTTTGTCAAACTGTTGAGGGGCGTCCAAAAGCGTCACTGTGTGGGAATGGGTTAAGAATTTTGTTATTAAGAAAACCCTGTTATTTCACAGGGACCCTAAGGAGACTGAGTGAGGACCATCATAGTCCTTGTGTCCTTACCCTTGTCATGCTCAACCCAGAATATTCCTATTTTGGAAGGAAGTACAGACAAAGATCAGACTGCACTTCATTTATACACTTAGTCTATACCTTCTGTCTGTCCTTTGCAAGCCAGAGTTATTTATGAAATTAATCTTAAAATGAAATATTGAAGATCAAACAAGTAATTCCAGTCCTTTGGTTTTAGTGCAATTCTAGAATAGATTCTATTCAGTTTGAAAAGGATTAACATTCATCATGCTGAACCAATGATATTTATTTTTGCTAGGTGGTGCAAACAAAGATTAGCCTGCACTCAATATGTGCAGTCCGATCTTAGTCAATACAACCTGTTTGTCCATTGAGATAAATTTCTGAGAATTGGAAATCTGATCCCTCATATTTGTAGTGATATATCTTTTACACTTTTGAAAATTAAAATCAACTGCTACTTCATTTAAGAGATGAGGAGAATATTTTTTGTTTTCATGGAGGTATGAACCGAAAAACCTAATCACACAATGTATGAATCCGCGAAGAGGATTCATACATTGTATGATTAGGTTTTTCGGTTCATACCTCCATGAAAACAAAAAATATTCTCCTCATTTCTTATAATTTAATAGCATCGAGCGAAAAAACCAAAAGCTTTACAAATTTTGATACCTTTTTGTATTGGACTATTTTGTGTGATAGCATACAAAATCGCCGCGTGCTCAAAATTTTGTTCATGGAGTTATGAATATTTTTTTTTTACCAATCAGAACGCTTGTTTTCATAGACGAAACTAAAAATTAAATTATATCTTAATGAGGGAATCATAAAAGTGAATGAACACATACAGGAAAAGAATATTTATAATTAGGTTTGCCCCCTTTAGTGTTATGACCCATTCAAAATCAGCTTTGACTTAGGACAGATTATTGAGATAGAATGAATATTCAAGCTTTTGCCTTTTAAGTGAAAAAAAAAAGAAAATAATGATATGCTGGTATTCAGCATTTGCTACTGTTTCCAAAAAGTCATTGTTCTTAACCCTTTCCTGCACAATTCTTTGTTTTTTACGTCCAAGCCATTTTACACTTGAGAAAACATTGTGGGAAAAGAAGAAATTTGTTGCAACAAACAATGTCTACTTTTTTAAGCTCACCTGAGCACGAAGTCCCCTTTATAAATAGCTCAAGAATTGAAAACTCTGCCATGGCAACAAAAGTGAAATTTTAAAATAAAAAATATTCTCCTCCTGACCCAGAAAGCATAGAGCCTTGATATTTTGCATGAAGCATCAGTATATTGACCTCTTTCAAAATAGCTAAAATCATGATCTTCTGGTCCCTAGGGGCGAATGATTTTTAAAAGACGTCTCCTCCCAAACCACTTGGCCAATTTGAACCAAATATGGCAGAAATGTTCCTCAGGTTGTCCCCTTTAAAAATTGCTAAAAGAATTGAAAACTCTGGCTGCCATGGCAACAAAAGTGAAATTTGAAAATAATCTTTAAAAATCTTCACCTCCTGACCCAGAAGGTGTTGAGCCTTGATATTTTGCATGAAGCATCAGTATATTGATCTCTTACAAAATAGCTAAAATCATGATCCTCGGGTCTCCAGGGGCAGATCCGGGGGGGGGGGGGGGATTATATGCATGAAGCCTGACTTCTTTCTTATTTCTGAAATTTTAACCCATGGATCCAGAGGGAGGAAAAAGTTTTTTCCTTCTTTCAAATCTGCCCTAAAGCCTTGGAATTTGTAATTAAGACTTTTGGATCCCAAGGCTCATAGTCTTTATATGTAAGTGTGGTTTACTTGTATCATAATCCTAACATTAACATGAAATTAGACTGTTGAAAGAAAAAGAGCCTTTTTCTCAGATGAGTGCCCCAGGGCCAACAGTCCTCTTGTTTATCATATTGTCTACCCTGTATATTAGTTACTTTTCAAATTTCAGTCATTTTCTAGTCGAGTGTAACTTCTTTCAAATTCATCAAGTCTATTATTTTGAAAAACAGGAAAGGGTTAACCCTTGTATTACGGAACCTGGAATATTTCTGTTTTGGTCGGAGATATAGACAAACATCAGCCCGCACATAAGTGCAATCTGATGTTAGTCTACACCACCTGTTCAGAGTTGAGTCCTTTGATTTTAACGAAATTCTGAAAAGGTTTTATTCGGTATGACAGGTAGTTGAAAAGATCTCTTCAGAAGTACTTCAGTATTGCTATAAACCTATTTATTTTTCATTGATCAGGAAACAAGCTCTCCCAACTTAGATATATACCTCTTGATGATATCTCCAGTACTTAGACTAGTTATGAAAGAACCAAGGTGACAGCCACTCACAGAAATTGAACTTCTTAACCTCATTTTTACATGTTAATTAAATAACTCTGGAAAACATTGTGAGAAAAGGAGAATCTGATTATGAAAGCCATTTCTCCTCTTCTCACAATGTTTTTTAATCCATTTGGTACTAATTTTTAGCTCACCTGAGCACAACGTGCTCATGGTGAGCTTTTGTGATCGTTGAATGTCTGTCGTCCATTGTGCGGCGTCAACAATTGAAGTGTTTGAACTCTAGAGGCCATAGTTTTGACCTAATCTTCATGAAACTTGGCCAGAATAATTGTTAGGTCATGAGGAGTCAGCCTTTTGATTATGGAAAGGTTCTATTGTAAAACACAGGAAAAGGAGCCTTAATGACAATTTCTTTGTTTACACTCTAGAGGCAACAAATATGGCTTTATCCTCATGAAACTTTGCCAGAATAATTATTAGGTCATAGAGATGAAGTTGAACCCTATTGATTATAAGAAGGATCTTTCTGAAAACATGGGAAAAGGGGCCTAAATCACAATTTCTTTGTTTACACTCTAGAGGCCACAATTTTGGCCCAATCTTCATGAAACTTGGTCAGAATAATTGTTTGATCATGAGGATGAACCCTATCGATTTTTGGACGATTCTATTGGAAAACATAGGAAAAGGGGTCTTAATGACAATTTCTTTATTAACGCTCTAGAGGTCATTATTTTGGCTCATGGTCATGTAACTTGGTCAGGATACTTGTAAGGTCATAGAGATGAACCTTATAGATTATGGGAAGGTCCTATAGGATAACACAAGAAAAGGGGCCATAATGACAATTTCTTAGTTTACAATATAGAAGTCACAGTTTTGCCTCTATCTTCATGAAACTGATTATAGTTATTTGTCTCTAATTGCATTTTTTTAAAAGCAGGCAGTTCAGGTGAGCGATCTAGGACCATCATGGTCCTCTTGTTTACCAGTCTTCGAATCAGCCTCTGCAAGTACTTTTATTTTTGACTGACATAATATTTTGATGTGTTAATCAGTTCATATCAAATCATGAAGGGAATGGTTGAAGTGATTGAAAAAAAAAGAGATTTAGAACTTATAAGTATTTCTATTTAGGTCCGGTGTTTGGCAGTAAGGACTATTTTGTTGGCTTGGCAATTATAATGGATACATACAGTAACCACAATGGACCCCACAATGTAAGTTTTACTGCTAAATATACTAACATCATTTGGACTTATAACACAAGAAGAGCCAGCATTCCATTCAACCATGGCCAAATTTTAGATGTCCAAATTCAAAGGTGTGCCAGGCGACAATTTAAAGTTCATAAAATTTCAAAACTTTAACAACTTTCTGGATGGAAAACATTGTGAAGATTGAAGGAATGGCTTGTTGCAAGCAATTCATTTTACTCAATGTTTTCTCGATTGTTTTCCTTGAGGGGTGTCAAAAAGAGTCAATGTGTGTCATGCTGAATCTGGAATATTCCTGCTTTGGCAGGAGGTATACACAAAGATCAGTCTACACATATATGCAGTCTGATCTTTGTCTACACCACCTGCTTTTTCCTTTTAAGCCTGAGTTATTTATAAAGCAATTAATTTTAATGCAGAATTGTGTTTCTAGTGCTTTCAGTCCTTTGATTTCAATATTCTCCTGTAAAGTATTTTAATCAGCATGACAAGGGTTAAAAAAATCAGGGCCCTATATTATAAAACTTTTTCGGTATGCTATTTAGAATTAACTAAAATTTCAAGTTGACGTTAACCCCTTACCATACGATCATGCTTTATTATTCAAGAAAAAGCTTTGGAAAACACTGGACAATGAAGAAATTGCTTGTTAAAATCAATTCCTTCATTATCCACAATGTTTTCTACCTCAAAAGGCAAAGATAGTTTAAATTTCACCGTATTTCAAGTTTTTAAAATGTGGTTTGCAACACCTTTCGATTTAGACCAGTCTAAAGTCTTATTTTTAAGATCCTGTTAAATTGAAATTAAATATTAAGTCAAATTTGAAGTTTAAGTAAATTCTGAATTTAATGCTTATTTAGGTTTTAAAATCTGGGACCAAGATGAAGAATAGGGCATTAAATTTTAATTTTTATGCCCCCACTGTCTGTCTGTCTGTCTGCAAAACTTAAAAAAACTCTACATCGCCAATTACTACCACTCTATTCAAGATACAATACTCATATTTGGTATGATACATCTCCATAATATGCATCTCCTTAAATCAAGGTCATGTGATAAGGTCAAGGTCACATACCAAGGTCAAATGTTTAGTCTTGTTGTTTGGGCATTGTGTTTCACAAACACATCTTGTTCATAATGATTTTATAAAAAGGTTTTTTCATTATCTGCATACTCTGACCGGGGTCTATTCTTAATTTTGTCCCTAATCTTGTGACAGGTCACAGTGTATGTAGAATATTTGGGGATTGCTCTATGGTTCTCATAAGGACATCATTTCTCCTCCAAAGGAATCCTGAAATCTTTGTTAAAATTCTTTACATAAGCTTCTCCTCATAATTTCAGAAAAGGTCACAAGCCAGATATGGAAAGTGTTGCCGAACTGAAGACAAAGAATTTCAAAATTATTTATGTAAACAATGAAGATTTTAGGATTCCTTTTGCAGAGAAATTCTATCCCTTATAGAGCCATAAAGCCTTTAAAAAAGCATTAAGAAGTCAGTTGCTGTCTGCAGAATGCATAGTAAAACTCTGACCAGACTCTGGATGTGCATTTCTTGATTTCTTTTTTGCCAAAGTCATGTAATTGAAACAGACATAAAGAGTTAACTCTGTCCCTGGGGATATTTGTGTAGTGGATATGTGTCCAATTGTTGTCCATGGCATAGCTTCTGAATTAACTCATTACCACATAAGAACATTCTGGACTAGTCCAAGTTGTAAGAAATTGCAGACGATAATTCAAACTTTATGAAAATTTAGATTTTTTCAACTTTCTAGTTAAAATAATGTGGAAAGAAATTGCTTGTTTTCCCAATTGCTTTTCTTGAGGGGGGCGTCAAAAAGCACCATTGCTCGGGATTGGGTTAACGGATGGATTTCAAAATAACTTGGCACTGTTGTTCCTTTTGAGCCGCCGCCATAGCAAAGTTGGTAGTGCGTCGGACTGTCAATCTAGAGGTCCTGGGTTTGATCCCGGACGGCAGCACTCATAATCGTAGACCTATGTGGGATAGCCGCTGGAGGCTAGGAAGGGATGTAATGGTAGTACTGGTGTGAGAAATACCAGGATTCCATTGTTAGGTGCTTCAGCCGCCATGATATAACTGAAAGATTGTTGAAAGCTGTGTAAAACCCCATTGAAACAAACAAACAAAATCTAAATTAACCCATTATCACATAGGAAGAAATTGCTTGTTTTCCAAAATTTCTTTTCATGAGGGGCGTCAAAAGGCACCTTTGCTCGGTAATGGTTTAACAGATGGATTTCAAAATAACTTGGTACTGTTGTTCCTTTTGAAGAGTGCTAGTGCTGTGAATAAAGTTCTGTTGAATAATCCCAAGTTCAGGGTCACAAATAAAGGTAATGTGATAAGCAATTATGATTGGACATCCATGTCAATTTAACCCTTGTCATGCTGTATGAATTACGTTACAGAATTGCTGTAAAATCAAAGGGCTGAAAACACTGATAGAACTTGTTGTTCAAAAATCAATATTTCTTTTAGAAATCAGTTTAGAAATCAACTCTGCCAGGAGAAGTACAAGCAGGAGGTGTAGACCAAGATCAGACTGCACTTATGTGCAGGCTGATCTTTGTCTACATCTCCTGCCAAAACCCGAATATTCCGGGTTCAGCATGACAAGGGTTAAGTTTCTGGTATGTTTTGTATACCTATTTTATTATACTCTTGTTACTATACTTGCAGCATCAACATCCGTATGTATCTGCTATGGTCAACAATGGTACCCTGCACTATGACCATGATAGGGATGGTACCCACACTGAAATAGCCGGATGTGAATCCCAATTTAGAAATAGAGATGAAGATACTTTTATAGCTATAAGATATGAAGGAACTAGTCGTACTTTAAAGGTAAATCATACAATACAGTAATTATCATAAGATTCAGGGAGCTATGCGTAACACAGAAATACTCTTATTTTTCTTAAAAGTTCAATTCTGGGTAGTGGCAAATAACTGCATTCAAACAAACTTATTTTTAACTTGGCTGTTTTCGGAGAAAACCCAAAGTACTGTCATCACCTGAGCGCAGTGTGCGTCGGGGTTGGTGTGACAAACTTTAACCTTGGTCATATCTCTGTTGTTATTGAAAATTATCCTCATGAAACTTGCCATGTGTATTGACCATCACAAGAGCTATCTAGACTATCAAGGGGGATAACTCTAAAAGAGTTTTTGTATGAGTTATGCCCCTTTTCCGACTTAGAAATTATGCATTATCCAGCCCCTGCAGCCGAGCATTCCACTGTGGGTGGTGCTCTTGTTTAGCCTTGTTTTCACAGTGATAATTGACGTATCACTGGCCTTGCCCACTGATTCAGACAGAAAATTGTTCATACATATTAAATAATTTTATTTTGCAAATATATTGCCTATAACTTGTAGCAAAAATAGTGAAATTGGTGGTTTGCAACAAAAAACGTCTCAACTACAGCTTAAATAAGTTGTAGTTACGATATTTAAGTCACTTTTTATTGAGAACCTTGATCAGAAAATTAGTTTTAGTCCAGTTAATTTGTTGGTAAAACTTCTAAGTAAAAAAAAAGGAGCACAATTCATTCAAAAATGCGTTTAGAGTTAGCCACATTGCTGTTATTGATTGCTATTTTGATAGTGAACATATACTCCGAGTTTCAGTTGAAAGTGTTCAGTTATACCAGACATATTATAAAATGTCCAGGTTTTTCAAGTCAAATCAGGGGAATAATTTAATCAAATATGTATATAGAGCTATTTCCCTTGTCATAGATTGCTCTTTTGATAGTGAGCATATATTCCTAGTTTCAAGTGAATGTGGTCAGTAATACCAGAGATATTACAAAATATCCAAGTTTTTGGACGATGCGAACATGGAGTATGACCTAGCCATAGCAAAATCTTGGGTTCACCAAAAAGAGTCAAGCTAAATATAAGGGTAGGTTAAAAGTCACATGTTACTGCCAAATACTATGGTTGGCATGAATTACATGTGTCTACATTTATGGTTGAATTGCTCAGTTGTTCTCCTTTATGCCTATTGAAATAAACTATTTGATAGCTCCAATTTCCAGATTAAGATCAAATTCAAGAATAAGCCTGCCTGGATCATTAATCAACAATTTACAGTTTTATTTTAATATGGCAATGTTTTGCTTTTTCATGAGTAAATGTACTTATAGAATAAAAAGTTCATATTTTATTCAAGGACACAGGTCAAAATTCTAATTGGTAGGAATTTTTAGGAGCATTAGATCTCTTTTTTTCTATGGATTTCAAGACGTTTAAAACTTCTATTTTGAGTACAAATGCCATTTTAACATATTTGAAAAAAAAAACCCCACTAAAAGGCACACTTCTAAGAATATCGATTTCAGCAGGGAAGTGAATTGTAGTATTAACCTACACGACTCTGCTTTTTTTTACACCCCCTCAAGGAAACTGTTTGGAAAACATTGTGGAAAATTAAGAACTTGCTTGTTACAAGCAATTTCTTCATTATCCACAATGTATTTTATCCAGAAAGACATTTTTTTTTAAATTTTCATCAACTTGAATTTTTCGTCTGCTACATCCTTCGATTTGGTCCAGTCTAAAATTTTTTGTGTGGAAATGGGCTAAAAGATGAGTTATTTATCGAAGATGACCTATATATATTTAACTTTTGTTTACTGTTCCAGGTTTCCATGGATATAGATGGTAAAAATGAATGGCAGGAATGTTTCATAGTAAACGGTATACGATTACCTACTGGCTATTATTTTGGTGCGTCAGCTGCAACAGGAGAATTAGCAGGTTATTCTTTTTTTTGAAAATCGCAAGAGTTTCTAAAAAAATAATTGTTTAAGGTTTAATTATAATGTATAATTTCAATTATCCACGTCATCACAATATTGCTTTATGATGCACCTCATGGAAAAAAATTGGAAAACATTGTATAAAATTAAAAGTTAATTTGCAACAAGCAATGTCTTATTTTCTACCCACCGGGTGGATCATCGTAAACCTAAGTGGGATAGCAGCTGGAGGCTAGGAAAGGATATAGTGGTAGTACTGGTGTGACCAGGAATCCATTGTTAGGTGCTTTTCTACCAAGAAAGTTGAAAAATATAAAATTTCATAAACTTTTATTTGTCGTCTGCAACTCTTTAAAATTTGGACTAGTCTAAAAAATCTCCGTCTGTAAATTGGTTGAATAAAGCTAGCAAAAGAGGGGATGTTGATGGTTTCAAAAATGGTCCAAATTTGTATTCTTATGCCTCTGCATTGGTAGATTGTCAAGGTCATCTGACAAGGTCATCTATCAGGTTAAATTCTAAAAAAATATGCATAGCTTTTATGGGAGAGTTTTTGTGTCACAAATATGTCTTGTTGTATTTGAAGGGGGGGGGGTCAAGTTTTTAATATCATATTATAAGAAATGGAGAGAATATTTTTATTTCCAATGTAGTAAAAAAAAAAAAAAAGAACTTAAGTTAATCATGGCTTCAGTTCATGGTGTTTGATAAGGTTTTTCAAATCATACCTCATTTAGAACAAAAATATTCTCTCCATTTCTTAAATCTTTCCCATTCAATCCCTGATTTTTAGATCATTTTTATCTTACCTGAGAAAACATTGTGGAAAAAAGAATAAACTGCTTGTAACAAGTAATTTCTTTTTTTCCTACAATATTTTTCTATCATATAGGATGGTCACTGTTTGATTATTACTTACTGTAAAATGTTGTCTGCTAGCTTTTTGAATCTTAACTAGTCTAAAATTTGTTGTCTAGTAATGGCTTAAGTATATTGATTCTGAAATGCCATTTTCATTTTCTGTTTGCAGATAACCATGATATTATATCAATGAAAGTTTACGAGTTAGATATACCAGATCAAGTAAGTTACAAACTTTATGATTCTCTTTTTATTAATTCAAAGATGAGTCTTTTTTTATCCATTATTAAATACATTCATTTTGAAAATCCAAGCAATAGAATAGAGTTAGTGGATAATGCAAATCACAACCAGAATCCATAAACACAAACTGACACATTGAAAAAAAAATGTTCTTAAAAGCATTTATGGAAAATGAAAATGGCATTTTGCTTGTAAAGCACATTTTTTGTTGAGTGTTCTACCTTTTGTAGCTCTGCTGTTGGCTGCAAGTTCTTTCAATTTCAACCATTCTCAAATCTGATTTTCTGGTGTAACCCATTCCAAAATGACAAATTTCAGAAAGAGACTGTAGATGATAATTTCAAGTTGATAGATTTTTTAAACCTTTGTCTTTTGAGGTAACAAACAATTTCTTCATTATCCACAATGTTTTCCAAAGCTTTTATATTGAGGGGCGTTTAAACGCGTCATTGTGTGGGAACAGGATCAATGGATCCATGACTTACAAGAAATGCTGTCGATAAAAGTTTTAGTCATTTTTGAGCTACAATTCAATAGCAAATGTGTTTTGGTAAGGCATTTGATAGTATAAACACTGATTTGTTGAAGCAAAATCATGAGCTCATTGGGGTCCTGCATGTCTCGGTGGCTAGGGTGACAGACTTGTTATCTTGGAGATGATTAGGGTTTGAGTCCCAGCTGCATAGCTGGTCAAGTTTGTATGTCCATAGGCAAGGAATACAGAGCTCAAGGCAAGCAGATGCCTAAGTGGTTAAAACAGTTAAAGTTTTAATGATATTGAAATAAATATCATTAGATTTTGTCAAACGTTTGAAGGTAAAAGGGATAGTGTTGCTATATACCTTACAACACAACTTTTTTCTAAAGGATTACATTGTGTTTAATAATCATTTTAACTTATACATTTAAAAAAGTATGAACCACATGATCTCAATTGATAGAAAGGAGGTAAATGAAGAAATGACCGATCGCTGGCCCCGCCCACTTACTCCTTTAGCCATGCCCATTGACTCTGACAGGAAGTCCCGCTTTGATTTTTTAAGGAGTTCTTTAGCAAAATGTATGGCCAGTAGCATGTAACAAACAAGTAGAATGATTGGTTGACAACCTTAACGTCGTAACTACAGCTTAAATAGGCTTTAGCCATGACGTTTAAGTCGGGATACCAGCAATAAAGGTTAACAAAATGGCAGCCATTGTTGGAGTTGATAAGCTCAGGTCCGGGCTGAATAAATTATTTCATTGGTTGGTTGATTCCTTGATTGATGGCCGAGATTAGTCAATTGAGACTGTCATTGAAAGAATCAATTGACCAGTCAAATCAATCATTTGGATTGGAAGTGAACTTTGTAATCGGACATTAATCAAGATGAAGTACAATGTTAAGGTCGCTAACCATTCCGTTTTGTTTTTTGTTACCAACAAAATAACACTGTTTATTATCTAATTGGAATTTTGGAGTTCAGTAGTTGTAGCCAGCACTCTGTCAATTAGTGGCCTTAGGTATTGAGTAACTTATCAAATAGTACAAAAGGTCAGGCGTGTCAGACTATCAATCTAGAGGTCCCGGGTTCGATCCCCGACGCACTCATCCTTTCCGACTAATTGTCTCTCAACAATGGGTCGATAATCGTAGACCTATGTGGGATAGCAGCTGGAGGCTAGGAATGGATGTAATGGTAGTAATGTTGTGAGAAATACCAGGATTCCATTGTTAGGTACTCCAGCCCCCGCGATATAACTGAAAGATTGTTGAAAGCGGCGTAAAACCCCATTCAAACAAACAAACAAAAGGTTAGAGAAGATAGATATCAAATTCAAGACCACAACAGTTGTGAACACAGGGTTCGCACAGGCTTGAAAAGTACTTGAAAATGAAGGGCTGTCTTGAAAAGCCCTTGAAAACTGAATTTGTCTGAAAAGCACTTGAAAAATAGCCATTGGCCTTGAAAAGCACTTGAATTACACTTTTCCGGTATTCCAGGCAGTTAGCTTCGGTCTCAAAATCAAAAGTGAGCATGTAAAAGGAATTTCGGCACGTTTGAATGATGATAAAAAAAAAATCGGCGAGAGCGCCATAATGTAGGTATAGGCCGAATATGTATGGCACGAATCAGAATTTGAGTGGCTTCCCTTCCGACATGGTGGCCGCACACCTCAGCGTGTCCGAAAAGTAGAAATTTATGCGAATCACGTAGAATTGACAGAAAACACGTTAATCTTTTTCTCCCAATACGCCCCGATTCGTACGAAAAAGAAAACCCAATTATAAAGAAAGTAACCATCGTAGATCTTTCCTATCGAAAATTTGAAAATTTAAATCGGTCCAGGACAATGCCACCTCCCCGCCGCTGATTTAATTATAGTAATGATGTACTTTTTCATGAGCTAGTTATCCAAAGCTCTGTTAATCTAACACAGTCATAGCGATTTTCTCTCAACACGAGCCTTTGTTGATGGAAAAACACAGCTGACGTCACAAAAACGTCGGGTCAGTTCATTTTACTCTATGGGATCGCAGGGTCGTGACGTACATCAAAAAGACCGACAAGACAAACTCGAGTGGGTCGCCCACGTGTTGCACTATTTTTCCAGAGTAGAATTTTTGCGCAAATCTTGGTCATTTATGAATTGTAGTTGATTTGCAATTAATTATTCGGATCTTTTCCAACCCTGAAGTAAGATTTCATGGTTCCTTGTTTCTCTAACTTAATTGACAAAACTAGTGATTTTATTATGCAGTTGTTTTTGTTTATATTCAAATTATCTGCTTTCTGCGGATTTCCACTTATTATTTGAATTCTACCGGCTACGTTTTTTTATCGTGAATGAAAAAATATAAAACATATATATTCGACGCGATTTTTTTTTACAAATTTCAAAGCTGGTCTCACGCGCTCACTTGTGAAAAATAATTTCATAAAAGCATTGTGCTGAGCTATTCCGACTTTATAGGAACAGCAACTGAAGTCTGTTCATGTCTCGATTTATATGCCCATCCCATATTATAGTAAAAGAAATTTGTTTCACGAGTAACAGCAATTTAAATTGGGGCAGTATAAGATGTCCATTTTGAATGTGTGTAAGTCCAACCGATCCTCCATTGCAAATAGTTTACAAAACTCAATACCCGAAGTTGGGTCAAGCTCAAACTATGGCCAACTGCAAATTAGGGTCACATGTGGATTGGCACTTGACTGGCAGTTGGGTAAACTAATAATCAATCTACGGCACCTTTGTATTACTGAATAATAAGTCCTTGAAAATGGTAAGATTTGTCCTTGAAAAGTCCTTGAAAAGTCCTTGAATTTCACTTGGCATTGTCTGTATGAACCCTGGAACAAAAGTAAAATATAAAAGAGAAGATATTGATGGTCCTGAATAGCATATGTCTGAGCAGCGTTAGTATGGCTTAGATTTAAAAGTTGGATTCTTTAACCCATTACAAGACGGCAAGATTTTAGACTAGTCAAAATTGAAAGGAGTTGCAGACAACAATTTTAAGTTAATGAAAATTAAAATTGTTGCAACTTCTTGGGTAGAAAATATTGTGGAAAATGAAGACATTGCTTGTTACAAGCAATGTCTTCATTTTACATAATGTTTTCTCAACCCTTTCCTGGACAAACCCAGGATTCTACGTCACTGTGATTTTATACTTGAGAAAACATTATGGAAAAAGGAGAAATTGCTTGTAACAAGCAATTTCTCCTTTTTCCACAATATTTTCTACCACATAGGATGGTCAGATTTCGAATTGCATGCATTTTTCATTGTCGTCTGCAACCTCTTTTAAATTGGACCAGTCTAAATTTCATAAAACAGGAAAGTCTTAATTGTCTTTCCTCAGGGGCATCAAAAAGCGTCATTGTGTGGGAATTGATTATGTTTTCATACATCCATGAAAACAACAACTTTTCTCCCTATTTTGCAAGAGTGAACATATTGAATTGGATATATATTGGATATATTTTACCTTTCAGAAAGAGGAGGAAGAATACAGAGGCCTTCCAACAGCTGATATATTTACTCCACCTAGAGGTATAAAGAGTTATTTCTGTTCTTAGCCCATTACCAGACGACAAAATTTTAGACTAGCCCAAATTAAAAGAAGTTGCAGATGATGATTCAAAGTTTATCAAATTCTGGATTGTTTCAATTTTCTGGAGAGAAAAGATTGTGGTAAATGAAGAAATTGCTTGTTCCACAATGTTTTCCAAAGCTTTTTTTCCCTGGGGCGTCTAAAACTGTCACTGAGTGGGAATGGGTTAAACGCTCCTCAACATTCTTGACTTGTAGTTTTGAAGAAAGTGTACCCTTTCTCTACAATCTTTCTTCCTTTTGAACACTTTTTTAGCAAATCATGCCACAGTTATGATACCAACTAAAAATGAGAAATTTATCTTCTTCAAGTATGATATTACTCCACTTAACCCTTTACTGTATTTCAAAAGTTTAGACCTGTCCAAATTCGAAGGTTTCAGATTACAGTTTGAAGATGACAATTGTAAGTATTCAGGTGGGTAGAAAATATTGTGGATAAAGAAGAAATTCCTTGTTACAAGCAACTTCTTCTTTTTCAACTATGTTTTCTCAAGTTTTAAAGCATGGAGACTTAAAAATAAGGGATTAAATCTTTTTATTATTTATAAAAGGTATATTTAGTCCCAGAATCAAACATGAGCCTTAAAAAGGAATTCAAACAATTCTTCTTGTGTATAATATAAAGATTAACCATTACCACAAAATTACGCTTTTTGACACCTTGAAGAAATACAATCATGTAAAACTTTGTGGGAAAAGGATAAATTGCTAGTCACAAGCAATTTCTCTTTTTCCTACAATGTTTTCTACCCTATTTGGCTCTTATATTCCGATTTGAGCAAATGTTTAATGTTTTCTGCAACCTCTTTTGATTTGGACCAGTCTAAAATTGTGTCATCTGATAATGAGTTAAAGCCATCTGGACATTAATACAGTGCATTATGAATATTCAATAATGGTGTGTCTGTACAATCTATAGAGTGCATAAGTACAGACTCTGAACATACCATTCAGATATGAAGACCTATTGAATCTTTACATGGCCCACATTCATCATCATTGAAATGTTATTGACAGGCTTTTGTGTACTTCTTTTGAAAATTCTGAATTATGACTCAATATGTAAACAGAGTAGATAAAGATAAACCAGCAGAGGTGTCTGTTGTGGGACTGTCTATGTGTGTGTGTTTGTCTGTCTGATTCCTTCAATGAATTTTGATCGAGTACAACACATGACTTTTTGAGGTGGGGCTGATTTCCATATATGGTGAAAACTTTGACAATTTTTCTAAAATTTTTCTAAGATGAGTTTATAAAATTTCACAGAAATGATCCTTTAGTTACCATTTATCAGGTCTCTAAATGAAATTGATCAGTTACAAATATGGGATTTTTGGACAATACCTATATATGGTATATTGCGAAAACTTTGAAAAACTTTTTTCTAAAACCCTAGTAGATTGATGTCAACAAAATTTGACACGAATTATATTTGGATGATCCTTTAATAATCAGTTCTTTTTTTTTCCAAAGAATTTGGATCAGATGAAAAAGATGGCTTTTATGGTGGGTGCCTTATTTCCATGAAACTTTGAAAATCATCTCAGAAACCAGGCAAAAGATTTAAGTCAAATCTCACATGAGTGATACTTATTTGACTCTTTGTCAGATTCCTTCATAGCATTTCGATTGGTTAAAAAACATGGCATTTATGGGCTGGGCTTATGTCCATATGTAGTAAATAATGAAAGATTTGTAATTCTTGTACCCAATTAATACCTTAATGATAAGTCAGATACTACAGTTGTCACAATTTGATGTACATGTATGTATGTCAGTACTTGCAACAGTGCTTTATTGAGTTTCTCTGTCCAAAATTGTCGGGCCATAATTTCAACAGTGATGATTTGATTTTTAGCAAAGTGTTCAAAGCAAGATTTTTTTTAGCTATGTCTGGCATCTGTCGTCTGTTATGTGTCAACATCTTGTGTGCACTCTGAAACCATAATTTTGCCTCAAATTTCTTAAGACTTGGTCAGAATATTTGTCTCCCCAAAACATTGGACAAGTTTTATATTGTGTTATGAGTTGTCAAAAACTAGGTCACTTCGTAGTAATACCTTTTGTGCACTCTAGATGGCAATTTTTTGCTTCAAATGTCTTGATATTAGGTTACAATGTTTGTGTTTTTAATATCTTGATCAAATTTGATATTTGGTCTCATTGGGTGAAAAAGTAGGTCACTAGGTCAAATCTTGAAATATTTTGTAAGCACTCTAGATGCTGTTTTGAGGCTCAAATCCCTTGATGTTTGATTGAAATGTTTTTTCTTTGATATTTATGACAAGATCAAATTTTTGGCATTTCAGGTAAGAAAAACAAGTCACTAGGTAAAACCTTTGAATAACTTTGTATACAGCATAGGGGCTACAACTGCAGCTTAAATATCTTAAACCTTAGTTTAATTGTTATTTCTCCATGATATGTGCAAGACAGGATTTAAATATAGTCTCATCTTGGATAAAAGAAATAGTTCACTTGTGCTTTTTTTGGCCATTTGTTGACACTGATTCAGACGAGTGCTTCAAGGCAAATGGCTCGGTTGTTCTAAAAAAATATTGTTCAATTGTTCTTCATGCTAAGTATGGACCAGTTAGAAACATTTGTTCATTTTGGTTCTGATATCAATATCACAGCTGAAGGTAAAGGTTTTGATCACTGAACCATTATTCATGGTCGGATTTCAGGGAAAAAAATCAAAAATGTTCTTCACTTTGAGGAGATATTCCATTTTAAGTATCTATTTAGGTAGTTTAACCCTTTCCTGTTCAATCCCTGGTTTTTATATCCCGAGAATTTGTAATAGAGAAAACATTGTAGAAAAAGAAGAAATTGCTTTTAATAAGCAATATCTTCTTTTTCCTCAAAATTTTACACCCTACTGAATCATTATTTTAAAATTAAATCCTGTTACAATTTTTGTCAGTAAAACCTTTGAATTTGGATAGGTCTAGAATTTAGCAAATTAAGAAAGGGTTAAAGGTCACATATTTGCAGTGGAATGGATATATTTTACTAGAATGAATTATAGGTATATAATAAATTATTATATATCTCACTAGTAATGTGAAACCTTCCTATGCATCAGACATCTGTACAATTAATAGAGTCTATAAGTACAGACTCTGATCAGACCATTTAGATATAAAGACTTATTGAGTCTTTACATGGCCCACATTCATCGTCATTGAAATATTATGGACATAAGTGTCGTTCCAACACAATGATGCTTTTTGAGGCCCCTCAAGAAAACTTATCAGGAAAACTTTGTTTAAAATTGTGCAATAAGAAATTTCTTTATTTTCCACAATGATTTCTTCCCATTTCATTTACTTGAAATTATCATCGTTAAATCCTTTCAATTCAAACTAGTTCAAATATTTTGTCGTCCGGTAATGGATTATAGATGAAAAGCGTCAAAATTATTATCTTATATTTTCTTTTAATTTCAGATCATGTCGATGATCCGAAAGGTGGATTCATGTCGGGTGGAGGCTGGTCCGGAATCAAAATATTTTTTGTTGTTTTACTCATCATTGTGGGGCTTGTTGTGTGTGGTATTGTGGGATATGTGATTTTTGGAAAAGATGATCCAACACGGAGAAAACGGTTCTATTAGACAGTGCTCAAACTATTTTTATATATTGATATACAGAAAGCCATTTATAATAAAAACCCTTTTGTAAAAGCTCAATGTAGTAGGAGAGTCTGAGGTTTTAAAATCAAATTGGGAATGTACATGTTTGTTATTCATATCCTGAAATAGTTAACTTATTACCACACAATGCCGCTTTTTGACACCCTAAAGAAATACAATCATGAAAAACTTTGTGAGAAAAAGAGAAATTGCTTGTAACAAGCAAATTTGTCTTTTATCACAATGTTTTCTGTCCTATTTGACACTTATTTTCCAATTTTAGTACAATTTGAACTGTTGTCTGCATTTTCTTTCAAGTTGGGCCTTAAAAATTTTGTTTTCTGTTGATTAGTTAACCCTTTACTGGATAGTAATATTTTA
The DNA here is from genome assembly GCA_946902895.1 of Fragum fragum. Taxonomy (NCBI): domain Eukaryota; kingdom Metazoa; phylum Mollusca; class Bivalvia; order Cardiida; family Cardiidae; genus Fragum; species Fragum fragum. The sequence continues at coordinate 12,709,830 of OX336374.1, forward strand.
AACTGGCCTAAATCGAGAGAGGAGTGCAGAAGACAAATAAAAGAGTGTTATGACTGAAAGAGAAATGCCATTATAGGGTAGAAAAGATCGTGTGAAATAAAAAGGAAATTAGTTGTTACAAGCTATTCTCCTATCCTCACAATGATTTCGAAAAATAAATTTTGATGGTGTGCCTAAAATGCAGCATGATGTGGTAATAGATTGATATGTACTCATTTGAATAGCCTTCTCAAGCTGCTGCAAACGTAAAATGATTGAGAAATACCACATTAACCCAGAATTTTAGACTGGCCCAAATTAAAAGAAGCTGCTGACAACAATTGAAAGTTTTTGAAATATTGGATTTTTTCAACTTTCTAGGAAAAAAACATTGTGGAAAATGAAGAAATTGCTTGTAACAAGCAAATTCTTCATTTTTATACGCCCGTCGAAGACGGGACGTATTATGGGATCACCCGTGGTGTCCGGGCGTCCGGTTGTCCGGGCGTCCGGTCGTCCAGGCGGTGTCCACATCTTTGTCCGGAGTATAACTCTGTCACCGTAAGTCCGATTGACTTTAAACTTGGCAGTTATATTCTTCTCATCAATACGGAGTGCAGTGCACAATAACCATAACTCTACCTGGCCTATTTTTTGAGTTATTGCCCTTTGTTTTTTTTCATACTTGAATCTTGTCCGGAGTATATCTCTAAAAGTATTATAGCTAGGATCATGAAACTTCATGGGTGTATAAATCTCACCAAGGGGGAGTGCAGTGCACAAGAACCATAACTCTACCTGGCCTATTTTTTGAGTTATTGCCCTTTGTTGTTTTTCATACTTGAATCTTGTCCGGAGAATATCTCTAAAAGTGTAATAGCTAGAATCATGAAATTTCATGGATGGATAGAGCTCACCAAGTGGGAGTGCAGTGTACAAGAACCATAAATCTACCTAGCCTATTAATTGAGTTATTGCCCTTTGTTGTTTTTTAATGAATCTTGTCTGGAGTATATCTCTAAAAGTATTATAGCTAGGATCATGAAACTTCATGGGTGTATAGATCTCACCAAGGGGGAGTGCAGTGCACAAGAACCATAATTCTACCTAGCCTATTAATTGAGTTATTGCCCTTTGTTGTTTTTCATACTTGAATCTTTTCCGGAGTATATCTCTAAAAGTAAAATAGCTAGAATTATGAAATTTCATGGATGGATAGAGCTCACCAAGTGGGAGGGCAGTGTACAAGAACCACAACTCTACCTAGCCTATTTTTTGAGTTATTGCCCTTTGTTGTTTTTCATACTTGAATCTTGTCCGGAGTATATCTCAAAAAGTATAATAGCTAGAATCATGAAACTTCATGGATGGATAGAGCTCACCAAGTGGGAGTGTAGTGTACAAGAACCGTTATTCTACCTAGCCTATTTTTAGAGTTATTGCCCTTTGTTGTTTTTCACACTTGAATCTTTTCCGGAGTATATCTCTAAAAGTATAATAGCTAGAATCATGAAACTTCATGGATTGATAGAGCTCACCAAGTTGGAGTGCAGTGTACAAGAACCATAACTCTTCCTAGCCTATCTTTTATAGTTATTGCCCTTTGTTGTTTTTCATACTTTGTTTGACAAAAAATATTTATTCGAAATAACCTCAGTTCTATTCAAACCCCCAGTTCATATTAAGCAGTGTGACGGGCGTATCTTGTGACAATTTGGCACCTTGTTCACAATGTTTTCCAAAGCTTTTTTCCTTGGGGGGGTCTAAAAGCGTCACCGAGTGGGAAAGGGTTAATCAATATTACCCAATCCCGCTTTTAAATTACTTAAAAGAAAAAAGCTTAGAAAAGGATATAAAGAGATAGCAAGTAACCAGCAATTTCTTTAGTTTCCATAATTTTTCTTCTCTGAAATACAAGATTTTTCAAATTTCTTCAACTGTATACATGTATTGTTGACTTTAATGTCTCTTTGAATTTGGACAAGTCTAAAATTTGTTTGTCTAATAATGAGTTCAGAGTGCTCCTTCTCCCTCCATCTTGAGCTTGTTAACCATTTCACTCATTACCATGAGATAATTTTTTTTTACTGATTCAAATTGAAAGCAGTTGCAGATGGCATTCTAAATTGAGCAATTTCTTTAAAATGCATGTCAGATAATGTAGAATATGTTGTGAGAAAAGAAGAACAAGCTGGTTATTCACATTTTCTTCTTTTGTCGCATGTTTTTTTCATTGTAATTTTTCTTCAGCACAAAAAAGTGCAGGATTGAATGGTAATAACCATACAACATATGGCTTGCTGGGAAAATATAGCTATTGAAAAATCGTTTTAAAAAGAGAAAATGTTGATAAGCATTTTCTTCCCTTCCAACAATATTTTCTACCCTTTCCAAAACATATTTTGTTGATTTGGTCAGACATTTGTTTGCAAATCCTTTTCATTTGGGCCAATCTTCTTTTCAGGTCATCTGTTAATGATTTAATCCATTACTACACAATCCGCATTTTTACGTGTCAAGAAATACACCTATGGAAAACATTGTGATAAAAGAAGAAGTTAAAGCAACACTATTGTTGGTGTTCTCAAAATATATTTGAGGCCAGCATTGCAATTCAAGAATAGTCTAATTGAATCATATAATTGATTGATCTGTTTAAATTGTGATTGATATAATTTTAATACTTGACAGGGACTTTCACTATGTCTAGGACTTTCAGTTTGTGCCAACTTAACCCTTTCCTGGCAAAATTTTTTAACCTGACCAAATTCAAACCATTCAGAGACAAAAAAATAAAGTTGATTTTATTGGAAAAATAAACATTCAATAGAGTAAAAGCATTGTGAAAAAAGAAGAAATTGCTTGTTACTTTTTCTACAATGATCTATTACATGGATGTGAAAAACAAAGATTATACAGGAAAGAGTTAAGGTCAAGTTTGTAAGTCTTAGAACAAGGACACTTTTACAAATAACTGCAATTGCTGTGGATTTGTATACAACAAACAGAACTTGATATGGAAAACAATTAGGGAAAAGGAAAAATTCTTTTATCAAGGAATTTATCAAATTTCACAATGTTTTCTTTCCTTTTTAATTTAATTAACATGTTCTTTAAAATCTAGTCAGAAACTTCATTGATTAAGACAGATTGTGTATTAACCCATTCCAAAACAATAACACTTTTTGTCGCCCCTCAAGATAAATAATTGAGAATACATTGTGAAAAATGAAGAATTTGCTTGTAATAAGCAATTTCTTCATTTTACACAATGTTTTCAATCCAGAAAGTTGAAATGATCTAAAAATTCATAAACTTTAAATTGTTGTCTGCAACTCCTTTCAACTTGGACCTGTCTAAAATTTTGCTGTATGGTAATGGTCTAATTTTGAAGATCTTGTTGTGTCCATCAGAGCTGCGTTCTTTATATAATTAGAAATCAAGACTATTTAGAAAATCTTAACCCATTGAAAACATTGTGGACAAAGAAATTGCTTGTTTATTTCTTCATTATCCACAATGTTTTCAAAGCTTTGCTTCTTGAGGTCCATAAAAAGAGGATTGTGTGGGAATGGATTATGAAAGTATTTCCCTAATTTTGAGTAAAAGTATTTTACTTTTTTAATGCTCAGCAGTCTCTCTTTTTCTCAATAAGAATTCTAAAGATTTTCTTTCAGTGACTTAGAAATCTCACTTTAAAGAACTCTTTGTCTTATAAGTCTGAATAAGTATCTGATGATACTTGTGCTAAAGAGTGCACCACAGGATACAAATTGCACAATGATAGATTCCGAATTGCTTAAACTTTCATGAATTAATGGTCTTTTAACCCATTGCCACACAATGATGCTTTGTGATGCACCTTAAGAAAAAACATTTGGAAAACATTGTGTAAAATAAAGAAATTGCTTGCAACAATTATTTTGTACCCAGAAAATTAAAAAAATCTCAAACCACAAATTTTAGATTGTTGTCTGCATCTTCTTTCAATTTAGACAAGTCTAAAATTTTGTTGTCTAGTAATGTTTAATTCTTTTCAACCACATATTACTAAATGACAGCATATGCAGAGATTTAAATTGAGTGTAAACTCAAAATGAAAAGGTAAATTATTAACCCATTCCCACACAGTTCAACTTTCTATGCATGTCAGGCTTTAGAGTACAATTGAAATATCTTGTTAGTTGTTACAAGCAATTTCTTTATTGTCCACTATGTTTTCTACCAAAATAAACAAGGACTTACAAAATTTCATCAACTAAAAATTGTTGTCTGCAATTTCTTTGAATTTCGTCCAGTCTAAAATTTTGTCATCTGGAAATGGGTTAAAATAGAATTGAATAATGAAGGAGGAATTCTGAATAGAATAAAATGGGATGAGTGTTTATTTTAAAAGGTCTTAATCCATTTCCAGGCAGCAAAATTTTAAACTGTTCCAAATTGAGAGGAGTTCAAGACGACAGTTTAAAGTTTATGAAATTTTTAATTTTCCCAATTTTCTGGATAAAAAACATGGAAAATGAAGAGATTACTTGTTACAAGCAGTCAATGTTTTCCCAATTATGTTTTTTTGAAGGGCATCCAAAAGCATCAGTGTGTGGGAATAAGTTAATTGTATATATTTACATACCTTTGAATCTGAAAATCTTAGGCCAAATATTTATTTGTGGGATATTTTTGTATTAAATTGTATTGGGATAAACATGCCATTGGTATATTGTTAGGTTAAATGTACATTTAAGCCACATTACCTGACTTTGATAAGTATATGCCTCAGATATTGGGGTATTCATAGGGCATATATTTTTGAAACATTTAGAGCTCTGGATGAGAAGAGGAAGTGACATTATGGAATTATAGTTCCTGAATGAAATCCTTTATTGTTGGTACTAATTCGTCTTGAAAAGGCAATTGAGGGATTGCCAAGGTCAAGTTCATAGACCAATCTAATCATCTATTGGACTAAAGTATTTCTGCAAAGTATTTTTTGTTGGTTTGGCAACATAAACTTCTTCAATATGTAGTTACTAAGTTTAGGTCTTCAACCAACCATTTTAACTTTTTGTGAAGCCCAGCTTGCATCAGCATGGCATAGTTGTCACCAACACAAGTTGATGTATATGCATTAGTGCACCTGTCTGTCGAAATTTTCTAGAGCATATCTTCTACTTTAATGAGTGGATTTAAAAAAGAAATTGGCACAATTATTTTCCATCATGAGTTTGTTTGTTTGAATAGGTTTTTACGCCACTTTCAACAATCTTTCAGTTATATGGAGCACCTAATAATGGAATGCTGGTATTTCTCACACCAGTACTACCATTATATCCTTTCCTAGCCTCCAGCTGCTATCCCATATAGGTCTACGATTATTGACCCATTGGTGGGAGACATATAGTCAGAAAGGATAAGTGCTGCTGTCGGGGACCTTTAGGTTGACAGTCCAATGTGATACCAACTTCGCTATGACGGTGGCCTTCCATCATGAGTAGATGTGCCATTTGAAACAAATTTTCAGGTAGCTCCAAGGTGAAGGTCACAGTTTAAAGTCAATTTTTGGGCGCCCTCAACATGTTAGCTTTAGAAAACTTTCTGGTTTGTTACTTACCATACATTTTGCAAAATGAGTCGGTTTAATATCTATGTTACACTTCCTGTCAAAGGCCAGTAGGTGTTACAACTTTAAAAATAGGATTATGAACAGATCATTGAAATATGAAAGCAATGTTAACCTAGTGTATGTGTAGATATAATATTTAGCCCATTCCCACAGTGACGCTTTTCGTTGCCCATCAAGAAAAACAACTGAGAAACATTGTGTAAAATGAAGAAATTGCTTGTCACAAGCAATTTCTTCATTTTACACAATGTTTTCTACACAGAAAGTTGAATAAATCTAAACTTTCATAAACTTAAAACTGTCATCTGCAACTTCTTTGAATTTGGACTAGTCTAGATTTTGGCATGTGGGAATGGGTTAATGAATTGCCATATTCTTACATGTGCAATCATCTACATCTTATTAGTTATAAATTTAGGTTGCTCTAGCTATATTCAAGATGTATTTACAATATTATAATGTTTTAACTCATTCCCTCACAATCCTGCCTTTTTACGCCACTCAAGAAAAAAGCTTAAGAAAACTTTGTAGAAAATGAAGTAATTGCTTGAAGCAAGCATTTTATTTTTTTCCACGATTTTTTCTACCCTCATGGACATTCTACCCAGACAGATTAATATTTTCGTCAACTTTAAATTATTGTCTGCAACTTTTATCAATTTTGACCAGTCTAAAATTTTGTCATCTGGTAATTGGGTTAACCCTTTCCTGTTCAATCACTGGTTTTTACGTCCCTGTGTTTTTATACTTGAGACAACATTGTGGAAAAAGAAGAAATTTCTTTAAACAAGCAATTTCTATTTTTTCCACTACACCCTACTGGATATTATTTTTTAGTAAAATCAAATGTAATATGTCAGCTTCAAAACCTTTGAACTTGTACCAGTCTAAAATTTTGTAAAACTGTAAGGTGTTTAAATTTACATATCTAATTGTTTGTTGTTGTGTTGTATTACACAATTTTTAGCCTGTCTGAGCATGTGCTCATGGTGAGCTTTTGTGATCATTGAATGTCCATCGTGCATCATGCAGCATCAACAATTGAAATGTTTAATCTCTAGAGGCCACAGTTTTGATTCAATCTTCATGAAACTTGGCCAGAATAATTATTACGTCATAAGGATGAACCCCATTGATTATGGGAATGTTCTTTTGGAAAACATGGGAAAAGGAGACTTATTGACAGTTTCTTTGTTTACACTCTAAAGGCCACAGTTTTAACTTAATCTTCATGAACCCTATAGATTAATGGGGGGTTATATAGGGAAACATAGGAAAAGGGTCCTTGATAACAATTTCATTGTCTACACTCTAGAGGCCACAGTTTTGGATCCATCTTCATGAAACTGGTTATAGTTATTTGGCTCCAGTTGCATTTTTTTTAACAGCAGATGATTCAGGTGAGCGATTTAGGGCCATCATGGTCCTCTTGTTATGATTAAGAATTCATTGTGTACATGGAAAGCATTTTGGGTCTTGCATAGTTCAAAAAACAGGGTACTTCATAGCTTAATAGTCAATGCCGCATCTCTTATAGTTTGATTAGATTCATTCGATTTTTATGCCATTTACTTTTTAGATTTGGGGAATATTTTTTAACAGATGTCTGTCTGTCTACGATCTGTAAACTCATCACAAATACTTAACATTTTTCTGAAGAAATGTGGCTCATATTTGGAACATAGGTTCCTTGCATTGATAGATATCAGCTGATTTCAAGGTCAAGATCATTTTTCAAGGTCAGTTAATATCAAAAACAAAAACAGTTTTCTATTATTCTAACACCGTTGAAGATAAATGGTTCATATTTTGGACTAGGTGACTAGATCAAATCAAAGAAACTGGTTTTTGCATCCTAGAGGCCACTGTTTGTGCCCATTCAATGTGAAAATTGGTTTGAATGTTTTGTTTTTTTTTGTTTATAAATTCTTTGGCATCTTAAAGTAGTGTCACTTTGGGTAAAAAAAACTCAAATATTAAAAAAAGCCTTGTGATACCACATATACTTAAAGTTAATGAGAAAATTAAACCTCTTCTTACTAATCCTTTTTCATTAAAATCTTTTGCATTAAAATCAAAGAGCTGAAAGCAGTTGAAGTCCTGATTGTGGGTCTATTTTGCTTTTGAAAATGAGTTATGTAGATGACTGTGTCTTAAAAGGAACGAATTGATGTCAATTACTCAGATAAATCTACACATATGAGTATGCTGATCTTTATCAATGCCTCCTGCCGAAATAGGAATGTTCTTGGTTCAGCATGGCAGGGGTTAATCTTAGTAGAATATTGTACAAAGTTAAAATCAGGTTACTTATAGTTTTACTAGGTCAGTAAATCAAATATAAAAAAACGTGGACTCTCCAAAGTCAAAAGTAGTGCCACAAGGCCTGTTGTTGCCCTCTTGTAAGAATTATGCCTCTTTTTTTCTACTTTGATTTTTTCAATATATAGCATCTGCGACTGAGCATATGCTACGTACTGTATGTTCTCTTATTGATTTATGAATAGGACACAAACTAAAAGCTTCTTTTCTATGGATTACTTCCCAGGGATTTTGTAAGGAAAAATGTATCATTTATTTGCACTGAACTCTAGTTTAGAGGTGATAACCTCACTGAAATTGTTCATACATGTACTTAAAAGCTATGTAGATATTTCTTATGTTTCCCCAGCATCCCTAGGGTTTTGTTATTCTTATTTATTTATAACTAAAGCATTTGCTACCTTTTGCATATAGCTGCCGCTTCGTCTATCTCTCATTACTTACATCCTACCTTGGGCCAAATTGGATGGAACTTCAATTGTGAATTCCTTATGCTATTGGACCGATGATTTTTTTCTGGTTTTTTGAAAGCTCCCAGGTCAAGGTCACAGTTCAAGGTCAAACTAAAATAGAGCTTCTCCGGAGCATAGCTCCGTCAATTATTGATGGATTTCAATATTACCTAGCTCAGCATTTTATCAGCTTTTTGTTGTCAAGCCTGCTTGCAGTGAGTAGTTGTCAATTTGTGTATGTGCATCAGTACGTTAATTAGTCCGTCCAAATTTGTCCGACAATTACTCCTACATTTATGGAAGGATTTTTAAAAGAACTTGGCAAAATTATTCTCCATCATAAGTAGATGTGACATTTGAAAGAATTTTTGGCATAGTTCTATTGTCAAGGTCACAGCTCAAGGTCAAACACTAAAATTGTGGTTGTCAAGAGCATTTCTCCTACAATTATGGATGGATTTCAAAATACATTGGTACAATTATTCTCCATCATAAGTTGATGTGCCATTTGAAATAATTTTTTGGATAGCTTCAAGTTCAAAGCTCAAGGTCAAACACTAAAACTGTGCTTGTCTGGAGCATGATGCCCAAAAACCGTTGCGGGCTCGACAGCAGTTGTCCTGGGACAACCATCTAATGATTCAATGCTGTGTCATGGAAAAGGGAGACTTATTCTTGTGTGTGCAATTACCTCTACAAATCTTGACAGATTTTGAAGAAATTTTCACCAGACTGATGACATCATGTGACCTAGGGTATTATTATCGGTGTTTTGATATTCAATGTTGGGTCATAGAAAAAGAAAACTTATTCTCAAAATTATTTTGTGCAAATCACCTCCTACAATTCTTGATGCATATTGAGTAAGTCTTTGAAATCATGGTTTTCTGATTATTTCTTGTCTATTAGGTTTGTCCTATCTAAAGCTGTTTGCTGATATTTGGCCAAAGAATGAACCTTGATGTTTATTGGATTAGCACAAAAGTGGTGTACATACCTAGATAAATAAAGATAATTACAATAACTTTTACTCTCTGTACAGAGATAAATGAATCCTGACAGATGTAGAAAGTGCCATCTGTGAAATACAAAAAGTATTCATCCTGATCAGCCTGCAGTTACTGTGCAGACAAGATTTTGAAAGGTCACCTGAATCTAAAGTAGTCTTGTATCTTGCTATATATAATTTTTTCCCAAAGAAAAAAAACTCTTTGGATCCAATTTGGATATGGTTCCTTTTTTTGACAGCTATACATTTCTGCATCTTCTGTAGTTGTTAATGACTGTTGCTGATTTGAAAGATACATCCAGTGAAATCCTGATGTCAAATACATCACAAACATGGTAAAGTAAACATAGTTTGTTTGAATAGAAACAAGGTAGAAAACATATGAGAAAAGGATAATTTGTTTATTTCTCATTATGTTTTCGACATTTTTTTCTCTTGAATATTGGTTAAGGGTTGAGTGCACTCTACACTAGTTACTTTCCCTCTTGGGCTTGGCTACCCTCTATCTAGAGTGCTTTGAAGTATACATGTATTTCATCTGTCACTTTGTCATACAGTTATACATAATAAAGATATTTTACGGTATTAAACATTGGAAAATATATTGTATTAAGTGTTTGCTTTTGTTGTTGACTGGGGGGGGGTGTATGTTGGGGTATACGTTTTTGTCTGTTCAAACTTGCAAACCTGCGTTTCCCTATTACATGTACTTCATAACTTTTACAAAGCTCTGTTGGTGTATGCAGATACATCATCCTTCTAAAGTCACGCCTAAAAATGGTCAGATGAAGGTGATAAACTCATAGGCTTATTTCTTGCCCCTTTTCCCAAAATTCCTACTCAGTGACACTTCTTGACACCCTAAAGAAAAGCAATTATGAAAACATTGTGTAAAATGAAGAAATTGCTTGTAACAAGCAATTTCTTCATTTTCCACAATGTTTGCTCCCAAGAAAGTTGAAAAAAAAACTTTCTTCATCTTAAATTGTCGTCTGCAATTCCTTTCAATTTGGAATAGTCTAAAATGTTGATGTCTGGTTTTTGGTTAAAACAGTTGCTAATCTGTAAATTCGGCTCATTCAGTTCTAGAATATCTGTCCAAATCTTGTTACCATATCTATATTTATGGATGAATTTGAATGAAATTTTCACAGAATGTTCCTAGTCACCTTGCTTATTGTTGGAGTTTTGCCACTTCAGGCTGAATCACATAAAAATAGGGTTCAATATATAATTTCTTGTTAGCAAATCTCTTACGTTTATGGACAATTTCGATGAAATTTTCATGGAATGTTCCTAGTTGCCTGAACTTGCACATTTGGTTGGGGTTTTGCCATTTTAGACTGTGCAACAGGAACATTAAATCTTTGAGTCAAAACTCACTTAGTATACCCCTACATGCAACACCATAACTACAGTGAAAGCAAAATTCTCCCTAAATGATATATATTTGGTAAGCACCGTGTAGGACTCCTAGCTGCATCTCCACAACAAGCAATGAAAAGACACTACTAAACCAGGCAATGTCCAAAAATAAACTACATGTATTGGCTGAAAATAAGTAAGTCAGAACACAGTACGTAGATCTATATTTGGTAAGTGCCATGGACACCCCTAGTTTAGTATACATATAAAGTTTAATGTCAATACTTTAACCTTTTCCCGTTATTTTGAAATTTTAGACTGCTCCAAATTGAAAGAGGTTGCAGACAACATTGAATATTGGATGCAATTTGAAATGAAACCGCCCTATGTAATAGAAAATATTGTGGGAAAAGAAGAAATTTATTGTACAGGAAAGGATTAAATAGTTGATGAGAAAAATATGATGAAAATATAGGACTATACCAGTCATTGCCGAGAATAAACTAAGTTGTAGAACAGGAAGTAGTTTAGTTGCTGACCTAAATTCCGTAAGCACCATATAGGACGCCTAGCCTAACTTTCGGACCGAATTTCAAGTAGTGCTCATGCACGCCCGGTTATCTCGGGCTCCATCTCTTTTTGGAGAACAGTGCAAAAAGGAGACAATGATACTTCCGATATGGAGCCAACAATTTTCAAGGGCACCATCCTAGGAACATTTCTGCCAAATTTGTTTCGAAAACACCCAGTGGTTTGGGAGGAGATGTCATTTTAAAAATCCTTCTTTATTTCCATATAAGCCCCAACCCCAAGGACTTGTCCTTTGGAACCAGAGGGTGATGATTTTCATGCAGAATACCAGGGCTCTTCGCCTTCTTGGTCAGGAGGAGATATTTTTCAAAGATTATTTTAATATATCAGTTTTGTTACCATGGCAACCAGAGTTTTTAACGATTTCAATTCTTAAAGCAATTTTTAAAGGGCACCATCCCAGGAACATCTCTGCCAAATTTGTTTTGAAAACGCCTAGTGGTTTGGGAGAAGACATTTTAAATATCCTTCTTTATTTCCCTATAGGCCCCGCCCCTGGGGACCTGAGAGTGATTTTAGCAATTCTGAAAGAGGTCAATGTACTGATGCTTCTTGCAAAATATCAAGGCTCTTCGCCTTCTTGGTCAGGAGTAGGTATCTTTTAAAGATCAGTTACCATGGCAACCAGAGTTTTTAACGGATTTCAATATTTAAAGCAATTTTAAAGGGCACCACCCTAGGTACATTTCGGCAAAATTTAATTGAAATCCGCCCAGTGGTTTCGTCGGAGATATCTTCAAAAAAACCTTTCTTATTTCTAAATACACCTCCCTACCCCCCTCCCCCCCCCCCCCCCCCCCCGCCTGGAGGCTCCACTCCTGGGGACCTGAGAGTGGTTTTAGCAATTCTGAAAGAGGTCAATGTACTGATGCTTCATGCAAAATATCAAGACTTTACGCCTTCTGGGTCAGGAGGAGATATTCTTAAAGATTATTTTGAAATTTAATTTTTGTTGCCATGGCAATCAGAGTTTTTAACGGATTTCAATTTTAAAGTAATTTTGAAAGGGCACCATCCATGAAATATTTCTGCCTAATTTGGTTGAAATCCGCCAGGTGGTTTTGTAGGAGATGTTTTTTAAAAATCCTTCTTTCTTTACTTATAAGCCCCTACCACACCTGTGGCTTAGCCCCTTGGGACCCGATGGGTAAAGATTTCAGCAATTCTGAAAGAGGTCAATGTACTGATACTTCATGCCAAATATCAAGGCTCTAGGCCTTCTGGGTCAGGAGGAGATAGTTTTTCAAAATTTTATTAAAATTTCAGTTTTGTTGCAATGGCAACCAGAGTTTTCAACGGATTATGTTTATTTTATCAATTTTATAAGGGTACCACCCAATGAACGATCCTTCCAAATTTGGTTGAAATCCACCCAGCGGTTTTGGAGACGTCATTTTCAAATTATTGACACTATTGTTTTTTCAGTCACTAAAGCGTCCAAGAGCCTTCTTAATAGCGATATACAAAAGAAGGGTATGAGTAAAGGACTTTTGAAAGAGTATTTTGAGTATTTCTGATCCATTCCAACCTGTGTTTGTTTACATTTTGAGATCGAATGCATCCGAATCTTAACCGGAATCGCTCGCTAATCTTCGGCATTGATAGTTATACGCACGTGTTGATTACTCACTTAACTGTACTACGATTTCGTTAATCTCTGTGACCCTGCTAACTGTTTTAATGGCTGGCGAAGGTTAAAAGATCATCATAATTCTATGTAAACAACTTCTCTCATGATTTATAGGCTTACTGTGTGGGATTATCTAGATCTTAGAATTTCATTCGACATATTATTTATGCTCTTGGGCCTCGAGTAGGCTTTTCTTAATTTCTATGTTGTGTATTTTGGGGGAAGATGTGGCTTTAACTATTTGGCTGATTTGGACCAAATTTATCAGGAATGTTACATTTGTGACCCTTTCAAAACCAGACTGTGAAATTTTGATTTTTGAAAAAAACGGGGCGTGGAAGGGCCGGGCTTATTAGACTTAAAGAAATCATGAATTAATCCTTTAACCATTTTGTCGGAAAAGGATAAATTGCCAAGTATAGATGTGTAGATTGTGTGGGAATGCGTTAAAACAGTATTGCAATCACCCATTAAGAGCATTCATGAGATCGATATTGTTCTAGGACATTGTACTAACATTGTTTAACAAGTATCGCATGCATCAATGGCCATTGCATATATGGAAAAGAGCAGTATACGGAATACTAGAATTAACCAATTAACCCTTTCCTGTTGAATCCCTGGTTTTTACATTCCTGTGATTTCATAATTGAGAAAACATTGTAGATAAAGAAGAAATTGATTTTTCCATATTTTTTCTACCCTACTGAATGGTTATTTTCGAAACCAAGTTCACTTCATATTTTCGTCTACAAAACCTTTGAATTCAGACAGGTCGAAAATTCTGCAAAGTAGGAAAGGGTTTAGTTTCCTTTTAGACCTGGAACACATGTTGACCTCCTTTAGACCTGGAACACATGTTGACCTCCAAAATATATGTTAAGCAATTTTCCTTTGGCCTCTTATAAACATAGAACAATTTCTTTGGGGATTCAACTTTGATGATTTTTGTTTTACCTTCTGAACTATAAATTATGCCAAGTTTTTTTTTTTTTTTATTTATTACAAGATTAGAACTACCGCCACCTTGTTTGAGGTCATGTGGCTTTACGATCCATTAATCCATTCTCTGCTAATGACAGATAGATTGGTTGAATGGGGTTTCACCTATTACCACACAACAAAATTCTAGACCAATTCAAATCGAAAGGAGCTAGAAGTTAACGAAATTTGAACTCTTTCATCTTTTTAGATAGAAAACATTGTGGATTATCAATTGTTTGATACATGTAACATTCTGAAGCAGCAAACAGTACATTTACAGGCAATATACAATTTTTGCTTTGTTTGTTGATAAACTTCACAATCCAACACTATAGGCCACAACAAGTAATTCGAAGCAATTTGACAATGTATCAAAAGTTAGTATAACAAAGGGTGAAGCTACATTTGAGAATCGTAGGCCTCATATTTTTGGAGAAAAGTATATTTTAACCCATTACCAAACAGCAATATTTTAGACTGGTCCAATTAAAAGGAGTTGCAAATGACAATTGAAACTTTATGAAATTTGAGGTCTTTTCAATTTTTGTGGGTAGAAAACATTGTGTTCCAAGCAATTTTTTCATTTTACAAAATGTTTTCACAATCGTTTTGTCTTTGTTTTGTTTGGGGTTGGTGGGTTTGTCCAAGAGCGTCATAGTGTGGGAATGGGTTAAAGATTTCCTTCTTTATCTCTCTGAAATCTGGGATCCCACAACTTTATGCTTATGTTGATCAGTGCAATATTTTTTTAAGTTTTTTGGTAGAGTACCATGATGTGATGCTGCATGTGAAATTTGGAAGCTCTTTTTGCAGCATTGTTTTATTTAACACTTTCCATAGCTCCAATGGAAAGTTTTCACGCTTTTTGTGCACTAAGTGTACTGAATACATCCGACAAATTATCAATTTGTTGACTATATTATTTTTATGATAAGCTTTAGCAATTAAAAGTCAATCAAATTTCTTCTTCCTCTTCTGTATTAGTAAATGCCCATTTACGCTATCTTTTCTTATTAGATTATAATGGCATTTATAATCTTTGCACTTCTTAAATATTTCATTTCTCACTAATAACTTCCGATATAACAATTGATTAGAATAGTAAGATATAATCTTAACACAATTAACTGTCACCAGAAATATTGGTGGTAGGCCACCAGTATAGCTAAATGAAACAAGCATTCTGAAGTATTGCATGGCAATACCAAGTCCCCTACCGGTTTTATATATATCCCTAGAGCGGTATATTTTTTGGGTGGTATAGGGATTACTAACCCCGCCAAAATATTACAGTTGTATCAGATTTTATGAGCAATTCTTAAACACACAAACATACACACAAACATAAAAAATAGGCGTCTCTTTTTGTTGTTAGCTAAATTATACTTCACAAAGTCATCTGTTCCAAGAGAATTAAGAATTAAGACCCTAAAGCCCAAGTAAACTTTGAACAAAAGCTTTCAAAAATCTGTCTAGGATTGTGAATGCTTTTCGGTAATCAATATTGACTCACATAACAAAAACCACCTTCATATCACAGGGTTTAGAACAAAATCCAGTGAACTGAAATTTCCTGGTAATTTTTTAAGTCCAGCATTCCTATCTTCCTCAAAAATCAATGGACCGGAACCAAACTCGATATTTTGTTCTGTAACTCATTAATGTGGACTAGCATACCAAAAATCAGCTCAATATCTCTAAGGGTTAAGAAAAAAAGTCTGGAAAACTGAAATTTCCTGGTAATTTTTTAAGTCCAGCATTCCTATCTTCCTCAAAAATCAATGGACCGGAACCAAACTCGAAATTGTTCTGTAACTCATTAATGTGGACTCGCATACCAAAAATCAGCTCAATATCTCTAAGGGTTAAGAAAAAAGTCCGGAAAACTGATATGTCCAAACTGATAGATGGACGGACGGACAGAGGGACAGATGGACTGTGTGCAAACCTATAGTCCCCTTCGGCTTTCCATCGGTAGGGGACTAACAACCTCCAATTAAATAAGGTATACAGTATGTAAACTCCAAGAGGGCTAATTTTGACCAAACAGCAATAATTAGATAGAGTATCAATGCTACAATATGGTGTCTGGCTAGATTTTATAAACTTGTTGTGGCAGCCCATTTGCTGGTTTAGAATGTTTTTTAATTGTGTAGGGGCAAGCAGATAGTTGATGGACATTGACCCATCACAATATCTCAGCTTAGCAATACATGCTCAGGTGACTAAATAAAATAAGCCAATGAAATAAGCCAACATTTTCGAGATAAGAAAATTTCAAGATTTTAATATTTACATAAAATTAGTTCACCAGTATTACACCAAACAATATCTATAAAAGAACCTAACATTCACTATGATCTGCTTGATAGTGACATGATTATGGAATTAGTTTTCTTCCTGGGGTAGGTAAAATTTCTATTTACTCTCTATTGTTCCCAGAAAATCCTTGTATCAACAGGTAATTGATTCTTGTCTAAACCACCTGTTACTACAAGAAATACTGACAGAGTTGTAGATAGATATACATCTAGTTATTAGTGAACAAAACTCTTCTTTGTGGGTGCTCACTTGATGATGTAGTTAAGTATCGATATACATGTAGGTCTAAGAAGACTATGATTTTTAAATTTCAAATATGCAGACAAGAAATTTTAGTTGGTGGAATTTTAGATTATGGGGTGGAAAACATTATGGATAATGAAGAAATTACTTGTAACAAGCAATTTCTTCATTTTCCAAAATGTTTCCTTAAGCTTTTTTCTTGAAGGCAACAAAAAGCGCAATAGTGTGGGAATGGGTTAAGCATGATAATGGTGAAAAATGACTATACAAAGAAAAGATTTACAATGTTTCAAATTTACCCATTGAGTCAACATAATCTAAATCTACTTGTATTCTAAACCTCATTTTAAAGATACTTGATTGAATCATCATGAAAAAGATCATTCCACTGGACACCACCAACATCAAATTTAATTTTGCTAAATTTATCAGATCCTCTTTGTAAGTAATATCATGTGATGAATGGATCACAGAGGTCTTGATTTTTGTTTTTAAAGTTAATGCAAAACTGTTGTAAATGCTACATACTGCAATTACAGTAGTATTACACCAACATCTTGATGCCATTTCTCTCTTTCAAATTACTCTTTTTGTCTTTAGGTAACACTATTTCTAAAAAGAAAATATGGTTGATGAACATTATTAAACGTCTCATGAATGTTCTAATGGAAAATGAGATAGCAGTAGTTAGTTATTATTCACAAGCAATATAAACCCTTGTCATGCTGAACCCAGAATATTCCTACTTTGGCAGGTGGTATAAACAAAGATCAGCCTGCACATAAGTACAGTCTGATCTTGATCTATGCCTCCTGCTTGTCCACTTTCATCCACAGTTGTTTTCAAAAGGAATATTTACCCTCATTTAGACCTTCCAGTGCTGTCAGTCCTTTGATTTGAAAGCAATTCTGTAATGGATTTTAATTCAGCATGACGAGGGGTTAAACTACTAAACAAAATCAGTCATTGTCTGGTAGAATTATTCAAAACAATTTATTCAATTAAGTTATTTCAATGGACACAAGAACTGGACTTAACTCTTCCTGTGCAATCCCAGATTATTACTTCAACATGATTTTATACCTTAGAAAAATTATGGGAAAAGAAATTACTTGTTACAATTTCTTCATTTCCCACAGTATTTTCTATCCTTTGGGTTAGTCATATTATGAATAAAGCTCAGGAAAGCCAAGTTGGAATTAAATTCCCTTTTTTGTACTTCCTGACAAGTTTAAGTCCCCGAGTGCAGATGACGTCACAATATTTACACTGTCTATGAGATGAAATTTTAAAATACAGAAGAGATGGGTCCATCATGACAAACTCTATCAGACTCTATCCAGTGCCTCCAGAATTATTATACTGTTCCCACGAATCACCTGAAAAACAGACAAAACTTTCACTTAGCTATCATTGTTTTCTATGCCAAAGTGCCATCACAAATATCCTACATATGTCTTAATGGGGTGTAGTATCAGTGTTTAACCCAATACCCACACATGTCCCATAAACAGCCCAAGAAATAACTGATGAAAATAATGAATTGTGACAAACAATTTCTTCAATATCCAAATGTTTTCTTTCCCAAGACAAAGATTCTGAAAATTTCATGAACTATGAACCATCATCTGCAGCTTCTTTGAATTTGTACCAGTCTATGATTTCATCATCAAGTAATGGGTTGAATATTGACATGCAGATTCATGATATTTGGTATTTTGACCCTTTCTTTGGATCAAAAGATTTGTTTGAATGGGGTTTAATGCCACTTTTAACAATTTTCAGTCATAGAGCAATGGCTGAACCACCTTACAATGGATACCTCGTATATCACACACCAGTACCACAATTAGATCCTTTTCTAGCCCCAGCTGCTATCCTATTTAAGTATTCATTTATCCACTCATTTGTGAGAGACAAATGTCAAAAGGATATGTGCTGCGGACAGGGATTGAATCAATGACAACCCATAATTGAAGTTTGGGAGTCTGATGCGCTACGAACTGCGCTATGACGGCGGGGTTGGATCAAAAGATTGATTTTGGAGGTTTATTTGAGAAATCAGAATTGACTATTTGATGTTCTTGAATACAAGCTGTTTCAAATCTTGCCAAGAATACAAAAGTTATTAAGCTCGCAACTTTTCATTCTGTTCTGATCAGCTGATCTCAAAGAAAATCAAAGAAAATTGCATGACAAATCCAATATTTATCAAAAAATTTAATTGGATATCAAGAAGTAATGCTTCAGATAAATCTTGACACACAGACATTAACCCTTGTCAGGCTGATTGCGGATCTTGGACAATGGCTTTGGTAGATGAATAGACCAAGATCAGCCTGCAGAGACATGTTGTCATATCTTAGCCTAAACTACCTGCTTATTGTTGTTTGAGAGAAATATTCAAACACAAGTTATATCTTATTATGTAACAGTTTTCAAATTTAGTGAAAAGAGGAAAAATATTCAGCAGGACAAGGGTTAAAAACAAGATGTGTTAGTATAACACCATGCTCCCTAAACAGCCTTGTAAATGTTGAGCTTTTTGGTGTAGTTTCATAGCAGTCTGACCTTCACAAACAAGAGCTGTCAAAAATGGATTATGCGCCTCAAATTGCCGTCACAAAAAGCATAAAATAAACAGGGAAAAGGGTTCAGACGAACCATTATAAGCAGATGTGGTTATAGGCTCGCCCTATTCCAGACGTGCTAAATTTAAAAGTACACCCTTAAACTATAACCTTGACCTTGGAGCTATCTGAAAATCTGTTTCAAATGGCACATCTACTCACCATAGAGAATAAATGTGCAAAGTTAATTTTTCATATGGCACATCTACTCATGAAAGAGAACAATCTAGCAAAGTTATTTCAAAATCAATCCATAATTGAAGAAACCATGCTCAGGAAATACTTAATATTCATTTTCGACCTAGAGCTGGTACTCTGGCCTTGGAATTACCTGAAGATTTGTTTGATATTGCACATCTACTCATGATAAAGAACAATTGTGAAAAGTTATTTTGAAAACAATCCATGATTAAAGGAGATATGCTCCAGACATTCTTAATTTCAATGTTTGACCTTGGGCTCTGGTCTTGACCTGGGGGCTATCTGAAGTTTTCTTTAAAATTGCATACCTACTTATGATAGAGAACAGATGTTTAAAGTTATTTCGAAATCCATCCAAATTTTGAAGGAGCTCTACTCAGGAAATGCTTAATTTCAATGTTTGACCTTGTTCAACCTTGTTTTTGTTTTTTTCAAATGGTACATCTACTCATGACTGAGAACAATTGTGTAAAGTTATTTCCAAATCCATCCAATATCAAGGAGCTATGCTGTGGACAAGGTCAATATTGTGAGCAATGAAGAAATCACTTGCGGAAAGTTGTCGACTCAGTTTCCGAGAGCCCTGAATTTAACAATTCCTCATTTTTTTTCTAGTCTTGAATAGCAAATATATTGGTCAAGATTGAACACATAGACTTGGGGCCATACTGACAAAACTTTCTAGTAAACTAAATAATGTTGGGACATGATATTCTCTTTATGTCATCATGCCTTCAGGCTTTGTTACATTTTGAAAGCATGGTTGGAAACCTTTCCTTGTACCATAATCTGATGCTCTGTTTTAATACTTACCACCATACCAATGGCATGTTTTTCACCAGTTTTTGTTTCTTCAATCGTCTCATCAATAACCAAATTCATGAAGGGGTCAAATCCACGCAGAATGCCAGTCACTCTTCTATTTCCATTCAGTTTCACTGCAAAAACACAAAACAATATAGTGAAATTCATTCCCCGCTCTGAAACATTTTAACATAACTTGAATTCATGATTAACAGTACACCAAGGTTCTGACAAAATTGGAAGTGGCTTGGAAAGAATCTTTTCAATGGCCATTGGGACAATGTCTCTTCTTCAGAGAAATCAGTGTTGTTGTTTTTTTTTGGGGGGGGATTCATAGCCTACATGAATCTGAAAACACTATTGTTGAATATGAATTGAACATAATGAAACTGAAGGGCCATTACCAAATAATTTTCTTCTTATTTAATATCTATTATGGGAAAATCATTCCTTTTCAGTTTGGACCAAAACTTTGTACATATTACCATATTTTTCTTCCAATCAAAATTTCTTGAAGAAAATGGTCTCTCAGATATTATTCCTGGGAAACTTGTTTGAATCTGAGCAGAAGTTTTAAGCCTGATGTACTGAACTGCTTTAACCCTTACCTGTACAACCACTTGTTTTTACGTCCCCGTGATTTTATTCTTTAGAAAATATTGTGGGAAAAGAAGAAATTGCTTGTGACAAGCAATTTATTCTTTTTCCACAATAATTTCTAACCTGTAGGTTGGTTACTTTTTCAATTGCACCCACTTTTAATTGTTGCCTGCAACTTCTTTCAAATTGGACCAGTCTAAAGTTTTGAAAATCTTTGGGTTAATTGATTGATTGAATGGAGTTTAATGCCACTTTTGACAGTATTTCAGTCATCGCGGTAGCTGGAGCACCTGGGTTCCTGGTATTTCTCACACCAGCACTACCACTACAGCCTTTCCTAGCCTCTAGCTGCTATCCCACTTAGGTTTAAAATTATCCTGAACTGCTTTGAAAATGAGGTATCTTCCTTTTATGCTTAAAAGATTTTGTCAATTTTCTGGATAGACAACTTTGTGTGAATTTGAAGAAATTGCTTGTTGCAAGCAATTTCTTCATTTTACATGTTTTCCCAATTGTTTTCTTGAAAGGCGTCAAAAAGCGCCATTCTGTGAAAATGGGTTAAATATCCCCCCTTTTTTTTAAAGAAAAAAAAAATACCAAAGTGTCGTTATTTATAAATCAACTGTGCCAAACTCATTTTCTAAATTAATTCCTGTATTCCTAGTTTTCGAATCTAGCTTTCCCTAAGACCAGGCGAAAGCACTAGACAGAACCTACTAGAACATTATTTAGAATATTGTGTGAACTAACATAAGAAACAACACAATGCCCCTAGCAACAGGACTTTACCCTTTCCCGTTCAAATACAGGATTTTACGTTACTGTGATTTTATACTCAAGAAAACATTGTGGAAAAAGAAGAAATTGCTTGCAACAAGCAATTTCTCCTTTTTCCACAATATTTTCTACCACATAGGATGGTTTCTTTTTAAATGACATCCAGTTTTCATTGTCGTCTGCAACCTCTTTCAATTTGGACTAGTCTAAAATTTCCAAAAACGGGAAAGGGTGAACTTTGAAAAGTGATGTTGACTTGTACATGAGGTTTTTTTTTTGGCATTTGACCTTGGTATGAGACCTTGACCTTATCACATGACCTTAACACAAGGAGACGTGTATTATGGAGATGTATCATCATTCTGTGTATCAAATTTTTGCAAGGAATGTTGAAAAATCCACTGGTGAGAGACAAATGTCGGAAAGAGTATGTGCCTACGCTGGGGATCAAACGGAACTAATTCTGGAGAAACAAGATAAAGTATTTCCCAGAGCGTGTGTTTGTAAACCAGCTTTATGACCCTCAAAAATCTGAAAGTATTCTGTTTTGACCCCTAGAAATTCTCCTAATGTTGTCATTTTGACCCCCTTGAGGAAAATTTCTAAGGTTCAGATAAGGGGATTTTAATCCTTGAAATACTAAGTGACACCCCATCTTATATTTGCTCATGAAAATTTTACAAATGAATTGCAGACTTCATATGAGATTCATAAAGGCGAACCAAGTAAAGGTCTTTCTGCACTACAACCTTTCCTGTTTTGCTAAATTTTAGACCAGCAAAATTGTAACTAACAATTCTTTCTTTTTAACATTTTCAACCCTAATAAATGGATATTTCTCAAATCATTTCAACTTTAAATAGTTGTACACAAATTCTAAAATTTAGCAAAACAAGAAAAGGCTAAAGTTTATTATCTGTGACATTGTTTAATCTAGATCAGCCTGAAATTTAGCAATCTCTTAGGTCTTACAGAAAACCTTTTTTTAAATAGTCAAGGGTTTATACTTACATGCAAGCCTCTTCTCCATATACCTGAAAAGAACAAAAGTAGTTATGATTATCCCAAAGGTCAATTTTTCTTTGTATATTCTACCCGGGATAAAAAGGATTTGTTTGCAACATCTCTGAAATCTACATTGATTTACATGCATTTTTTCTTAATTTTTGAGGGAAGAATGGGGTTCAGAGCCCCTTACAATGGGAAATCTTCAAGATTGATTGATTGGGGGTTTTACGCCGCTTTCAACAATCTTTCAGTTATATCGTGGCGGCTGGAGCACCTAAAAATGGAATCCTGGTATTTCTCACACCAGTACTACCATTACATCCTTTCCTAGCCTCCAGCTGCTATCCCACAATGGTCTACAAGAATCGACCCATTGTAGAGAGACAAATAGTTGGAAAGGATGAGTGCCGCCGTTTGGGATCGAACCTGGGACCTCTAATAGACAGTCTGATGCGCTACCAACTGTGCTATGACGAGAGGTATATAGTATTAAAAGAACATCAATTGAGACAACTCCCTGTGCACAGGTGTAGTAGCCTTTGATTAGGAGATTATCTGAAAGAAGACTATGATATCGCAGCTAATAGTTGCTCATTACAAACACAGGGAGCAGTTACGTATGGTAGATATTAGCTAAAATGACCCAAAAGTCAAACCAGGCCTTTTAGAAATACTATATATAGACAAGGGATACAACTCAGAATTCCTGAGATGATCAGATCCAACCCCTGTCTGTTTTAAAAGCCTCTAAAAAATACACTTCTTTGTTTACACGTTTTACAGTTGTGCATATTCGTCACACATATAATCATTTGTAACCTTGACCCATCCATTCCACGAAAACTATACAGCTTTCGCAGTACAGACAACTTTCTTACAGAAATACACCTCAATTTTTCTCGATTGTCGAGAAGTAGCACCTTCACTTTTCATCAGTAAATAGCAAATCCCAGATAAGCCACTCATTTCTTTTATGTATATAGCAATGGTAAAATATAAATTAAATACATTTTTACCTATAAGTAGTTAATTCTGATGAATCCAGAGCTCTCCTAAGCTTATGAAGTGTTACATCCTTACTAGAAGTCAAAAGGAAGCCATTTTGTAAACTGAAATATCCTCAAAAGCAAACAAGATGCAAAATTGGGGAGGGGGGGGGGGGATGGTACAAGTGGGGACGCAAGTTGCAATAAAGGCCAACGACTGAAATAGAGGGTAGTAACTTATGATATGATATGAAAATTGAATAATATGTCCAATATGTATCAATGTTTCTCTAACCTGATACAAGACATCTTATTTCTGAAGTTTGTCCAAATTCAAAGATATGCATTTTTGTGAGAAAATCCACAGAGATAAAAGATAAAGCTGTGGCGATATAGGTAACAATGGTGCTCCTCTTTTCCCTAAGTTTTTGATAATCTCTCTTTCGATTGCTCATTTAATACTTTTTTATGAGAATAGGAATTCCACAAGGTTTGTTAATCAAAAGCAGAGAAATAAGTGTTTCGATAGAATTAAAAAAAACAACATGAGCAATAAGAAAAAAAGAATTATATTTAATTAATATTGAAAGAAGATCAGATACATCTTTCAACCCTCGAATTTTCTGAGTTATATTGATTCAGAGATTGTATAGATAGCTATGCTGACTGTATTTGCTTTTCACTTTGTGTGTTAAAACATTTTTCCTTCATTAAACGATTCAAAGTTTATGTGCAAATTTCAATTAGAATCATAATTAAAGTATAACCCATTAAAGAGGAATGCAAAATAAATGATAACAATCCCTATAATTCAATAGTAGATTTACATCAACCCATACTGCTTTTACTTCTTCTTTCACAGAAACATTTACACACACTCACAAAAAAAAACGGATTACCAAATGAAATTTATCAATATACTCAGTTTCTAGTATACCGATAATTTGCTTATTTAAAGCTATACGTAGACCTGTTCTTTTGAATTAAATAATTGATGACCAAGATTACAAATTACGTTGAATATCATGCAAATAAACATGCTTTAACTACTAAGATAACTACCACAGTTGGCGTCTAATCCAATATAGAACAGAACATAAGTTTATTACATATGTTGAACATTAGCTCTTAGTACAAAAAAATAATAACATGTTATAAAACACACAATGGAAAAAACAGTCACACAATAAACAATATTAGTTTTACCATGTTAATAATGAGAGTATCATAATGTAGCATAAACTTTATACATATTAAGATGTTTATGGTAAAAAGTAGGGATATACTTAGATCTTAAATTTTTATAATAGGGACAAATGAAAGTGACACAAAATTCCTCTTCAATATCTGTAAAGGTACATAAATCACATGTTCGATCATTTCTGTTGATATTTTGGTGGCGACCTGTTTCGACTTTTAAATCGTGTGAGGATAATCTTATCTTTGCTAATATATTACCGTGTTTTCTATTTTCAAGGACTATAATATAATTTGATATTTCATAACTGAATTTAAGGTTACGAAACTAAACTAGGGAGGAAGAAGCATCTATGAATAAGTGCCATTTACTTTTTTAAAAATCGGATTACAATTTTCAATATGTACCAAATCAGGATAAAACCAAACTTCACTGAAGCCTGAAGTCTCTAATAGTTTTTTTTAACTCTATTACTCCAGTTTTTAACTTCGGCGTCTTTTTCAATTTCTAACCGCTTGCTTTGTAATATTAATGTTAAATACAATTGTTCTTCTTTTTACTGTACAATTTTAGCCAATATTTGATTATACGAATATGTCTATTAACTATAAGCAGTACTCTTCCTATTTCCAGTAAGAGGGAAAGAGAATTAGTTGACCGTTTTACATTGAGCATGCGCTTTAAAAATTTCTTATGAATTCTTTCAATATTTTCCGATTGGATGAAACCCCAGACTTCACAATTATAATCAAGAATGGGTGTGACGTAACTATCAAACAAATTTGATATGATTTTCACAGGAATATCATTACCTTTATAAATTTAAACAAATGACTGTAGAATAGTTTTCTGTGTAAAGGAATTCATGTATTCATATTTCATTTTTCAGAATGGCTATCAACAAATAGCATATCACATTGTTTCATAAAACTTCTGCATACTGAAAGTTATTTTTCAATCAATTTCCGGAAAAAATATTATCCTATTTATTTGTTACTATATTCTCAATGCTTTCAATCCTGCTGGTGAACTTTCCATTGACTTAGAGATTCAGCTAGTGAAGATTCCATTAAGAGATGAGAGAGAGTTTTGTCTAGTGAAACAAAACTAATATAATTAATTCAAGACTTTGCATAAAATAAGAAATTTGCTAACAAACAAATATTTGATATTTCATTTTAGCAATGCACTTATTAAAGTCAACACAGGGCTCCCGCTGCCGATCGCCAATGGGGCCAAATGCGACAAAATAAAAATTCTGGCCCCAAAATCGGCGAATTGGCGATTTTACTGGCGACAATTTTCAAAAGAAGGCAAAGGGATGTTGAGTCCTTTTAAACGATTTCCGACGCGCAACTCTATCATTCACACATCCGCTAATTTGTTTGGGAGACACGCGACCATCAATCTGTGTCAATCAAGACAGATTAGTTACGCATCGCTGACCTAATTGATTCTCACATCACTCGAGTTATTGTGATTTTTCGAAGCCCGCCGGGAACCATTATGTAAACCAAGATGGCGGAAATTCACATCGCTTGGGCTAAAAAATTGACGATATTTATTCCTCGATCACATTTTGAGATTCATTAGAGTGCCGAATAAAAAACAAAGACAACATTTTGCTTATCTATTGATGATATTAGTAACAAAGTCAAGTAAATTTCCGAGAAATGAGAAATATCGGACATTAGTAATCAAAGTACTGCGGACATTAGTAATCAAAGTACCGTGGGTTACCAAAAACTTGACCTGTCGTCCAGCATATCTCTAGATGTTCTTGGAATTTTATTATCAAATGCCAATCCTCTCATTTTGTACATTTTAACCCTTTACCAAATTATTCAACATAATATTTATAGATAACAGGTTATTTGTTTTCAATATTGTAGTTTTCTTTCATTCACTTATTCATACTGGCTCCACTTTTGTCTCCAATTGGCACCAAGTGGCCCCAAATTTTTGCCATTGGCGATTTCATTGGCGCAAGAATAAAATTTCCCAGGGGGAGCCCTGCAACAACTTAACTTTGTTACAAAATGCAGCTGCATGGTATATAGGGTGAGACGCTTTGTTGAATTTCACCCTTCCATCTTAGAAGCCAAATAACAGTCGTCATAGGTGAGCTATGGATTTTATCTGGCGTTCCACAGGGGTCAATCTTTGGTCTTGACTTGTTTCAAGTTAACAATGCTGAAGCCTGAACTAATTGTAGCTCATAAAGTCCCATTTTTTCAATTATTTATTTTTCTAACCTAACTAACTTTTTAACTAACTTTCAAATACATGCAATTCAATATCTTGGGCTCTAGTAAATGATTAGACAGCCATTGATAAATAATGAATATTTTGTTTAAACTATAATGGTGTTATAAGTACATTAAGAAAAGAATTTTCTCATGTAGTCTATTCTGAAATCCATTTTTTTGTTCTTTTCTTGGCATTTACATCCCACTTCTGGCCTTTCTCTTCCATTACCCCTTTTTCCACATTTTTGCATCTGTTTGGGCTTTATGGATGTTTATCATAAAAAACAACATGGCTGCCTTTTGACTTCTAGAAAGGATGTAACACTTCATAAGCTTAGGAGAGCTCTGGATTCATCAGAATTAACTACTTAAAGGTAAAAATGTATTTCATTTATATTTTACTATTGCTCTATGCATAATAGAAATGAGTGGCTTATCTGGGATTTGCTATTTACTGATGAAAAGTGAAGGTGCTACATC
Organism: Fragum fragum; assembly: GCA_946902895.1. NCBI lineage: Eukaryota > Metazoa > Mollusca > Bivalvia > Cardiida > Cardiidae > Fragum > Fragum fragum. The sequence goes on from OX336374.1 coordinate 12,737,280, forward strand.
TCGACAATCGAGAAAAATTGAGGTGTATTATTGTAAGAAAGTTGTCTGTACTGCGAAAGCTGTATAGTTTTCGTGGAATGGATGGGTCAAGGTTACAAATGATTATATGTGTGACGAATATGCACAACTGTAAAACGTGTAAACAAAGTGTATTTTTTAGAGGCTTTTAAAACAGACAGGGGTTGGATCTCAGGAATTCTGAGTTGCAGCGTTAGACACTAACTTCTCCAAGCAAGGAGTCCACCGGACTCCTAACATAAGAAGTCAGGGAGTCCGGAGGAAAATCAAGGAGTCCGAATAAAATTCTGAAAATTGTCTTTAAATTAATTTGTTTAATTAACATGTATTAATTTATTCATCATCAAAACTGGTATATGATCATTTGATACTGCTTATCTTCATATCCTAATAAAAATGTAAAATGCTAATTTGAAAATGTACACTAGAAAAATCTTATCTTTCTACATGGATATTGATCAAAATAACCACTTTTTAAGAGACAGTGATGAGAATACTCAATCAATGCACTAGAATTTAATAACTTGCCAGACTTTGGAAGTTTTTCAAAAATAGATTTATTTAGTTGGAGTAATGAACGACCAGCAGTCGATAGGTTGAGCTCTGTGTGTTGTTTAGCATTCTCCTTAGTTACATTGTGACTCTGGAAGGTATTGTGCCTCTTCACTGCCTCAACTCTAAAATTGCTGCAACCTGTTACAAAAACTACCAAAGTTCTCATACTTAGTACAAACATTATATTTCATTTTTCTCACCGTCATACATAAGACAGGTTTACGATCCCTGCTAGCTGCGATATCGTAGCCCTCTTTCTGATAATCTGCTGGCGAGGACTACGACTACCACCTTCTTTGAGCTTTGTTGCAAGTCCTAATATTGTATGTTTTGGGATAAGCGACTCTCTACGGACCAATTCCTTACATATGTTAATATTATGAACAAATTATATCAAAATAATAGTATCAATTGTATCAAGCATTTAATACCGGTTTCTTTTCAGTTTATAAAATATTTCCTATGTTTGGCGGCCATGACATTTGGTTGGCCATGTGATCTATTATTACATCACGTTGTTTACTGATGTCAGCTGTTCTTAATAAATCAAAGTATCCTTTTTAACCCACCATGATAATAGATACTGAATTGTCAATATCTTTTTTTCTATCAAATTCAATAAACTCGTGAATTATCTTCATACTTTTTTTCTTATTTTCTATCAGAACTGTCCTATTTTCAAAACATACTATGCCTTCGAAAAATGGTGACCTAGATTTTCATTTGCTATCGTTTTGGCGGGAAGCCCGAGATCTTCTAGAATTGAAGAGGGGTTCCTATTGGATCTCGCTGTCAAACAGCAAAAATGGCTGACATTTGATTCAAAATGGCCGAAAACTTGGAGTTTCCGATGGCGTGACAAGGAGACTAAAATGCATAAAATATCCAACTTTTTGCAGTTTAACATTTCTTTAGATGGATAGATAAATGATTATGGTTCATTTTGATATTAAATTTTTGTTTGTACTATTTACACAACTTCCAATAATCGACCTCGAAGTGCCCGGAATGATTCACTCTGGGCACTCGTTATCTTCCGATAGGTAGCATTTTTCAAATACTGACCTATCTATTTGAGCATTCTGGGTAGTGTCATTCGTGACAACTCGGCCGATTCCGTCGATCTACATTCAAAATGTCAGCGCCAATTCAATGCACGCCTTGAATTCTTGATGCCTCGCCTTTGAGCAAATTTAAGACGTGAATGCTTTTGCAATTTAAAATAATTACTTTTCTAATCAATTTTGAGCGACATTTAATTTGTTAAAGTGAATTTACGTTGACACCAGTAGATTTTTTGACTTGAAAATTTGAACTACGGAAATAATTTCCGATCGCTGAAAAACGTGACCAGTGAGAATGATTGTGAGGATTTTTGTCAAACGATATGGGCTACCACTTTAACAAGGTTACTTGTGAATTTTAAAGGAGTCCGTCGGACTGCCTAGTCAGAAATTCTGCGAGTCCGGGCCGTTTTTTAGGAGTCTCGGACTCCCGGACTCCCGTTAGTGTCGAACGCTGAGTTGTATCCCTTGTCTATATATAGTATTTCTAAAAGGCCTGGTTTGACTTTTGGATCATTTTAGCTAATATCTAGCATACGTAACTGCTCCCTGTGATTACAAACATACAGTATCAGGACTTGAAAAAAGGAGCAAAGCTATTGCAGCTTTCCCACCCCAACTGCATTGGCTGCATATCGGTGCCAAGCTTCTTTTTTGGCACCAATGATTCTGATAAAGATCAAGGATTCATAAGCCTTAGAAGATAGATTGTTTTTGTGGTTAATCAACTTTTTAAAATATCCCCTTTTATGATCGTTGTCCTCTTAATTTTCGAACCTCGGCAAATGTAAATATCGAGCGCAACCTGCATTAACGGCTTAAATTACGAACAAAGATGAAACAAATAACAAAATACTTTTTCAATTCTGGTGGATGTGCCTTGCTCATATCTGATTTTCTGTGGATTTCAAAGGTGGAAATTGAATGCAACAAAGAGACGCCGGCCCAACGTTGTTGTCGTTCGTGAAGTCTCGTTTAGCGTGAGACAATTTAGACAGACTGGTAGCCCCGTCAATTTAGACTGGTATCGCTATTGACTTTTCGCCCAAACTGGTAGCACGCTGTCTGAGAAAGCCTTTTTGACCCATAACTAGTCTAAATACTTTTAACCCAATCCTCAATGAAGCAATTTGTTTTTGTCTTTTTGTATTCATCAATTTTTGCCTTGTTATTTTGTTGTTTATGTTGTTTACTGCCTCAATGACCGAGTTGTTTAGGTGCTTGACTCGTGATCTGAAGGTCACGAGTTCGAGGCCCAACGTCACCGGGGTGTGTTCACGGGAAAGACACTTAATAGCCAGCCCCAGTGTACCCAGCTGTAAAAGTGGGAAGCAGTGGGATTCAGCCACTGCCTCTCTTTCAGGGACGTGAAAACATCTGGATTGTGTCACCTGCCAGTAATACCCAAAAGGGGAGTTAGGCAGTATAAATAGATAGATAGTTAGATATGTAAAATTCTTATATCCGGTAACTGCCCGTAGATCTTTCAATACTAGACTCTCACAGACAGCGGGCTACTACTTTATTTCGACTTTAAGATGGTATAATCATTCTGCGAAAGTTGAGGATTTTTTATTAAATTTTCTTTGGGCCCCTTTCTTATGTTTCTTGACAGATCAGACCCAATATCGAAAGGAACGACCATTTTGATGGTACAATCATTCTAAGGAAGTTTGAAGAGAATCCGATGAAAACTGTGGACGGTAGAGTGTAAAGGAGGATTCTTAATAGATTTTCGAATTAAATTTTCATACGGCCCCTTTTCAACGAATAAATGGTTTATTGATAGAATCGTAATCTCGATGTCAATCATCGATTTCTTACAATTAAAAGGGACCAAACATCATGTTTACTCTGAAAAAGCGTTGAATGATGTGCGGTAAAATGGAGGATGTAAAAATGCCATAGGTAAAAATGGTGGCGATAAGAATGTCATACCTATAATGGTAAAAATGCAAGAAGTATTATAATATAATATATGTGTTTTAGATGAGTTTTGATAAAAACATATTTGTGGGCATTAAACCATTCTCTTAATTATTTTTGTTGTTTTCTAGATTTTTAACAAAAACGAAATGGCTATTCCAGATATGATAATAATCTACTATTTAACATATCATTTGTTGTTGCTGTTATTCAAATAATCAAATTTATAGAAATTATCTGGTTTGCTTTAGATAATTGAAAGGGTCATAACTGTGGAATTTGGTTCAAATCCATTTATTACTTTCCGAGTAAGCCTCCCTCCTTTAAACTTATACCAGCATTCCCATTCGTGTACATTTGTGCGTTAATAACAAACAAAAACTTAAATCCCCATACAGAAATAAAAAAAAACTAGCATTGTCTTAACCCATTCCTAGACAGTGACGCTTTTAAATGACCATCATTATGAAAGCTTTGGAAAACATTGTGGAAAATGAATTGTCCACAATGTTTTCTGTCCATTAAGACCAGGATTTTAAAGATTTCATTAACTTACAATTGTCGTCTGCTACTTCTTTCAATTTGGACTGGTCTAAAATTTTATCGTGTTGGAATGGGTTATATGCTCGTGTTACGCACAGCAAAGTTAGAATTTTCAAGCATAACATTTTCCTTTTGATCAACTGTAATACGTGAACTCCTTTTAGAATCTTGAAAACAGAGAGTAACAGCTTCTACAGTAAGAAGTCAATGACCTCGGTGATTATTTGACCCTCAACTCGGCCAATTCTGTAACGATCATACTAAACTCACGTATATTTTCACTTCAAGTTTTTGAGTATACGTGGAAATTTGCGGAAATGCGCGGAAACTTGTTTCAGGATAATCGATTTGAAAACCGGTTTAGACATAGGAAAAAAGAATATTTAAAGCGTTGTGAGTAAAATTCAAAAGAAAAAAAGACGTTAACATTATTGTAACGTTATTGTTTGCACATGGTAGATTTGCCCTTTTCCTAAAAATTCCTATAATATGATGAAGATAGTATCAAATTATCTACGGCGCCCTGTAGTCGCGCGATTTCCTTATTCGTTATTCGGCTTTATTACCAAACACGGGACTGCGAATCACAAAAAACAAATTACTGCGCTAATTATTACCTTATTTTTCAATAATTTAAAGCAAACTAAAGCATGTTTAAGTCTCTAAACGAATTTTTATATCATCCTTTACATGTGCCATATTATTGTCTTCGGCTACAATTAACTGATTGTCCGTGGCAAGTTAAGATGAGAAGTAACCCGAGGTATATTCATATCTAAGAAATCACGTGATATATTTTATCAAGAAACCCGAAATGAAATTGTCTTGTGTTCATTTTGCGGTTTTGTTAAATCTAAGTTGGAAGTGCTCCGCATTCCAACTTAAAAAGTGCCTTAGATGAAATATAGCCAGAGAATGGTTTCTTTATTCAATAATTTAAATGGTAATGAATGAAAGTAAAAAATACGACAACAAGATATTTATCGCAATTTCATGTTCACATTTCTCCTTTGAAATATAATATTTGGAATTTATTTGAATCTAATCTTGAATATAAGCCCTGGATTTCAAGTGCAATTTCTTCTTTTCTTCTTTTCTCACAACATTTCCTAACCTGTATGGCACCAATTTTTTTGTATTTGCAACTGCTTTCAAATGTGGTCTGAAACTTGTTTTAAATTTGACCGACAGTCAAAACTGTTGTCATCTGGTAATGTTGAGATAATTTTAACAATCTTTGTCTTTTTGGGGATTATGGAGGTTGCTTGTTTCAAATAATTCCTTCATTTTCCACAACATTTCAGAGTTTTTTGTTTGTTTGTTTGTTTGTTGTGTTTTTTTTTTTTTTTGTTGTTTCTTGAAGGGTATGAAAAAGCGGGATTATGCGGGAAGGACTTAATGTTTTACTCAAAAATCAGATGTTAGTTTCCATCTATGGTCTGCATAAACAATATATGATGAAATGCATTCCTGTTAACGATACAATTGATAAGCACGCAACATCTACAATTTTTTTTTTTTTTTTGTAGAAAACATGGAAAAACAAAATGATTTAGCGAATGTAAATTCCCTACCCCAAAAGAATCTTATTTATATCTCATTAAACGACATATTTTATATTAAATGTTGCTTTTATACCTTTGGAGTTTTACATATTGCAATTTTACCAATATAGGTGTGGCATTTTTACCAACAGCATTTTTACCTCTGACATTTTACCTACATTCGTAGAAACACTCGGCTCTCCGAACACACTGATAGAACTATACAATTTTGGAGCCTTTTGTCATTACCTAATTAATAACATTCCACGTGTAACGGTTTCAGTGGAGGTTATTTGCCGTGATATGCATATTGGGGAAACTTCTGGAAACTATTTGGAGTTATATATAGACAAGGTCGACCTATTTCGGGTTGAGGATTGTTTTCTCTGAATGGATTTGCTTTATCTACGAGCTCGGAACATTTGGTAGCAGCGGTGGGATGATGAGGTCGACACATTTATGGTTGAGGACCCTTTTCTCTGAATGGATAGGCTTTTGTCTACGAGCTGGGAACGTTCCACTAGTAGATCAATGGGCCAATATGCAATTTAAACCATATGTTATAGACGGTCTAACCAAATGTCGTAAATGCAATTTGAGATATTATGTAGCTACGACATTTTGGTTGCCCACCGACAATTTCATGTCTTAACCATATTGATCTTTAATTTCATCTTTTCTCGCACAATCTTTCATAACTTCAATATTTCCGGAGACGAAGAACAGGAGTTTTTGTGATTCTGGTGGTTGTAGGAGACAAAACGGAATAATGATCGACCTTCCCATGGTACATTCCCCTTCATTAAGTACTGGCTTTTGTTTTTACATAAACAAGCATTCTGAAGTATTGCATGGCAATACCAAGTCCCCTACCGGCTTTATATATATCCCTAGAGCGGTATATTTTTGGGGTGGTAAAGGGATTACTACCCCTCCAAAATATTACAGTTGTATCAGATTATATGAGCAATTCGTAACCACACACACATACACACAAACATAAAAAATAGGCGGCTCTCTTTGTTGTTAGCTAAATTATACTTCATAATGTCATCTGTTCGAAGAGAATTAAGAATTAAGACCCTAAAGCCCAAGTAAACTTTGAACAAAAGCTTTCAAAAATCTGTCGAGGATTATGAATGCTTTTCGGTTATCAAAATATTTGGCCTTGAATTACTTCAAGCAACCACTTTTAACAATTTTTCAGTCAATATAACAGTGGCTGGGGCACCATACAGTGTATTCCTGGTATCTCTCTCACCAGTACCACCCTAACATCCTTTACAAGCCTTGGAAAGGCAATGGACTGTAATTAAACTCAATATCATTAATATGTTACTTATTTTGCAGCATCCATATCTTGCAAAAAAAATCAATGGACTAATACAGACCTTGAACTCGTTCTGTAACTCATCAATGCTGACTCACTTAAAAAGCCTGGAAAAACTGTAATTTCCCAAGTCTAGCATCCATATCTTCCTCAAAAATCAATAGACCGTAACAAAACTTACACTTGCTCTGTTACTTATCAATATTGACTCACATAACAAACACCATCTTTATATCACAAAGGGTTTAAAAAAAAAATCCGGAAAACTGAAATTTACTGGTAATCTTTTAAGTCCAGCATTCATATCTTCCTAAAAAATCAATTGACCGGGACTAAACTTAAACTTGATCTGTAACTCATTGATGTGGACTCACATACTAAAAATCAGCTCAATATCTTCGAGGGTTAAGAAAAAAGTCCGGAAAGCTTAATTTCCTGGCAATTTTCGAAGTCCAGCATCTGTATCTTCCTCAAAATTCAATGGCCCGGAACCAAACTCAAACTTGTTCTCTAACTCGTTGACGCGGACTCTCATACCAAAAATCAGCTCAGTATCTCTGAGGGTTAAGAAAAAAAGTCCGGAAAACTGAATTTCCAGGTAATTTCTTAGTCCAGCATCCGCATCTTCCTCAAAAATCAATGGACTAGAACCAAACTTTATCTTGTTCTGCAACTAACTTATACGGAATCACATACCAAAAAATCAGCTCAATATCTCTGAGTGTCGGGAACACTGAAATTTCTTGGTAATTTCTAAGTCCAGCATCCGTATCTTCCACAACAAGAGGCCCATGAGGGCCTGAGACGCTCTGCTGGTTATCAAGTTTTCCGTTAAAGAAATCTAATATTTAAGGAAGTTAATTGCTCAAAGAAGAATGCATAAAGAAAAAAGGGGGGCTTTATCCCTTTATCATTTTAAGCAACAATCCTCAAGGCCCCTTTTCCCATGTTTCATGACGGATCCACTCCATTTCCAAGAGAGGTTACCTTATGACCCTACAATCATTCTGTGAATATTTCATCAAAATCTGACAATAATTGTGGACTTAATCACATAAACAGGATTGTTTTGAATGAAAATCAATAAGGCCCCTTTTCCTGTGTTTTCTGATGGATCAATTTCATTCCAAAAGGAACTTTCCTTACAACCCTACAATTGTCCTGTGAAATTTAAAAGACAACTTGATAATGATTGTGATCTTCATCACATACACAAGAATGTTTTGAATGATAATCTGTAAGGCCCCTTTTCCTGTGTTTCGAATACCACAATCATTCCATGCATCTTTGAAGAGAACCCAATAAAACTGTTGGCTTTATTGTGTTAACAAAGATATTAAATTCAAGTTCTCATAAGGCCCCTTTTCCCGTGATATTTTACTATTGGTTTTATCATTCTATGAAAGTTAAAAGTGAATCCGAATTCATTATGTTTACGAGAATATTTAAAAAAAAAACATATGTCCCCTTTTTACATGATACTTGATGGATTGTACCCAGTTCTGAAAAGAACCATCTAAGTATTTGTACAATCATTCTGTGAAATTTTGAAGTGAATCCGGAGAAATCAAGGGACATCATTGTGTTAACCAGAATATTTAAGAGAGTTTTTCATAAGGCCCCTTTTTATGTGACCCTTGCTATAGTCAGATCCACTGTCAAAATCAACAATTGAAATGATGGTACAATCAATCTGTTTAATCTGTGGAATAATTGTGTTAATGAGTTTATAGTGAAATCTTCATAGGGCTCCTTTTCTCATGATACTTTACAGAACAAACCAAATTTCAAAAGGAACAATTCTAATGAAGGTAGAATCATTCTTTAAAAGTTAAAGAGAATCAATGAAAACAGTGGACTGAATTGTGTCAAGAATTTTTGTAACAAAATTTTCATAAGGCACCTTTTTCCGTGAAACTTAACAAATCAGACCCAATGTACAAAGGAACAATCTTAATGATAGTTTGAAGAAAATGATAAAGACTGAGGACTTTATTGTAATAATGATGTTTTGTAATAAAATTTTTATAAGGTCCCTTTTCTTGTGTCACTTAACCAATCAGACCTAATTTACAAAGGAACAATCCAAATGATGGTACAATTTGAAGTTTGAAGAGATTCTGATAAAGACTGAGGGCATTATTGTGTTTATGAGGATTTGGTAATAATTTTTCATACAGTCTCTTTTCCTATGATACTAGACAGATCAGGCGCAATTTAGAAAGAAACAATCCTTATGATGGTACAAACATTCTGTGAAAGTTTGGACAGAATCTGATGAAAACTGCAGACCTAATCTTGGTGTAAAATTTTTAAAATAAAATTTTCATATGGCTCCTTTTCATGTGATACTTGAGGGATCAGGTCTCATGTCAGCATCAATATCGTGATTATTGTACAATGATTCTGTAAAGGTTTGAATAAAATCTAATGAAAGCTCTGGACTTGGTAACAAGAATTATAGATAAAATTCTCTAAAGGCCCCTTTTCCCATGATACTAGACAGATCACGCCTAATTTGAAAGGAAAGAATCCTCATGATGGAATAATCATTCTGTGAAAGTTTTAAAAGAATCTGATGAAAACTGTTGAATTAATTGTGGTACAATGATTTCAAAATTAAATTTCATAATGCTCCTTTTCCTGTGATACTTGACGGATCAGGTCTAATGCAAACATCAACAATCATTATTATTGTACAATTATTCTGTGAATGTTTGAAGATAATCCGATGAAAGCTCTGGACTTGGTAACAAGGATTTATAAATGAAATTTTCATAAGGCCCCTTTTCCTGTGCTTCTTGACAGCTCAAACCCTGTTATGAAAAGAATGATAGTTATGACCTTCCAATCATTCTGTGAAAGTTTCAACAAAATCTGATCAAAGCTGTGGGCTTTATTGTGTTAACTGAGTTTTATTCATTGAATTTTCATATAGCCCCTTTTCCCATGTAACTTCATGGATCTGAACCAATTCCAAAGGGAACTCTTCTTACAAAAGTATAATTATTCTGTTTGAGTATAAAGACAACCCCACCTCATCTGTGGACTTACAAGCATTATTTAAGATTTTTTAATTGAATTTTCCTAAGGCCCCTTTTCCTATGTTTCTCAATGGATCAGACCCAATTTGAAAGGAACAATCCTTATTATGGTACAATCATTATATGAAAGTTTGAAGTCAAACAGGTGAAATCTAGGGCCATAACGTGTTAACTAAGATTTTTTTTATTAAATTTTCATAGGGCCCCCTTTCCCATGAAACTTGATGGATCAAACCTGCTTCCGAAAGGAACAATCCATTTAATGTAATAATCATTCTGGGAATGTTTGAAGAGAATTTGTTGAAAACGATGGACTCTATTGTGTTTACGAGGACTTTTTCAATCCAGTTTTAATCGGGCCCCTTTTCCCCGTGGTCCTTGACTGATCATACCAAATTTTGAAAGGAACAATTCTTATGATGGTACAATCATTCTGTGAAAGTTTGAAGTCAATCAGATGAAAACTGTGGACTCTAGAGTGTTAACAAAGATCTTTGAATTAAATTTTAATAAGGCCCCTTTTCCTATGTTTCTTGAGGAATCATATCCGATTCCAAAAGGAACAATCCTTATGATGGTACAATCATTCTGTGAAAGTTTGAATAGAATCCGTTGAAAATTGTTGTCTCTAGATTATTAATGAGATTTTTTTATTAAACATTTCATAAGGCCCCTTTTTCCTGCGTTTCTTGAAGGATCATACAAAATTTCGAAAGGAATAATCCATATGAGAGTACAATCATTCTGTGAAAGTTTGAAGGGAATCCGATGAAAACTGTGGACTCTACCGTCTAAACAAGGATTTTTAATGGAGTTTTCAATTGAATTTCATAAGGCCCCTTTTCCCATGTTTCTTGACTGATCATACCCAATTTCGAAAGGAACGATCCTTATGATGGTACAATCATTCTGGGAAAGTTTTAAGAGAATCCAATGAAAACTGTGGACTCTATCTTGTAAACGAGGATTTTTTAATTAAATTTTCATAAGGCCCCATTTCCCGTGTTTCTTGACAGATCATACCCATTTTCGAAAAGAATGATCCTTATTGTGGTACAATCATTCTGAGAAAGTTTGAAGAGAATCCAATGAAAACTGTGGACTCTATCGCGTAAACGAGGATTTTTAATTGAATTTTAAATGAATTTTCATAAGGCCCCTTTCCCCGTGTTTCTTGACGGATCATACCAATTTTCGAAAGGAACGATCCTTATGATGGTGCAATCATTCTGTGAAAGTTTGAAGAGAATCCGATGAAAACTGTGGACATTATCGCGTAAACGAAGATTTTTTAATTAAGTTTTAATAAGGCCCCTTTTCCTGTGTTTCTTGACGGATCTGACCCATTTTCGAAAGGAACAATCCTTATGATGGTACAATCATTCTGTGAAAGTATGAAGAGAATCCGATGAAAACTGTGGACTTAATCGCGTAAACAAGAAAAAGTTTAACGGACGACGGACGGACGGACGCACGGACGGGAAAAAGCCATCGCTATAGCTCTAGTGGCCTTCGGCCAGTAGAGCTAAAAATCAATGGACCAGAACCAAACTTAAACTTTTTCTGAAACTCGTTGACGCAGACTCTCATTACAAAAATCTGCTCAATATCTCCAAGGGTTTAGGTAAAAAGTCCGGAAAACTGAAATTTCTAGGTAATTTCTTAGTCCAGCATCCATATCTTCCACAAAAATCAATGGACCGGAACCCAACTTAAACTTTTTCTGTAACTACACATGTAATTGATACGAACTCACATACCAAAAATCAGCTCAATATCTCTGAGGATTAAGAAAAAAGTCCGGAAAACTGAAAATCCCTAGAAAATTTCTAAGTCCAGCATCCGTATCTTCCTCAAAAATCAATGGACCGGAACCAAAATCTAACTTGTCTGTAACTCATTAATGCGGTCTCACATACCATAAATCAGCTCAATATCTTTGAGGGCTGAGAAAAAAAGTCCGGAAAACTGAAAAATTCTTGGTAATTTCTAAGTCCAGCATCCGTATCTTCCTCAAAAATCAATGGACCGGAACCAAACCGGAACCAAACTCGAACTTGTTCTGTAACTCATCGATGCGGACTCACATACCAAAAATCAGCTCTATATCTCCCAGGGTTAAGAAAAAAGTCCGGAAAACTGATAAGTCCGGACTGACAGACGGACGGATGGAGAGACGGACGGAACGCAAACCTATAGTCCCCTTCGGCTTTGCCGAGAGGGAACTAACAATTTACCGGGTTGTCCTACACTTGTATTGTATATGGTGAAATATAGGTCATGAAACAAAACACCCATCATTTATTCCTTAAGGCCGATAAAATGCCTCTGAAGATCATTACTAGGTAACGGAGAAAAAATATAGTAACAAACAAATATTACATTTCCAATAATGTTATATACATTATTTAGCCGATGCTTTTCATTTTAAAACAACGAGAAATGAAGTTAAAATGACTAGAAGTCATTATAATGCTTTCGATAAACAAACCGGAAGTAAACCCTCCCGCAATGGAAAATTGTTGTTGTTGTTTTTCTTTGAAAGTGTCTTACTTACTTTTTAGTCATCCGACGCTTTGTGTGAACTGGTCTATTGAAATTGAATTAGACACTGGAAAAGCATTATCAATTATCTCTAAAATGCTTCATGATTTTAAGTTCAGTAAATGTAACCTACAGCAGACATCAACAGTTTTAAGAAGTCATTCGGGTCACAAGGTGAAATCCCTTGGTAAAATCAGAACAAAAGAGTCGATAAACGACCAGACTGCTGACCTAGGTCTGTATGTAGTTACACAAACGTGCCATCACATGAACTTTAGAAGGGACTGGCTTGAATAACTAAGGTTAAATTGGACAGAAATCAAATTACTGCATCCAGTGAAAAAACTCTCTTCTATAATAGATTCTAATGGGGTGTATTCTCAGAAGGGATTGGAAATATTTAGAAATATCACAGCTAGTCTAAAACAGCTAGACCAAAAATTAAGGCAAAACTTGGCATATTAGTGAAAGAGGGGATAATTCAACCTGTAGACAATAGCGATTGGTCTACACCAATTGTTCCTCTTAAAAAATCAAACGTCACTATTGTTCGCATGTGTGGTGACTCTCGTGTAACATTACACCCCGGCTTGTGTGTGTGTGTTCCAAAATTAGAAGATATCTTTGCTGGTTTGTCTGGAGGAGAAATTTTTTCAATGTTGATTTGACACAAGCGCACCTACAAGTTTTCCAGAAAATACCATTCACAAAATACATTCTTGATGACATAATCGTTTCGGCATCTAAATAAGTAGAAACCAGTTCTTGAACGTTTGTAACAATATGGTTCAATGGCAAATCTGGAGAAATGTTTATTCTTTCAAGAAGCTATTGTGGAAACGAAATCGAAAAAAAGGACTTCGCAAATCACCAAGTAAAGTAAAAGCTATGCTCGAATTGAAGCGACCCGGGAATGTGTCAGCCGGAGCTACGATCGTTTTGGGGGACTTGTGAACTACTATCACAGATTCATCCAAACTTGTTAACTATTGCTACTCCATTGCATTAACTACTTCAAAGCAAAGTAAAGTGGAACTGGACTGAAAATTGTGAAAATCATTGATACTGATTAAAAAAGCAATATATTGGGAACAAGAGTTATGCCAATGTGACCCAGAACACTAGAACAGCCTGTGGTGCTAGTATTTATGGGATAGTATGCAATCATTAGCTAGATCTTAAGTATGATGGGCTTGACTGGATAAAAATGTTGAATTTAAGTAAGTCGATCGTGTGTCGGTTGTATGTCAGTTAAAAAAAACAACAAAAACAAAACCAAGAGGGCAAGTGGCCCTGGCGCTCACCTGAGGTAAAGCTCTTATTTTCATCAGGGCTAAATACAAACTTGGTCGGGAGAAGACTTCCTTTAGGTTAGGTTTAAACCTATTTATTTTACATCGATTGGGCAACAAGTTCTTCTAACTTAAATTAAACCCTCTCCATTCTGCTTCCTGGAAAATGCACCAGTACTCGCGCCGAAAGTGTGGGCCAATGACAGAACTAAGATCGATAGCCGCTCCCGGGAATCGAACTCAGGACCTCTTGATCGGGAAGCCGACGCTTCCTTTAACATTTAATAACTAACATCAACTTATGTTACCATGCCAACAAATGCTTCTAACAGATTTCAAATATTTTAGTAATTATTAAAGGGGGAAAATTAACTTATTTCTGCCCAATTCGCTTTAAATTGGCCAAATAGTTTTGAAAAGGTCGCCTTCTTTATTTCTATTAATTTTAGCCCAATCACCCTTTGGCTTTGATTTTTTTTCAATTTTGAAAGAGGTAAATGTACTGATGCTTCATGCAAAATTCAAGATTCTTCAACTTCAGAGTCAGGAGGATTTATTTTTCTTGTTTTCAAATTTACTCTTATTGTCCTAGCAACCAGAGTTTTCAAGTGATTAAAATTCTTTGGTTGAAATCGGCACTCAGAGTAGATTAGACTGGTGAACCTGTCCCATCTACGCTGCTCTCCGATATTGTATCTTCAGATTAGGATAGGCTCGCCAATAAAAGAGTAGGTTGACTGGCGAGCCTGTCCTAATCTGACGATACAATATCGAAGAGCAGCGTAGATGGGACAGGCTAACCAATCTAAAGAGTAGTTACAGGCTCCCCAGTCTAGTACTAGACTTTGGGTGGACTTGATTTACCACACCAAACTTAACCATTAGAGGCTAGTATCGCACCAATACAGTCTGAGTACTCCGTTCTAGAAGATCCATGATGTGAGAAATGATGGTGTCAATGATTATTTCTCCCTTTAAAATATATTTTACTTTCCGCCGTCAACACCCTTTCCCTTAATTTATATGTTGTGTTCGGAGTACTATGTTAATTTAATCAAGTCTCCTCAAGAAATTAGGAATCTGCAAGAAGGATTGTAACAAATATGTATAGTTTTTCGAAAGACTGTACACCTTACATTATTATTGTGAACCAAATGCAGACTTAGGTAAAGAATACTGTTTAGTTCGGGTTTCGTTCGATAACCAAACTAGCCGTATGTCTGTCGAATCATATTCGATCACCTTAAGCCATATGTTTATCACCAATGTTATTTCCATACATGTCAGATTTTGAGATTTTGCCATTCGATCCTAAGTAAAGGGATTCTCATAGTGGAGTATCTTTCTCAATAATTTGTAATGAACTAGACCTTAACACAACATATCATCAGAGTAACTCTGTACCATGGGTTGGTGCAACATGGATAAAGACAGAAGCTGTTAACTTTATTGAGAGGGTCTTGATTCAGATAATTTAAAATAAAATTGATTCAATAGATGCTAGTGATGTGTCTTTACAAATCATCAAAGGAGTAATCCAGACATGCCATGATTTTTTTATAATTTCCGGAACATTGGTGAGTGCGAAAATGGCCGATATATGTATATCCGTAAAAAATTGCCACATGGTTTTGCATAAGAGAAAGTGGTATCACGTTTTGATAAATGCAGACAACATTTACCAAAATGAATCAGTGATAAGCCTGATAAGGACCATGAGTTGGTCACCGTTGATTGTCTAATATCAGTAAAGGTGTGAAAGTCATCATCAAACTGGCGATTGTATTATGTTAGATGTAACCAATAATTGATAATTACGTTGTTATGGCACTTATACCATAACTGTACCTAACCATCACTCTTTTCGAGAATTTAACCGCTGAAAATTTATGGATTTCTTTTCTCAAATTCCCAGGACATCTTTAAAGAAAGCAGGACGCTGGGACAGACTTCGCAAATCTGGTACTGTCCTGCATGATCTAGGATGAATGGCATGTCTGATTAACCACTGAATGTACTGCAATTTTGATTAATGCTGCTAGTGATTTGGGGCTTATAAGACATACTGTTCATAAACCTAGAAAATATAAAAATAAAACATGTAATGCACCAGGGTTCAACAACGAATGTATCACTTTGAGACGCCAGTTAAAAAAGAGCAAAACATTTTAGACATAGAGTAAATTCTATAGAAAATTATAAGTTTTTGCGTAATGCTAGCAAGGCATATAAAAGATGTTTAAATAAACATTATAACAAATATAGAAAAGATTTTAATTTTTAACTCCGTTCCCTGAAACATACTGATCCAAAAGCATACTGGACTCTGCTTAACAAGGCTGATAATTCTAAAGAAGATACACTGCAACTCCTCTATAACGCTACCCGGCACAGCGCTGACTCCATTATAAAGCGGGGTCCGCTTGGCTCCCAAAATTTGGGGGGGGGGCATTTTGGGTTGCAGATGCTAGGATACGACGTTAATGCTGATTTGGCCGCGATTTTTTCATCCCGTCTTTGGCCCGCTCGAAGAAAAGGGTTGCACATAAAAATCGATAATTATCCGAAGCCAGGTAAGTTTTTAACACCTTACGTGGACGGTCCTGGCCTTTAATGCATTAGTTCAGAGGTAATTGCTTTGTTTTGATGACACGCGTAGTGTTTCAATTTACAAATCGGTTTGATTGTTCGGTCTTACTGTTTGACATTGAGATGATCAATGCCTAAGGTCATCAATATTTTTTAAATCAAAAGAGAATAGGCACGCACCTCGGTATCCTTCAGTTACAAACCTTGAAGGTGGTGCGATTAAAATATCACAATGTTTCACTCTCGGCGTTCTTAATTTTCTTCAGTCTCCGGTAGGACGCGTTCTTAAAAAATGCGCGACCGGGAACAAAGCCAAATTGTCTGAAGCCTTCTTTTTATTTCACTTCATAGTTTGCTGGTATCCGGAGCTCGTAGAGGATAGTAGCTTCAAGATAAAAAACGTTACAATGTCTTTTGAAAACAATCAGTCCTAGTTGCGACGTTTTCGCTAAGTACAGAAAATACGTGAATTTTAATTGTAAATGTCAAAATATCGGAAGATTCTCATCCGAAACGGGATAGATAATATAAGTAGATTAAAATAAAATACCGTTATTTTTCCGCATTTCTTTCAATAATCTGAAAATTTAATGCCATTCTGTATGATCAAACACACGGCAAAAAGCTCGTCAACAAATTTGAAGTAAAGGTTACAGTTTATTTTATTCTGAGGGAGGAAAGGTGATCAAAGGCGCCGCCGCCAGATGTTCAGCTATTTATGGAAGAATTTTCGGAGTTGTCACGTGCCAGACGCGTACCCCGTGAGAAATTCTTGCTGGCCGAATTTTTTACTCTTGTCGTTATGAAACCAGACATTCGGCCGTCTCGGATATTTTTTTATTAAAATGACCTTCATTTTTTCGATTAAAAGTTAGCCGCTATAAAGTATAATCCAGTTTGTATACGTGCAACTGGTCGGTATAAATTCCAGATTCGTAAATGACTAGGTTCAGATAGAGTTCTTTGTCGATTTATTGTTACCGTATTTTTAACAATGGTGAAGAAATTAGACCAAGTCCATTACCGCGAAGGAATTTCGAAGGTCGATCCACGCGACATTTTATCAACGCTTCAGTAACCCCAGGTGTTCAACAACTCGTCAGTCTCCAAGGAGACATCTCTATGCGAGATACTTAGATTTTATCCCTTTTGTCTATGGATGGAAATATTTACGGCCGTGTAAAACTAAATTCAATTAGATTAATGCCGACAACTATCATGATAATAAAACGTGTCTCGGGTAAAAATTCTAGCTTCTTAATATTGGGAGAAAGAGAACCACAATTTGTAGGCCTGTAGAAATTTACGAATTATTCAATACTGATAGACCGGGAAGGTAAGGTTAGAATTCAATCCTCCGCACGCTGAATTTCGTCGGTTTCTGCTAAAATCTAGTAACTACAGGTGTTGTTTTTCATATCCCGACTAGTAACTTGTATAATTCAACTTGTTACAGGAATTTTATCATGAATTATCGGGTGTTTAGTTCCGATTCCGACGGTTGAAAATTTTAGTTACGGCGGCGGGGGGGGGGGCAGCGTTATAGCATAATAACTCCACTTCTTCCGCTGTTTTATTTCTTGGACCCCACCAACAGCGTTATAGTGGAGCTGCAGTGTATTGTACAAAAGGTTTCTCTTGAGACTTTTGCTGATCATTTTAAAAAAACTTAATGCAATTGAAACTAATGATGATAAATATGAAATTGATTGTTCAAAGAATGATGAGCACAAGTTTATGCTCAATTCGTTAATGACTGAAGAAGAAGTACAAAAATGCTTGGGACAACTTAAACTCAATAAAGCTTGTTCTTCAGATTTAATAGCTGCTGTCATAGCGCAGTTGGTAGTGCGTCTGACTGCCAATCTAGAGGTTCCAGGTTTGATCCCCTTCGGCGGCACTCATCCTTTCCGACTATTTGTCTCTCACCAATGGGTCCATAATCGTAGACCAATGTGGGATAGCAGCTGGAGGCTAGGTAAAGATGTAATGGTGGTACTTGTGTGAGATATACCAGGATTCCATTGTTAGGTGCTGCAGCCACAATAAAACAGAAAGATTGTTGAAAGCGGCATAAAACCCCATTCAAACTAAACAAATCTTCAGATTTAACAATGAATGAGTTCTTGAAGTATTCACAATCTAAAATGGTCACCGCTTATCAGCCCCCCCTTAAAACTGATTATTTAAACTTATGGGATTCTCAACAAAACATACCTTTGGTTTTAGCTAAAATTGTTATGTTAAAATGAATTGATAAATACAAAGCAGAATGGGCAGAACAGGTCTTTCTCTCTTCTAAATGTCTCAATTATAGAATATATAAACTGACTTAGTCCTTGAACATAGTTTTAAGCTTTTACCTAATGATTTGGCCGCTGCACTTTGTCATTTTAGATGTCTGAATCACAAACTTCCAGTTGAATTTGACAGGTTCTGTGGCACGGATAGGGATGATAGATTATGTGAGCTTTGTTCTGAACATGAACTTGGAGAGGAGTATCACTACCTATTTGTTTGTAGTTATTTTGAGGATCTGAGACGTTTATGTATCCTAGGGGTATGTTGCAATACACTTGTACTCTTCAGTATAGTGATCTAATGAATACTAATGATAAATTAAGCTTTTGTTTAAACTTGGAAAATTTTGTAAAGAAATTTTGAAAACACTTAAGGTAATATATAACCAGTTACCTAATAAATATTAATTTTGGAATGGTTTATCAAATGTTTTTAACTCAACCCCTTTGAGGTGAGATAGTAATTTGAGCACAGTGGCCCCCAGGCCCACATTACTTATTATATTTCATAATGAAAATCCTAAATGGTTTAGTTTGATACTGTATATCTTTATTATTCATTCTATTGAAGTCTGGCCTGATTCGAATTTTATCTATAATCCTTGTAACCAAGTCCAGAGCTTTCATTGGATTTTCTTCAAACCTTCACAGAATCATTGTACAATAATTACTATTGTTAATGCTGACATGAGACCTGATCCTTCAAGTATCACAGGCAGCATGTCCACTGGGTTTTCATTTTGGGGGTACATGTACCCCTTAGGTTTTGAAATGGGGGTACAAAGAAAAATCTGAGGGTTCAGTGTACCCTTTATTTTCAGAGTTAAGGGTACACCATTCTAAACTGAAGCCTTTAACAATTGACAATGTTATAGTTACATCTACTTTGTTAATAATCAGTAAATAAGTGACACACATCGTCTGCCAGTTTCAGATAAATTTAGAGCGCAGGATAGTAAAGCTGACTTTTGACAATTTGCTTTTTCTTTATAATTGGATTTTGGAAGGGCTGAATGGGATATGAGAGCGATGGCTTAACAACTCTAACAGGTTAATTACGAAGGTGGGGAAGGCATTTTGGAGCCAGCCATACCAAGCATCTCAGCTCATTATTAGCTCAAACTCTGGTATTGAAACAATTTCGGCACAGAAAATATCAACTAGCCTTATTACTCTCCCAAAGTCACCTTTTGCGGAGAAATAGAATAGGTTTTGTTGTGACATTTTGCACCCAGCAAATAACGTAGCTAAAACAAAACTACAACGTTAAATAAACAACTCCATTTTGTAACACTCGACTTACATGTACAACGGGACTCACGAGAGAAACTCATTTCAAAGTCAAATTCTAAAGTACGAATTATTGTCAGTTTCTCGCCAAAAACACATTAATATCTTGTGTTTTGTTTGAAAAAATAGCGAAACTGGTCAGGCCATCTAGATCCGCATAATACGTCATTTTACAGCTGCTGGTGCCCCTATTCTCTATATAGAGGAAAATAGGCCGGAAAGAAGTGATGGTTCCCGACGAATGAAAGGGAAATCACTTGCGTCCGATGCGATTTTGGTCTACTTTACTTGCAATTTTTCCGGTTTATAGGGAAAAATACGCACATAGAGTTTCACATTTTGTACGCTAATAATTTTTCAATGCACACACACGTAATGGCATTTTTGTTTCTACGTTCATTTTTTTTCTGTACGTTCATGCACGTCTTCGTGAAAGATTTGTACGTGAACCGACGTAATTGTACGTGAATTACGTACTGCAGTACGTGAATGGGCACCCTGACAGGAAAAGGAATTTTTCATTGGATTCTGTTCAAAATTTTGCAGAATGTTTGTACCATCATTAGGATTGTTCCTTTCCAAATTGGGCCTGATCTGTCTAGTATCATAAGAAAAGGGGCTGTATGAAAAATTATTACCAAATCCTCATTTACACAAGAATGTCCTCAGTCTTTATCAGAATCTCTTCAAACTTTATTAGAATGATTGTACCATTATTTGGATTGTTCCTTTGTAAATTGGGTCTGATTGGTTAAGTGACACAAGAAAAGGGAAAATTATGAAAATTGTATTACAAAAACATCATTATCACATTAAGTCCTCAGTCTTTATCCTCACTCTAGTGGTGCATTAAACCTTTAAAACTCAGATAACTCCATTTCTTCATCAATTATCTGCCCTTCAATTGAAACTTTTTACACTGTCCAGATTTCCTCTTGTAAGGCCAATCACAATTGTATTCTTTGGGGTACTGCCATTTTCTTGATATAAAGTTTAATCTTATCTGTCCAGGTCAGTTTTCAAGGTCATTTTTAACTTAAACACTTATGGTAAAATGTTATATTCAATGACAAGCCCCTCAGGGCATACATGAGCCGCTCTGTAAAACTCTTGCTAAATTTTACCCTCTATAGAGCACTTGAACAGCCAAGCATTGGCACCCGCATAGGGTGTTCTTGTTATACTTAGAGATATTGCAAAGGGAGTTTGACATAAATCTTTAATCAATATGAAATATTCATTTTTTTCAATGCGGTTAACCCTTGTCATGCTCTATACATTACCTTACTGGGTTGCTGTAAAATCAAAGAGCTGAAAGCACTGATAGAACTTGTTGTTCAAAAATCAATATTTCATTTACAAATGAATTTCATAAACAGCTATTGCAGGGAAAGTACAAACAGGAGGTGTAAACTAAGATCAGACTGCACTTATGTGCAGGCTGATCTTGGTCTACACCTCCTGCCAAAACAGGAATATTCTTGGTTCAGCATGACAAGGGTAAATAATGGGCAAATGATAAGTAGTGTTTAAGTTGGATGAGTTGCTGGTGGCTCCGATTGAATGTTTTGGGGCACCAGCAGCCAAGATTTAACTGAAATACTGTTGAAAGTGTGACTAAACCCCATTTGATAAATCAATCATTAATGCAGTTCATCAGGGAAATACATTTTGGTCTGTTAAAGCACTTTTTTGATTTGACTTCCACTGGACAACTTCTGTCTTTCATTTCTGATTTATATACTTTCAATTTGCTGAACCTGGAATATTCCTGTTTTTGCAGGAGGTATAGACAAAGATCACTCTGCACATAATTGCAGTCTGATCTTTGTCTACACTGCCTGCTTGTTAGTCCCTACCGGTTACCGGTTGAGGGACTATTGGTTTGCTTGATTCCGTCCGTCCGTCTGTCCGTCACAAATCTGTCCAGAGCATATCACTTAACTCCAAAGTGCTAGAAACTGGAAAATTTATACACTTATAGATCACAATGAAGACAAGAGTCATGTCAAGAACGATAACTCTAGCTTGCCTATTTTTTGAGAAATTGCCCTTGTTATTTTTACCTTAACAATTTTGTCCGGAGCATATCTCTTAAACTATAAGTGCTAGGAACTTTATACACTAATAGATCACAATTAGTAGAAGTGTCATGTGCAAGAAACATTTCTCTAGCCTGCCTATTTTTGAGTAATTGCCCTTTGTTGTTTTTAACTTTACTTTTTTGTCCTGAGCAAATCTCCTACACTGTAAGTGCTAGAAACTTGAAACTTTATACACTTACAGATCACAATGTGGAGAAGTGTCATATTCAAGAACCATAACTCTAGCTTGCCTATTTTTTGAGTTAACCCATTCCAACACAGCAAAATTTAAGACTGGTCCAAATTGAAAGAATCTGCAGACAACAATTTCAAGTTGATGGAATTTTAAATGTTTTCATCTTTTGGGATAGAAAACATTGTGGATAATGAAGAAATTGCTTGTAACAAGCAATTTCTTCATTTTCCACAATGTTTACCAAAGCTGTTTTATTGAGGGGCGTAAAAAGGAGGGATTGAGTTGGAATGGGTTAATACCCTTTTATTTTTACCTTTACATTTTTGTCCATGTGTAAAAATGTCATATTTAAGAACAATTATCCTGCCATGCCCATTGTTTGAGTTATTGCCTTTTGTTGTTTTTAACTTTATATATTGTCTTGAGCATATCTCCTTAACCATAAGTGCTAGGAGCTTGAAATTTTATACACTTATAGATCACAATGTGGAGAAGTGTTGCGCACAAGAACCTTACCCTGCCATGACCATTGTTCGAGTTATTGGACTTTTTTTTTTAAACCTTGTATTATAAGAACTGTTACTCTCCTACAACTTTTTTTAGTGAGCTTTTGTGATTGTTGAATGTCTGATGCCCATCGTGCTGCATGCGGCATCAGCAATTGAAGTGTTTACACTCTAGTGGCCACAGTTTTGACCCAATCTTCATGAAACTTGGTCAGAACAATTGTTAGGTCATGAGGATAAACCCTATTGATTATGGGAGGGTTCCATTTGAAAACACAGGAAAAAGGGCCTTAATGATAATGTTTTTGTTTACACTCTAGAGGCCACAAATATGGCTCTATCTTCATGAAACTTTGCCAGAATAATTATTAGGTCATAGAGATGAACCCTATTGATTATTAGAAGGATCTTTCGAAAACACAGGAAAAGGGGGCCTTAATGACAATTTCTTTTTTACCCTTTAGAGGCCACAATTTAGGCTTAATCTTCATTAAACTTGGTCGGAATAATTGTTTGATCATGAGGATGAACCCTATCGATTATTGGAGGATTCTATTGGAAAACACAGGAAAAGGGGCCTTGATGACAATTTCTTTGTTTACAGTCTAGAGGCCACAGTTTAGGCTCAATTTTCATGAAATTTTGCCAGAATAATTATTAGGGCATGAGGGTGAAGCCTATTGATTATGGGAAGGTTCTTTTGGAAAACACAGGAAAAGGGACCTTAATGACAATTTCTTTGTTAATGCTCTAGAGGTCATCATTTTGGCTCAGGTGTCATGTAACTTCTTCATGATACTTGTTAGGTCTTAAAGATGATTCTGATTGACTATGGGAAGGTTCTATAGGATAACACAGGAAAAGGGGCTATAATGACAATTTCTTTGTTTACAATATAGAAGTCACAGTTTTGCCACAATCTTCATGAAACTGATTATATTTATTTGTCTCTAGTTGCATTTTTTTAACAGTTCAGGTGAGCAATCTAGGACCATCCTGGTCCTCTTGTTTTTAGTTTTTTGCCCTTTGATTATTTTAATTCTTGAATTAGCAATAATTAAGAACCATGATAAATGGATCTTACACTGAAACAAACAAATATCCTCTATTTAAACCTTTCACAAGCAATAAATTTTACACTACTCCCAAATTAAAGTGAAAAGGTTTACTATAAAAAAAGACTTATTTAATCTGGTGGGGACTACTGTATTGCATGGCAATACAACATGCACTTGTTTTTTTTAAGTCAGCGTTGTTTAACAAATTTAATTTTCAAAATAGTTATGGACCTAGAAATAGTACTTTCTGTGCTTTCAGCCCTTTGATTTTCATACTGTTTTGAAAAAGGAGTTTATTCAGCATGACAAGGGTTAAATGAACTATTGTTCTAAAATGTGAATGTCACACCAATGTAACACATTATCATTTGATTGTGTTTTAACCCTTGCCATGCTGTATAAAATCCCTTACGGAATAGCATTAAAATCAAAGGGCTGAGAGTACTGATAGCACTTGTTCAATAATCAATATTTCTTTTGAAAATCAATTTCATAACTTCTCTGGCAGGAAAAGTACAAATAGGAGGTGTAGACCAAGATCAGACTGCACTTATGTGGAGGCTTATCTTTGTCTTTTACCTCCTGCCCAAACCGGAATATTCTGGGTTCAGCATGACAAGGGTTAATGCAATGTATCATATCATAATGTTCTTTCAGTCTTTTGCACATAATGAATCACCAGTTATCCCATATGACAATTCCTAATCTTTTTTTCACACTTCTACCTTATTTAGCACTTATTTTCTGAATAAATCCTTACCTGTTCAATCCCTGGTTTTTACGTCCCTGTGAAGTTATAGTCAAGAAATATTGTAGAAAAAGAAGAAATTGCTTGTTACAAGCAATTTTCTTCTTTTTCCACAATATTTTCCACCCTGCTGAATGGTTATTTTGCAAGTCAAATCCACTTTTAAATGTCTTCTGCAAAACCTTTGAATTTGGACAGGTCTAAAATTTTGCAAAACATGAAAGAGTTGAGCTCACTTTGAAATGTCTTCTGCAACTTCTTTAATTTGGACCAGTCTAATTCTTGTGGCCTGGTGATGGATTATTAGTAGAGACCTATTAGACTGAAAAACCAAAATTGAAATCACTACTAATGAATCTCCCACAGCCTCTTTGAACCTGGTTGTAAGGTTTATTAAATTGACTGTCAAGGTCCCATTAAACACTAATCAATCAATTAACTAAATTGGCTCTTCTGTTACATCTGTAAGGATTACAATTAGTGTTAACCCATAACCAGATGAGAAAATCTTAGACTTGACCAAATTGAAAGGAGTTGCAGGCAACAATAAAGTTTATGAAATTTTAAATTTTTTCAACTTTGTTGGTAGAAAACAATGTGTAAAATGAAAAAAATAGCTTGTTACAATCAATTTCTTAATCATTGTGTGGGAATGTGTTAAGAAAACTATTTGCTTTACTCAATAATATAGCAGATGCATATACATTCTGGATGTAAGAATTCATAAGATCCTTTTTGAAAAACCAGAAATAATTGAGATTAATCATCCAACCATCCTTTTACTATCAGTGTTGAAACTACATATATTGAATATGGACGCATGAGACAATCTGGCCTTCATCAAGTTTCCTCTCTTCTTAATTTGATTAAACTACTTCTACAGTGTTTTTTTAGCTCACCTGAGAAACCTGCTCAAGGTGAGCTTTTGTGATCGGTAATTGTCCGGCGTCAATCTGTCCGACTGTCCATCCATAAAGAATTATCAAAAAATCTTCTCCTCTTAAACCATAAGGCCTATAGCTTTGATATTTGGTACATATCATAAGCTATTGACCCTCTACCAAAATACTTCAAAGAATTACTGTGCTTAAAAATAACCCTTTTCTGTGCGATTCCTGATTTTACAAAGGAAGTCTTTAAAAATCTTCTTCTCCTAAACCATAAGGCTAAGGGATTTGATATTTGGTACATATTATCACTTATTGACACTCTAAGAATTACCGTATTCTGAAAATTAGTCCTTTTCTGTGCATTCCCCGATTTTACAAAGGAATAAAGAAGGAAATTTTGAAAATCTTCTCCCAAACTATAAGGCCTAGAGCTTTAATATTTGGTATGTATTATCCACTATCAACCCTCTACAAAAAATACTTCAAAGAATTACAGTACTCTGAAAATTAGCCCTTTTCTGTGCAATCCCTGATATTGCAAAGAAATAAAGAAGGAAATCTTTTTAAGTCTGCTTCCCCCAAACCATAAGGCCTAGAGCTTTTATATTTGGTACATATTGTCACCTATTGACACTCTACCAAAATATTTCAAAGAATTACAGTACTCTGAAAATTAGCCCTTTTCTGTGCGATCCCTAATTTAAGATAGGAATAAAGAATGACATCTTTGAAAACCTTCTTCTCCTAAACCTTTAGGCCTAGAGCTTTGATATTTGGTATGTATTTATGTCTGTACAAAAAAGCATTACCATATTCAGGAATTTGGCGCTATATGGTTGGATCATCAATATACCTATGACTAAAAGAGAAAATCCTTAAACATCTTCTCCAAAATAATTAGACAGAGGGCTTTGCTATTTGTATATATCATTAAGCCATGAACCATCATACTCAGGGGAGCAATTTAGGAACATCATGGTCCTCTTGTTTTCCATTTTAGGGAGGCTATACACTATTTGATCTTCTGTCTTTATGCCTGCATGAGAATTATTTATGTAACTTAAGTGGGTGTTTGATCATTCAGTCTTAGTTTAGGGAGGTTTGGACAAAAGAACAGCTCTTGTAAATATATTGCTATAATATCATCCCAAGTTGACAATGGACATGACACCAACAATGACAATGACAACATCCTGAAAGATATACAAGTAAAAAGACATTGTAACTACAGTAAAATAATACACGGCAACCTACAAATACAATCTTATACAACAGGAAAAGACTAATGTGCCCAATTCTCCATTTCACGCGATGTTTTTTAATGAATTACATCAATTTCCTAAACGAAACCTTCCAATCTATGGGATTAAATATTCCACAATCATCTGTTCTCTCAATAGTCCATTTTCAAGTGCAAGTTAGCTGTAAAAGAACAATTAGATATTATAACTGCGTGCGGTGACAGATCAAGATAAGAACATGAGTTAAGCGGGAAAACCTGCAATAACTCAGAAATCAAGTTGAAAAACGGCGGTTAAATTTCCAGACGCAAACTACAGTCAAAGTCAAAACATTACGATAAGAAACAATTCAAACCAAACAATAAGAAGCAATTCAAAACAAACGAAAAGGTACCTACCGAAAGAAATCTAGCCCTTTTCAAATAAATCCCAAGATCCTTCACTGTACCGCCAATAAACTATGTGATGACTGAAAATAACTCTACAGGTAAGAGTCTAAACACTGGAAGGCACATATCCTTTCCAACATTTGTCTCTCACCAATGGATGGATAATCAAAAAGTGGTATAGCAGCTGGAGGCTAGGAAAGGATGTAGTGGTAGTACTAGTGTGAGAAATTTCAAGAATCAATTGTTAGGTGCTCCAGCCATGGCAATATGACTGAAATACTGTTAAAAGTGGCGTTTAACATTCAATCAGTCAACCAAAACTCTTGGCCAAAGAGCTTACTAATTTTGCATACAGTACTTTTTGGTCCTTTACCAAATTACCCAAATTAATCACACATTGTAGATTAAAATATCCTCCTTATATTGTTGGATTGTGGAATTTACTAAGACATAAACAATTCTAAATTGAGGAATGCCCATGTACTGCTTGTTACTTCAAAAATATTTAGTATTACCTAATCTAGAATTGTAGTTTCAGGTTTCCTTGTTCAATTTGATTGTTTGTTTGAATGGGGTTTTACGCCGCTTTCAACAATCTTTCAGTTATATCGCGGTGGCTGGAGCACCTAACAATGGAATCCTGGTATTTCTCACACCAGTACTACCATTACATCCTTTCCTAGCCTCCAGCTGCTATCCCAAATAGGTCTACGATTATCCACCCATTGGTGAGAGACAAATAGTCGGAAAGGATGAGTGCCGCCGTCGGGAATCGAACCTGGGACCTCTAGAGTGATAGTCCGACGCGCTACCAACTGCGCTATGACGGCGGCTGTGTTCAATTTGAACTAGGGTGAACAACCTAGGGCCATTTTTATCATATTGTCTGTTTTACAGCTACAATTTGAGTCTTTTTATAAATTTCAGCTGACAATAGTCTGTCATGAACGTAATAGCCAAGAAAAGAATTGTTGGATATGGCTCCATTACAGTGATCATCCTACTGTTAATTACACTTTTGATACAATATGACACCTTCTTACCCAGCATTCTGTTGAAGCCTACTGCTAGTCTCCACCATTCACAAAACCTGGACGAAAGAAGATACACAAGTAGTAAGTTCAAGTTCAAACTTTTACAAATGACAAAGTTTTTGAGTTTTGGTTTAGCTGGCCAAAGGCTACAAGAACTACACTGCAGCTCCACTATAACGCTGTTGGTGGGGTCCAAGAAATGAAACAGCAGAAGAAGTGGAGTTATTATGCTATAACGCTGTCCCCCGCCTGATTTACTCGACCGTCCGATCATAAAACCCGGTAAAATCGGGATAACACCACCACATTGATTAAAATATAACAAGTTTAATTTCATAGATATTACTAGTCGGGAAATGAAAAACAACAACTGGAGTTACGAGATTTTAGCAGTAAATTTCTACAGGTCTACAAATTATTTTTCTCCTTTGAGCCCCGGATAATAAAAAGCTAGAAATTTCATCCGAGACATGTTTTATCATCATTGATACTCGTTGGCGTTTTTATCTAATTGAATTTAGTTGTACATCGACGAAAATGTTTCCATCTTTAGAGGAAAGGGATAAAATCTAAGTGTCCCGCATAGCGACGTCTCCTTGCAGACCAACAAGTTGTTGAACACCTGTGGTTACTGACGCGTTGAGAAAATGCACCTGGATCGACCTTCTAACCTTTTTGGCGGTAATGGACTGGATCTAATTTCATTACCGTCGTTAAAAATACGGTAACAATAAATAAACAAAGAACTCTATCTGAACCATGTCATTTACGAATCGGAATTTTACACCGACCAGCTGCACATGTACAAAAATGAATTAAACTTTGTAGCGGGTAACTTTTAATTGTGACAATGAAGGTCATGATAAACGAAGAAAAAAAGTCCGAGATGGCGCCATGTCTAGTTTCACTTTCGACTATGGCCAAGACCTACAAATCATTGGACATCTGGGTCTACCTACTGTGAGAAAAACACCGATCTTTGTTAAATGAAATCAGTAATGATGATAAGTTCAGGTAGCTGATTCTTTAACAACAAGGCTAAAATTTCGGTCACCAAGAAGTCTCAAGGGGTACGCGTCTGGCACGTGTCAACTCAGGAAACTCTCCTATAAATAGCTGAACATCTGGCGGCGGTGCCTTTGATCACCTTTCCTCCCTCATAATGAAATAATCTGTACCCGAAAAACCTTTACTTCATATTTGTCAACGAGATTTTAGTTGTATGTTTGATCAAACAGAATAGGATGAAAATTTCCGGATTATTGAAAGCAATGCCTAAAAATAAGGGTATTTTATTTTAATCTACCAATATTATCTATCCCGTATCGTATAAGAAGCTTATGATTTTGTGACATGTACAATTAAAATTCACGCATTTTCTGTATTCAGCCGCAACTACAACTGATTGGTTTCAAAGCATATTGTCGCGATTTTATCTTAATTTGTTACGACCAAAGCCACTACACTCTATAGGTTCCGGATAATAACATCACGATATCTGCTGAACAGGCCCTACCGGGGGATTGAAGAGAATTAAAATCGCCGAGAGAGAAACAAAGTGTGGTATTTTAATCGCATCATCTTCAAGGTTAGTAACTGAAGGATACCGAGGTTCGTGTCTATTCTCTATTGATTTAAAATTATCATTAATCACCTCAATGTCAAACAATTTGACCAAACTATGGAACCGACTTTTAAATTGAAACAGTACATGTGCCATCAATCAAACAAAGGAATTATCTCTAACCTAATATTGTAATCGCCATGACCGTCCACTGTTAGGTGTGAAAAACTTACCTGGCTACAGTTAATTATCGATTTTTATGTGCAACCCTTCTACTTCGAGTTGACCGAAGATGGGATGAAAATTCGAGGTTAAATCGGCGTCAACGTCGTATCGCAGCATCAGCAACCCAAAATGACCCCCCCCCCATCCGATTTTGGGAGCCAAGCAGACCCCGCATTATAATGGAGTGAGCGCTGTGCCGGGTAGTGTTAAAGAGGAGTTGCAGTGTATATTGGTGGTGTATTTCCAATCCATGAGTCTGTCCCTTCTTATCATGATTGGGTCACAGGTTTGATGTTTAGCCAAGGCAAGTACCATCTTCAACAGTTGTCTTCCTCCTATGGGTGGATAATTGTAACCTAAGTGTATTAACCCTTTCCTGTTCAAACCCTGGTTTTTACATCTCTGTGCAATTTCTTCTTTTTACACAATTCTTTCTGCCATGCATATATATTATTTTTCAAATAAATTAACTTAAAATTGTTGTCTGAAA
The DNA here is from genome assembly GCA_946902895.1 of Fragum fragum. NCBI lineage: Eukaryota > Metazoa > Mollusca > Bivalvia > Cardiida > Cardiidae > Fragum > Fragum fragum. Next base: position 12,767,744 of record OX336374.1, read on the forward strand.
AATCTATGAAATTGGACTGGTCTAAGATTTTGAAAAACAGGAAAGGGTTAAGCAGCTGGTTGCTGAGAAAGCAGTTCATGATTGTGCTGTTGTGATAAATGCCATGAATCCATAGTTTGATGCCCAGCCACTACGACATGACTTAAATACTGTTAAAGAGTGGCAAAAAACCCCATTTAAATATCAAGCAATGTCTGTACATTTGTTAAACTGTGACAATTGATTCCACAGTTTTCAACAGATTCTCTTCAAACTTTCACTGAATGATTTTGCCTTTCCCAAGGATAATTCATTTGTAAAAAGTGTAAATTCCTAGAATTAAAATGAGCAAAGAGGCCCTATGAACATTTGATAAAAAATTCCTTGTTTACACTATAAAATCCACAGTTCTCATCTGATTCTCTTCAAATGTTCATAGATTGATTGTACAATCATAAGGATGGTAGCTTTTGAAACTGGGTTAATTATGTCAAAAAACGGGTGAAGTAATGAAAATTAGATTGAAATATCTATGTTGTTGCAATGAAGTCCAAAGTTTTAATTGGACTGATTCTGCACTTGTCAAGAATGATTTTACTATTGTAAATGATTATTCCTTTCATCATTGAGTCAATTCTACCAAGTAACATTTGAAAAGGGGCCTTCTTCTTTGCTTTTGAGTTTGGGCGATAAAATCCACAGTTTTCATAAGATTCTTTCAAACTTTCACAGAATAGTTGTACTATAACATTATAATAATGATTATCCCTTTCAAAATTGCATCAATTCTGTTAAGTTTCAAGAATTTTCAAGGCATTAACATATTTGTCACTATCACAAGTCAGTGGTCGTACAGTAATCTGTTAGTGCGTTTGTGTGTCTGCCATTCCAAACTTTTCCAAACTGGAGCATATCTCCTATATTTATGAATACATTTCAAAATAACCTTGCACACTTGTTCCCCATAATGAGTGGATATGCTATTTATAACAATTTTCTGGATAGCTTCAAGGTCAAGGTCCCTACTCATGGTCAAATATTCTGCAAGCTTGACATACTGTCCCTGGGAAACTTTATATTTGTGCAATTGCAGCAGCATTTGTATTAACCCTTTCCTGGTTTTTGAAATTTTAGACTGGTCCAAATTGAAAGAGGATGCAGACGATAATGAAAACTGGATGACATTTGAAATAAAACCATCCTATGTGCTAGTTACAAGCAATTTCTTCTATTCCCACAATGTTTTCTCAAGTATAAAATCACAAGAACGTAAAATCCCGTTTTTGAACAGGAAAGGGTTAAAAAGAAACATCTTTTTCCTTAAGGAATATGTTAATTCCATCATGTATCACAGAAAGGGGACTTTGTGATATTAGAATATAACATTCTCTCGGACAAGATAAACTGCACTGTTTTCATTGGGTTCTCTTCAAATTTTCACAGAATGATTAAACTATCATATATCATACTTAATGGATTATTGCTTTCAAAATTGGGTCAATTCTATCAAGTAAGATGGGGAAAAGGTGCCTGGTTATACCCTTTTTTACACAATAGAGTTGACATCCAAGATTTTTAGCCCACTTGAGCTCTTTGTGCACATGTGAGCTATTGTGATCACCTTTTGCCCTGTCTGTGGGTTTTGCGTCAACATTTTCTTTAAACAAATCTCCTCCCGAACAACTTTTAACCAATTTTGGCAGGAATGTTCCTTATTTAGCCCTGTATAAAAATGGCTAAAAAGATTTAAATCCATTGAAAACTCTGGTTGCCATTGTAACAAAAGTGAGTTCTAAAAGTAATCTTTAAAAATCTTCTCCTCCCGACCCAGAAGTTGTAGAATCTTGATATTTTGCCTGTAAAATCAGTATAATGATCCCTTTCTAAACTGCTAAAATTTTTACCCTTGGAACCCGAGGGGCGGAGGTCCGGAGGGTTGGGGCCTATGTAGAAGTAAACAACTATTTTTAAACGACATCTCCTCCCAAACCATTTATTGCCAATTTAAAACAAATTTGGCATAAATGTTCCGTAGGTGGTCCCCTTTGAAATAGATTAAAGAATTGAGATGTGTTGAAAACTCTGGTTGCCATGGCAACACAAGTAAAATTTTAGAAAAATCTTCTCTTCCTGACCCAGAAGGCGTAGAGCCCTAATATTTTTCGAGAAACATTAGTATTGATCTCTTTCAAAACTTCTAAAAACATCATTCTCTGGTCCCAGGGGACAGAGGTCCAAGGGGCTGGGTTTATATAGAAATGAAGAACAATATTTTTAATGATATTTCCTTACAAGCTATATGGCCAATTTGAAACAAATTTGGAAAAATGTTCCTCATGTGATCCTGTATAAGAATAGCTAGAAGAATTCCGATGCCATGGTAACTAAAATGAATTTTTAAATAACCTTCTCAGGTTAATTTGCTTTTATTTTGCAAACGATACAGCATATCATGAGTTTATTCCACACAAAACTTCTTCAGGTTAAAGGCATCGCTACTTGAATATTTCATGAAATTATCTTGTATAGAATTTCATCAGGTCTTACATAGGCTATAACTAGGTGACCTAGATCTTTTAGAATTGATAATTGTTACCCTTCTTCTCTCCCTTTTTGTTTCCTGTAAGGGCAAACAAAGTTTCAGAGAGCTGTTAGAGTTTCTTAGGCCCTCATGGGTCCCTTGCTACATCTTGGCAGAGGCAGATGACATTTCACTTGCCTCGGGTGTAAAATATAAGTCTAGAAATCTTGAAGTGTAGAAAATATTGTGAAAAAGAAAGTAAAAATGATAATTGTATGTAACAAGTAATATGTTCTTTTTCCACATTTTTTGCTGTACGAATCAGCCTGTAGTGCCTTAAATAACAATTTTTGTCAGGGAAAGGATTAACCTGTGTCCAATATGTGGTTCACAGTTACAATCTTGTTAACCTATTACCAAACTGCATAAGTTTAAACTGGTCCAAATTCAAAGGAGTTGCAAACGAGATTTTAAAAGGTTATGAAATTTTGGATTTTTCAATTTTCTAATAAGAAAACATTGTGGAAAATGAAGAAATTGCTTGTAACAAGCAATTTCTTCATTTACACAATGTTTTTCCAATTGTTTTTCTTCAGGGATGTCCAAAATCGTCACTTTGGGGGAGTGGAATAAGGGAAATTGAGTTCAGGAAGTATCCTCTCAATCTTTAATTATTTCATGGCAAGGAGAGCTAATGTCACAGCTTGCTTTCCTCTGTGATTATAAATCATTTCAACCCTTTCCTGTTTTGTGAAATTTTAGACCTGTCCAAATTCACAAGTTTTGCAGACGAAAATTTATAGTGCATTTAATTAAGAAAATAGCCATTCTTTAGGGTAGAAAATATTGTATTAGAAAAAGGAAATGATTGTTACAAGCAATTCCTTCTTTTTCTACAATGTTTTTCTATCATAAAATGACAGGGACGTAAAAACCAGGGATATAACAGGAAAGGGTTAAATTGTTTCCCGGTGCAGCTGTTTATCCTTGTAAATTGAAGGACTGAGCACAAAACTGTTCTCACATGTCATGTCTATACATTAATCCATTCCCACACAATCCTGTTTTCTTACACTCTTAACCTATTCCCAAAAGACAAAATTTTAGATTGGACCAATTTAAATAGGCTGCAGATGACAAAACAAAGTTGGCTTGAATTGAGAAATTTTAGACTGGTCCAAATTGAAAGAGGCTGCAGATGACAAAAAAAAAGTTGGGTTTGAATTGAGAAATATGGGCCATTATGAGGTAGAAAACATAGTGGGAAAAAAAGAACTTGTTACTATGTTTTCTATACCTATAATTCTTTGGCACGTAAAAATGCAGGATTTTATGCAAATGGGTCATGGAAAAAAGCTTTGGGAAAAAATGTGGAAAAAATAAAGAAATATTCATGAGAAGCAATTTAATCATTTCCCAAAATACCTTCTTCCCAGAGAGAAAATGGTTTTAAAAATTCATTAACTTAATATTGTCACTTGCACTTTCGTGAAAAAAGCCTGGGAAAACATTGCTGAAAAAGAAGAAATTGTTTATGGTAAACAATTTCTTCATTTCCCTCAATGCTTTCTTCCCACACAAACAAAGTTTTTTAACTTTCATGAGCTTAAAGTTTTATCTGCAACTTCTTTTAATTTGGACCAGTCTAAAATTTTGTAGTCTGGTAATTTAACCCATTCCAACACAGCAAAATTTTAGACTGGTCCAAATTGAAAGAAGCTGCAGACGACAATTTCAAGTTGATGGAATTTTGATTTTTTACGTCTATTTGGATAGAAAACATTGTGGATAATGAAGAAATTGCTTGATACAAGCAATTTCTTTATTTTCCACAATGTTTTCCAAAGCTTTTTTCTCGAGGGGCGTAAAAAGGAGGAATTGAGTTTGAATGGGTTAAGACATTGTCTTGACATCATTCCTTGAAAACTTCTTGAAAAAAATTCTTTAAATATTGACCAAAAACTAGGCCTTTAGCTGTCTCAAGCCTCTGATTTTCATGCAATTCTGATAAAGAATTTTATTCAGGATGATAATGGTTTAAATTAGAATGATTCTAATTAATTGATTCCCACACAATGACTTTTTGAAGCCTCTAAAGAAATTAATTGGGAAAACATAGTGTAAAATGTAGAAATTGCTTGCAACAACCAATTTATTCGTTTTCCACAAAGTTCTCTACCTAGAAAATATCATAAACTTTGAACTGTCTTCTGCAATTCCTTTTAATTTGGACCAGTCTAAAATTTAGCTGTCTTGTAGAAAGTATCGATACAGGTCAAATATAACCAAAAATTACCACAAGCCAAAATATTTTAGATAAGTCCTGATTTAACCCTTTCCCGTTCAAATACGGGATTTTACGTTCCTGTAATCTTATACCAGAGAAAACATTGTGGAAAAAGAAGAAATTGCTTGTAACAAGCAATATCTCCTTTTTCCACAATATTTTCTACCACATAGGATGGTTTCATTTCAAATGGCATCCAGTTTTCGTTGTCGTCTGCAACCTCTTTTAATTTGGACTAGTCTAAAATTTCGAGAAACGGGAAAGGGTTAAAAGAGTTGTAGACGACATTTTAAATGAGACAATTCTCTAACTCTTTGTCAGATAGGTTTACAGGAATGATCATTGGATGACCCTTAATCAGATTCCTTCAAAGAATTTTGATTGGATGATAAACATGGCTTTAGTTGGCAAGGCTTATTTCATATAAAGTGATACCTTTTAAAATCTTTTGCAAGAAACCTGTAGAGGGATTTCAATGAAACTTTACAGGAAAGACCCTGAATTTTGATCGGATGAAGAACATAACTTTAATGGGTAGGGCTATTTCCATATATGGAAAAGGCTTTGAAAATCTTTTTTTTCACAATCCATTGGATGGTTTTCAACTAAATTGTGCAGGAATGATCCTTGGGTGATCCTTCATCAGATTCCTCAACCAAATATTGCAGGAGTGATCCTCAGGTGACTCTTTGTCAGATTCCTTTATATAAATTTGATGTGATGAAAAACATGGCTCTTATTGTCAAGGGTTATGCCCATATTTGGTTAACAGTGAAAATTTTGTAAAAACCTTTTCATTTAAGTTAGCAAATGAGGTATACATAATCCATCTTGACTGTTGTAAAACAGTGAAAAGCCGCCGTCATAGCACAGTTGGTAGCGCATCGGACTTTCAATCTAAAGGTCCCGGGTTCGATTCCCGACGGCGGCACTCATTCTTTCCGACTATTTGTCTCTCACCAATGGGTCGATAATCGTAGACCTATGTGGGATAGCAGCTGGAGGCTAGGAAAGGATGTAATGGTAGTACTGGTGTGAGAAATACCAGGATTCCATTGTTAGGTGCTCCAGCCGCCGCGATATAACTGAAAGATTGTTGAAAGCGGCGTAAAACCCCATTCAAACAAACAAAACAGTGAAAACTTTGAAATGCTTCTCCAGCACTATTTCAAAGATTTTAGTGACCAGGTATGGCAAAGACAATTCCATTTATATTGAGTTCCTAAAAACACCATTAATTTTGCTAAATCAGTAAATTAAGGCCTGTGGAGCGACACAGGGGCTCAAGTACCTCTAGTTCTGGAGCAGATAAATGCATAATTGAGTGGTACTAGGTCTCTTTTGTCATGCAATTATAAAAAGGTCTATAAGAAATAACTGCATTTTATCAAACCCAGCAGTCTCCTTTGAAGTGAAGCTGTGTGAGGGTCATCCATTAATGCACTAACCATGTCATACACTGGTGACTAGTGACCGGTGACTATTATCCTCATAAAAGCTATACACTGTACTGCATCTCACAATAAAAGCTTGCTTCTACAGCAAGGCTGTAGAAGTTGTATTTCAAGTAGTCAAAACCTTGAAATTAGGTAATGAAGCTTCAAAGATTTGATTCCATGCCAGGCTTACATTTATTTAAACAAAATGTAACATATAAGTTAGAAAACATTGTGAAAAAAGTATGCCTTGTTCGGAGGAAAATAAGAATTTCTGCATTTTTCACATTGTCTTCCTGAACTTTTTTATGAGGGGTGTAAAGTGGGCTTGTGTGATAAAAGATTAATAATAAATATTCTCTTTTCTTTTAGGGTTCAAAGCTGTTCCTACTAATGAGACATGGTGTACAGTAATAAATACTTACCCAGACAGTTTTTTACCACCAATGAAATCAGATTATTCAGACTGGAGCTTTAGTAAAACTGTAAAATGTCCTGTGATAGACCTTAATGATTATCCAAAGTTTCGACGAAAAATATCATTGAATTGTGATGGGTCAAAACCAATGCTAAATTTATCATTAACAAATGATACACGTGATGTAGAACAAGTTAAATTTGGTGATCCTTGTCTCGAAAAATTTATTGACCATTGTTGTACAGATGACAAACCTGTTCCAAACATTATACATCATGTCCTCTTTGGTGGCAAGGAATTTGGATTTTATACATTTTTGAGTTTCATGAGTGCTGTGCGATTTATGAAACCATGTCTTCATTTAATCCACGGGGATTACATTCCATCAGGGAAGTATTGGGACTACTTTATAAGTATATCACCAAATGTCATTCATGTGTTAACCACACCTCCAACAGAAGTGTATGGCCAGAAACTAGTCTACCCAGAACATAGAGCAGATGTACTTCGGATTGATGTGGTGAAAAGTGAGTATTTCTTCTTGTGGCATTGATGTCGGTTACAGAGCTAAAAATAAGGGGTAATTTTGATATTGAATTTAAAATTTATATTATCAGAGGTCTCATTTGCCTGATTCTAGGGCCTGTTTTTACCTCAGCAAAAACAAATGTTTTCGGGGTATACTGGAATCAGCCTGTCTATCTGTGTTTCCTTCTGTCTGTGTACAAAATACTACCAAATTTGTGTCGTGAACTCCTCCTTCAGTTTTGCTTCAATACCATTGAAACTTTACACAAAGGTTAAACACATGCTGAGGTTTTGCAAGACACATTTTTGAAGTCTTAATTCCCCCTGGTTCAAGAATTATCTCCCCTTGAACTTAAACATTATCTCCTTCAGTTTTGCTTCAATACCATTGAAACTCTATACAAAGATTAACCACATGTTAAAGTTTAGCAAGACCCAATTTTGAAGTCTTAATTCTCCCTGGTTCAAGAAATATCTCCCCTTGAACTTAAACATTATTTATGCTTTGTAGACATACAGCTAACTAAACTACCAATTTCGCGTCACAAACTCCTCCTTTCTAGAAAAGCAAACTCAGTAGCTATGTCCTTGTATTAATTGTTCAAGCTCTCATTACACTGGAAGCACTTGTGGGGGTATTAAGTTACATACTGTGACAAGTTCTAGTTTTTGTCCATTTCCCAATGGCAAAATGTATCTTTTTTCCTCCAGAGTAGGAGATTCCCAATAGTATGAAATTCCAAAATCAAATTCAGGATTGTACTGTGAATTTAATTGGTAACAACTAAACCAAAAATACGAAGCAAGAATCCTAACTATTCTCTTACAAAATCCTTGGTTGTGGGTATTGATTAGAAAAGACTTGTTGAGATGTTTCAAATGAAATTGTAATTGATTATCAAGAATTCTGTGTTTGACTCCTTTTTATAACCAAGAAGAGATGTATTATTGTCCAGTTTCAGTAATTGGTCAGTCTGTCTGTCCATCCATTCTCCAACTGATAACAGGTAGTTTTCAACTCCTACAACAGCTTCAATCAGGCTTGCCAAAAACATCGCAATAATCTTTAGTTGGGTATTAGAGGTGAAACAATACAGTTAAAAGTGTATTGCAATATATTGCAATATGGTCAGTCTTGACAGACCAACCTGTATTAACCCACTCCCACACAATGTTGCCTTTAGACGCCTCCAAGACAAAAAAGCTTTGGAAAACATAGTGGAAAATGAAGAAATTGCTTGTTACAAGAAATTTCTTCATTATCCACAATGTTTTCTACCCTAAAAGACAAAAGTTTTAAAGATTTCATCAACTTGAAATTGCTGTCTGTAACTTCTTTGAATTTGGACTGGTCTAACATTTTATTGAGTCAGAATTGGCTTAGCAAGCACTTGTCTTTCACCAACGATTTTGGTAAATCCCGTGACTGCTTGCATAAGACAGGTTCGACTGAGTTTAAAGGAGAATTTATTAGTTTTCTACTTTTCTTTATTTTCATTTTGGGTATGTATTTCCTTTACAGTGACTGTAAGTGGTCAACTCATAATTTTCAATGTAAAGGAAGGGTATATTGCAATATGTATTGCAATATGGACTGAGTCAGAACCCAGCTTGGCCAAAGTTTGATATCTCTTTTATAACTAGTGCTAGATGGCACATGCACTCATCAGGTAAAGGCACTTTAGGACCAAGGTCAAATTCTTAAATATGATACCAAGGACCTTGGCCCTGTGACACTAACCTTTGACTTACTATTAACTAGACCTTGCTAAAAGTTTCAACCTATTGATTTTCCCAATTTTGCACAGGCTAACCAGGATCTATACTTTTCATCCTTCTCAGATAGTCCTTTTCACTGATACATTTCACAACTATATTTTCTTCAGTCCTTGTTATATTTAATTATGTACTTTAAAGAGACTTTTACCCTACTTGAAGGAAGGAAATCTTCATTTATGATCTTGCTGGCATTTATATACCTTGTTTAACCCATTACCAGATGGAAAATTTTAGACTGACCCAAATTGAAAGAAATTGCAGACAACAATTTAAAGTTAATGAAATTTTGGATTTTCCAACTTTCTGCTTAGAAAACTTTGTAACAAGCAGTTTCTTCATTTTCCACAATGTTTCCAAAATTTTTTTCTTATGGGCGTCGAAAGGCGTCATTGAGTGAGAATGGGTTAATGTGCAGAAATCAATCACATCAAATGCTTTTGCTTGACCCTCACCATTAATCTTTTTAGCTCGCTTGAGCACAGCATGCTCATGGTGAGCTTTTTGGATACTTGATTGTCTGTTGTTCGGCTGTGTCATCAACAATTTAGCTTTACGACTCTAGAGGTTACAATTTTGGATAGATCTTTCTCAAACTTGCTGAAAATGTATATATAGACTAGTCACGAGGAAGAATCCTATTGATTATGTTGACATTCTGACCAGTATCGAGGTAAAGGGGGCTTATTGACAATTGCCTTGTTACAAATCTAGAGGTTTTATTTCAATCTTAATCAAACTTGCTGAAAATGTTTGTTTTGTCATGAGGAAGCACCCTATTGAATATGATGACATTCTGACCAATGTCAAGCAAAAAGGGGCCTCATTAACAATATCCTTGTTGCCACTCTAGATAAAGGCCCAATCTTTCTCAAACTTGCTGAAAAATGTTTGTATAATCGTGAGGAAGATCCCTATTGAATATCAAGACATTCTGTCCTATAGCAAGGGAAAAGAAGCCTTACTGACAATTTCTTTGTTTCCGCTCTAGAGGTCACAATTTGGTTCAGTCTTTCCCAAACTTACTGTAAATACTTGTATTTTCATGAAAGAATACCCCCATTTAATATTGTAGAATGTGACATTACTTGTAATATCAATTTTCTTATCATCAAATCAAAGTCTTTTGCTTTTTCATACCTGAGGATTTGTACTAATCAATTATAATGCACCATTAATTAAAAATACTGTTTTGTTCTTAACAGAAGGGAATTAACCCATTCCCATACAATCCTGCTTTTTACATGTACACCCTTTAAGGAAAAGGAAAGGGAAACATTTAAGAAAATGAAGAAATTGTTTGGTAAAAGTGATTTCTTCATCATCCGTAATGTTTTCAAGCCAAAAGACAAAGATATGTAAAACTTCAACAACTAAAAATTGCCATCAGTCTAAAGATCTATCATCTGGCAATGGGTTAATCCTTTAAAAGTTTGAACTTAACACAGAAAAATTCTTCATGTGGAAGATGACACAATTAAGTTTTATGAAATTTTGGATTTTTAGCTTGCCCAGGAGGAAAATCTTGGAACAGCTATTGTGATACACTTGGGCTTTCACCTATGACAAAGGTCCTTTGCACTGTAAACTTGACCTTGACCTACTTAAAAAAATTCTAATTAAAAACATTAACCTATACTTTATGAATGCATATACCTAAGGCCATCATACCCCCGGTACTTCATATCTACACTCACCTGGTGATAAGCTCTCACCTATGACAAAGGTACTTGACCTTTGACCCACTTAAAAAAATTCTAATCAAAAACATTAACCTTGATCATATCTTCTGAATGCTTATACCTTAGGCCATCATACCCCAGGCACTTACATCTACACTCACCAGGTGAAAGGCTTTCTACTGTGACAAAGGTCTTTGGCACTGTAGCCTTGACCTTTGACATACTTAAAAAACTTTATCAAAAAAACTTCAACCAAAAACTTTTACCTTGGTTATGACATTGTTTTCTGAATGCTTATACCTAGAGCCATCATTCTTCATATCTACACTCACTAGGCAATAGACTTTTACCTTTGATTAAGACCCTTGACTTTGTGACCTTGACCCTGTTTGAAATACTTCAACCAAAAACTATACCCAAAACTTAAACATTTTCTGAATGCCTTTACTTGAGATAATTATATTTGACTTAGGTAATGACCCTTAACTTACTTTAAAATACTCCAACCAGGTGATACGCTTTCATATGTGACCAAGGTCATTGACACTGTGACCTTTACCCCAACCCAAACTAGATTTTTTTTTCCAAAATATAATAATAAATATTCTTATATGACAAACACCTACTAGGGCTATGATGTCACATGAAAATTTTAGACTGGTCCAAATCGAAAGAAGTTGCAGACAACAAATTATTCTCTTTAAAATTTTAGATCTTTGAACTTTTTTATTGTAGAAAACATTGAGGAAAATGAATAAATTGTTTGTTGTCCTATAGATTTCTTCATTTTACACAATGTTTTTCTAATTGCTTTTCTTGAAGGGCGTCAAAAAGTGTCTGTGTGGGAATGGGTTAATACAAAGAATGCCAGTTTTCAACTCGCCATGTTTATAGCTTATAGATTTGACAGATTGCCACTGTTTATAAAAATCTATCAGCAAAATAAATCATTCATACAGATCTTACCATTTTTGGCTAACCAAGCTGTTGTGATCAGTCATCCTCCGGCGTCTGTCCGTCTGTCTGTCCATCATCTCCTACTTAACTTACCATGGAATTTTAACCAAACTTCACAGAAATAATCCTTAGGTCATGCTCTTTCAAAATACTTCAAAGAATTGATATCCATGAAGAACTCCATGGCAACGGAGTGAAAAACTTGAAAAAATCTTCTCCTCCCAAACCATAAGGCCCAGAGCTTTGATATTTAGTATAAATCATCATCTATTGACCCTCTACCAAAAAATTCAAAGAATTACTGAACTCTGAAAATTATTCCTTTCCTGTGTGATCCCTGATTTTACATAGAAGTAAAGAAGAAAATTTTTTAAAGTCTTCTTCTCCCAAATTATATGGCAGAGAGCTTTTATATTTTGTATGTATCAATGAATAAGGGATATATCTTTAAAATCTTCTTAAAAACCATTATGCCTAGAGCTTCGATGTTTGGTATGTATCAATGCCAATTGACCCTCTACCAAAATACTTCAAAGAATTAATGTACTCTGGAAATTAGTGCTCTTTGTTGGGATCTTCAATATATCTAGGATTAAATGAGAAAATCTTCTCCGAAATGAATTGGTGTAGGGCTTTGATATTTTGTACCGGTATATATCATAGAGCCATGAGCCATTATACTTAGGGGGGATGATGTAGGACCATCATGGTCCTCTTGTTGTTGGTTTAGCCATTTAAGTATTGTAACTACAGCTTATTCAAGCAGTAGTTTAAAACTTTTAGGTGGCCAACCAAACATTTGCCTTTTATTCTATGTGCCTGATGATGCATGTTTAGCTCGGCTGTTTTAGGAGAAAAACCTGAGGTATTGTCATCACCTTGGCGTCTTGTGTGTCGGCATTGGCGTTAGCGTGACAAACTTCAACCTACGTTATATCTCTGTTGTTATTCAAGATATCCTCATGAAACTTGGCATGTGTATTTACCATCACAAGACCTAACTAGTCTATGAAGGGGAATAACTCTAAAAGCATTTTTGTAAGAGTTATGCCCCTTTTTCGACTTAGTATTTTTGCATTATCCAGCACCTGCAGCCTAGCATTGCACCGGGGTCATGCTCTTGTATAAGATACACTGCAACTCTGTAATGTTGGTGGTATCATAGAAATGAAACTTGGAAGTAGTGGAGTTATTATGCTATAATGTTGTATCCCTCAACTGCAGTGACCCCCCTACTCTTCCTCCCGGTGACCAATTTGATCGGTGAATCTGAACTAGACACCTTATATATTACAATAATGCTCCCAAATTTTTCTAAAATAGTATTTAGCTCAACAAATTTTACAGATGATATGAATAGGAAAATTAAATGAAAAAAAAAGAGTTAAAGAAAAACAAACCAAAAACATTATAGATATAGATATGGAAGCATGACTGTGTGAGTCCAGGGAAATTTTGACTGTTTTTTTCAAGTTTTTTCAGAAAACCAGAGGAATTCAGTGTAATCAGAAAAAAGTTCTACACTTACCCTTTAAGTTATTGAAATGAAATAATCCATAAAACTCTACCAACAAACTATTTTTTGTCAAGCTTGTGTGGCATCAGCCAGACATAGTTGTCACAATCACACTTCAGTTTTAGTGTATGCCTAGGTGCGTGTGTGCATCCATCCATCTGGAATTTCATCTGGAGTATAACTTCTACAGTTATGGATGGATTTGAAAATAACTGCACAGTTGTTCTTCTTGATGAGTGCTAGAGTCATGCAAAACATTTGTTGTGGTACAATCAAGGTCAAGGTCAAAGTTTAAGGTGAAATGACCAAATTGACCTTGTCTGGAGCATAATTTCTCCAATTATGGATATTTGAAAATAACTTGGCACAGTTGTTCCTTTGATAAGTACTAGTGTCATGCAAAATGTTTGTTGTGATACCTCAATGGTCAAGGTCACTGTTGAAGATCAAACATTTGTTTATTTTGATGAGTGCTGGTGTCATGCAAAATGTTTATGATACATCCCAGGTCATGGTCACAGCTGAAGGCAAAAATTGACCTTGCCTGCAGTATACTACATTTTTGGATGGATTTGAAATTTATCTGTGCATACAAGTATTCGACATTTACACGTATATCTTCTGGCTTGCTAAATACTCCAAGGCTTTCCAATTCGTCAAATTTCTGTTGTAACTCAACAAGTTAATTTTTGAGTACTGATGAAGACGTCCCTTTCGTTGTGGAGGTGGATGGTCCCATATATTCTGAAGCTTCAAAATGCCCAAAAATCTCCATTGTAACCTACTATATTTGGGTCAAAAACTGAGTCATAAGTATTCAGAATAGAACGGAATCTGTCTTTTGACTTGTCCGACGGGATATTATCTGGCTGTGATGAATGTTGAGTACTTGTTGAAGCAGTCCTAACAGTACTTTGATCATGTTTAGGAAATGTTTCAACAGCTTGAAATTCCAAAGATGAAATTTGAGTGGTATTATTTTCTTGACAAAAATGCTCATGTTTCTTCAGATGTTGAGGGATGCCCGTATCATTAACTATTCTTACTTTTCCCTGAACTGCATCTATAATCCCAGGTTTAGGCCATCTGCGCTCTGATTTGCAATTGTCCATCTGTCGAGTACCATCTGGGTCAAGTTCTTGAGGAACGCTGACCTCTATATAGCTCCCAGGCCAAATAACGGTTGAGTTACTAGGAGACCTTAAAACATGAGCTTTTGCGCGACGTACAGTTCTTTTTTGAAACTTGCTTTGAACTACCGTAGAAAAATGAGTTACTGTCACCAATCAAAATTTGCTGTTTAGATGGACAGACAGAAATATCATTTGTTGACATAAAAGGAATTATGGCTAAAATGTCTACATCCATGTTGTCTACAACCAATGCTTCTAGAACTAGGTCATGATCACCCCAAGTAAGAGTCAATGTAGTTTCACCAATAATCTTTAGCAGGGTAATGCCATCTGCCTGAAGTGCACTCTGACTACTTGTGTTTATCTTTGCACCGATGAATTTGGTAGTGGAGTCTTTTATCATACTGACTTCTGCCCCAGTATCCAACGTGATCTGTAGTGGATGACGTTGATAGAAGACTTTCATATACAGAGATTGCTTGGTGCACACATGCCAGAGAGTTGAAACTTTGTGTGTATATGAAATATCTGGTTCGTCATCAGATTCAGTATCACTTCCCGAATAATGAGGCTGTTGATTAATTTCTTCAATGCATTGAGAAAGGCGGACGCGAGACAGATATTCGCAATCTTGATTGGGCAAAAATTTGCACTTGCTGAGAAAATATTTATATTTTGCTCTACCTGCTTGTTTACACAGAGGACATATTTCTTGGTTAGTTCGGCTGGTACCAGGTCGATGGTCAGCTTTGCTTTTTTAGATAGCTGTACGTAACACGCCAGCATCAGCCGAAGTGCGCAACTCATCCAAAAGGCTGTCAAGTGCCTGGGAAATTTCAGGCTTCAGCGAGGCTAATGTATTAGATCGTAAATCCGGTCCATATTTTTGTTTTACAAGAGCAGGAAGATTAGTGTCATTGAGTCGCAGCCATGTAAGTACAGTAAAGTTCTCAATCGAAGGAGTTAACTCCTCACCCGAGTCAGGTAATGTTTCGTGGTGACATATGCTACCATCACTTTCAAAAGATTATCTTCAACAAAGCTGCTTATTCTCTGAAAGAGATCTTCAGGCCTTTCCCCATGTTCTAATTGAATTTTGTCAAAGTCTAAAAGATGAGCACCGGTCAGTTGAAAACCATAATGTAATCGGATCGATTGCCATATGCCTTTTAGGGAGGTAGAATTCATTATGATAGTGTTTCGTTAAATGACAGGACAGTAGTTTGCTATCTGCCCTAGCATAAGATCTAGATGAGTTGCTTTTTGTTCAGCTGTCCTAAGTCGGGCCTCAGGAACAAGTTCATCATCATTGACAAAACCTCTAAGTGGTGTAGTTGTGGTCTTCTTCAACCAAGTCGATCCATCAACCAAAAATGGGGCAAAGTTAGTATCAAGGGACAGAACATACTGGAGGTTTTGACGCCATGCCTCAAAGGATGTGATGGTTTCTTGTTTGGTGAGTGGCCACTGTTTTGGGGCTCTTGAGTTTGCCATACCTGCGGTGCTTTGAATGTCTTATTTTAAGGCGAAAGTATCTCCTAATCTGTAGAGTTGTGGGTATATGAAGCTGTAGATAGCAGTAAGAATTGTCTGAGTTTGTTTAGACACTGCTGCCACCACGCCAGTTAAGAAATAGGATCATCAAAAGACAAATAACAAACACTTAAGAAGCATAATTTTATGCAGGGTAAATGGCGGTTCACAAAAGCAAGGGGAGTAACCCCATCAATAGCCTTATCAACAATCAAAGTATGCCAAGAACCTTATGATCAATAATACTATGGCGCTGGTTTTTACATCCCTGTGAGTTTATATTTTATGAAACATTGTTGGAAAAGAAAGCAATTTCTCTCTTCCAACAATATTTTCAATCCTGTAGTTCGGGCACTTTTCGAACTGCCCTCATTTTTATCTGTCGTCTGAACTTCTTTCAAATTGGGCTAGTCTAAAATTTTGAAAAAACAGGAAAGGGTTAATGTTGCACATTTGTTCTACTTGATAAGTGCTAGTGTCATATGATAGGTATTTGAGAATTGATTTCTTCAATAGTCTTAAAAATACTTGGTAAAATGTTAATAACCTAAAAATGTAAAAAAATCTCTAACAAATATGAAATCTGAAAAAGTAAGTTGTCAGTTATCTGCCCTTGAATTTTGAAAAAAATCTGCTATTTTTTGCTTTGTTAACGCTAGAGTGCCTTAATTTTTTACTAATCCCAAATTTACTTCATCTAAATGTAAATTATCATAAAATCTCTTGAGTATGATTTTCAACCTGATTAGGCCAGTAAGTCTAGATTTATCTGCTCTTGAATTTGAAAAAATGCCATAATTGACACTGTTAACACTTTCCCACTCAATCCCTTATATTTACAACTTTACAGTGAAAGCTTTAGGAAAACATTGTGGCAATAGGAGAAATTTCACAGAACATGAAATTCTCCTTTTCTCACAATGTTTTCTATCCGATAATTCAAGCAGAGGCAATATTTTTATAGTTATGCAGATCCTTTTCATGTGAAAAAGTCCAAAATTGCTTGAGTGATAGGTTAAGCACTCTCATCTATCCTATGTGCATAACACTTTGTCAGAATTTTATCTGGGCCAAGTGTGAAACTAGGACACGTCATTCTGTCCTGAAATAAGGTCACTATGTCAAATCTTTAGGAAAATCCTATGTGCACTCATTTTGCCACATTTTCTGTCGTTAATGCAAGTTTGTCAGAATGTTTCTGTTAATGATATCTGGGTCAAGTTTGAATATGGGTCATTTCCATCTTGAAAGTAGGTCATGAGGTCAAATCTTGTAAAAAAATTGTTAGCACTCTGTAAGCCACATTTTTTTCCAATGTTAATCATACTTAGTCAGATAGTTTTTTTTTAGCTCAACTGACCACAAAGTTGTCATGGTGAGCTATTGTGATCTAGCTGTCCTTCGTCAAGTATCAACATCTTGTGTGCAGTCTAGGGGCCACAATATTTGCTCAAATGTCTTGAAATTTGGTCAGAATGTTTGTCTTCATGAAACCTCGGACAAGGCTAGTATTGGGTCTTATGGGGTCAAAAACTAGGTCACAAGGTCAAATGTTAGAAATACCTTGTGTGCACTCTAGAGCTAACATTTTTGTCACAAGTGTCTTGATATTTGGTCAGAATGTTTGTCTGCATAATATCTTGGTTAAGAACAATATTGGGTTATGTGGGTTCAAAACTAGGTCACTAGAAAGAATCTTGTGTGCACTTTAGAGGCCACATTTTAAGCTCAAATTAAATATTTGTTCAGAATGTTATTGTCCATGATATTTCACCCAAATTCACAATTTGGTGTCATGTGGTCAAAAACTAGGTCACTAGCATAGGTCAAACCTTAGAAATACTTTCATGCACTCTAGAGGTCCCATTTTTGGCTCAATTGAATTGATATTTAGTCAGAATGTTAGTGTTGATCATATGATAGCCAATTTCAAATTTGGGTCATTGGGTCAAAATCTAGGTCACTAGGTCAAATCTTAGAAATACATTGTTCTACTTTGGAGACCCTATTTGTGGCTCAATTGAAATGATATTTGGCCAGCATGTTTGCATCCATGATATCTTGGCCAAGTAAGACTTTGGTTGACATTGGATAAAAAACTAGGTCACTAGGCCAAATCTTAGGAATACACCCCAGATGCCACATTTTTGGCCAAATTGGTTAGATATTTGGTCGGAATATCTGTTTTCAATTACCTCAACGATGTGCAAATTTGGGTCATTTGGGTAAAAACTAGGTCAAATCTGAGAAAAACATTGTTTTTACTCTATAGGCCATATTTTTAACTCAATTGACTGGATATTTATTCAGAGGTTTGTCTTGATAAAAATCTTTATCAAGTTTGATATTAGATCACATGGGCTCAAATACTAGGTCACAAGGTCTAATATAAAGAAATCTAATTAACTTCCTACTTTTTAAATTTGGTTCATGTATGATACTAGAAAGAATTTAAAAATAGAACTGATGGTTTGTGCCAAATTTATCAATAATTGATTTAGACCAAACAAAGCTGTTATCTATTACCTAAGATATTAATCACCACTGTGTCCACTCTCAGGTGTGAAGTACTTACCTGGTTGATACATACCTAGCTTTAGATATTTTATAGATATATTAACTTTTTCTATTGGATAATAAAAATTGCGGTTGAATCATTCTTAACATAGAATCAGAAACCATCACAGCAGCAACCAAAAATGGTCAACTCAATGTATGTTGGAGTCAACCAGACCTAGTGTTTTAATGGATTTAGCACTGTAACTGAAAGTACTTTGATGGATTTGCAGTGTACTATTATTTTTACCTCAGTTGAACTGCCTTGTTTATTCTGATTGTCTAAAGTTCCAATTTTAGACTGTGTCTTGGAAATGAGAGACTTAAGTAAATGTAAATTCCTATGAAGTTATGAACTGTGTAGTTTGGTGCACTAACTAATGTCCTAGGCCATAGCACAGTTAGTAGCATGTAACACTCTCAATCATGAGGTCCAGGGTTTGATCCTGGGTTTTGGCAAATATCCTTTCCAACAATTGTCTCCCAGAGATGGGAGTAAATGCATTTAAACTTAGTCCTAGGGGTTTTAATCTGTAACTATATGCATAGGAATATTGTTTAGGCATTGTCCTTCCAAATGTATGTGTTTTTCTGGGACACGATACTCCTACAGAGAATTATTAAAAGAGTTAGAAAGGATTATAAACAAAAAATGTACGATAACATTTGTCGCAGAGACAGAAGGGCAAGTTCTATTGTTTGTTCAGTATCTAAATTATAAAATATTAGGGATTGCTTTTAACTTAAGTCATTGCAAGACTAAAAAAAATTGGATAAGTCTGAACAGAAAGATGTTGCAGATGTCAATTCCAACTTAGTGAAATTTGAAAAATCTTTACCTTTTAGGGTAGAAAACATTGTGAACAAACAATTTCTGTGTTGTCCACAAGTTTTTGTTTTGAGGGGGCGTCAAAGAGAAGGATTGGTTTAGGATAAAAAGAAGATAATAGTCTATATGTTACACACCCCATACTGCATGTACACATTTATATCTTCCCAAATACTCATATATACCTCCCCCCTCATCCAATATAATTTTGTTCCTTTTTTAGTTAAGGGGAGCTTTTAGGATCACTCAGTCTGTTGTCCGTCGTTCATAGACATTGTCTGTCTTAACAATTTCTTTAAACATCTTCTCCTTAAACATAGGGCAGATTTGAACCAAACTTGGAGGGCATGTTCCTTGGGTGACCCTTTTCCAAACTTGTAAGGGAAAATTTGATTGCAAAAAATTTGGGCATGGCAGGGCTTTGCTTTTCAGGCTTAGAGAAATCATGGAATAATTCTTTAAAAATCTCCTAGACCATTTGGCAGTTTTGGACTGATTTTGGAAGGAATTTTTCTTAGCTGAACCTTTTCAAAACTTGTATGTGAAATTTTGAAAAAATGTGAGTGTGGCAGGGCGAGGCTTATCAGACTAAGAGAAATCATGGAATAATTCTTTAGAAATCTTCTCTTCCTAAACCACTTGGCTGTTTTAGACCGAATTTAGCAGGAAAGTTCCTTAGATGACCCTTTTCAAAACTTTGTCAAATTTTGATTTTCAAGAAAATGTGAGCATGGCAGGCCCCAGCTTATCAGAAGATATCATGGAATTTTATTTGTGTCATTCTCTAAGAGTTCTGTATTTTGTATTAAATGACTCCAGTTCTTAATGTATTTTAGAACCCTAATTTATTTGTCCAAAAGGATGCTTGCTTTCCAAATCGCATTGTGTTTGCATTTGCCTGGTAATGGGTTAAATAGTTTTCATAAGAAAGTATCAATCATACTTCAATCAGATCTTGGTTAGATGGGCAGATTTCAGTTTAGAAATGTGAATTTTATCTTTCTTATGTCAAACTATAACAGACATATCAATGTGTACCCACAATATAGTGTTTAGGCCTCAGCCATAGCACAGTGGTAGCACAAAGGACTTGAAGTCAATGGTCCTGAGTTTGATCCCTGGCCTCTGCAAATATTCTTTCTGACATTAGTCTCCCCCCCAATGGGTGGATAATCGTAAAGTGGGATGAGCAGCTAGAGGCTCAGAAAGGATGTTATTGTAATACTGGTGTGAGAAATACCAGGAATCCTTGTTTAGGTGATCCAGTCGCTGAAATATGACTGAAATACTGTTAAAAGTGGCATCAAACCCTATTCAATCAGTCAATATGGGGTTTGGAAGAAAATTTTTAGAATGTCATCACTCTGTTATTATAGAATATGGTGGGGTTTATGCAGACTTGGATGAAATTCTCCTGAACCCAATTGATCCACTTCGTAAGTACGACTTTACGATCGCAGAACTCCAGGAACCAGGGTACCTTGGATGTATGATGTTTATGGGGAGAAAAAACTCTTCATTCATAAACTTATGGCGGGAAGGATACAAAAATTATCAGACAGGCTGGGGTCACAACTCTCAGAAAGTGCCATACCTCTTGTGGAAACAGCACCCGGATTTGGTCAACGTTGAAGGAACAAAGTTCGAGAAACCAGGAATGAAAATAATATTTGAGGAGAATTACAACTGGACAACAAACTGGGCTACCCATCTTGCCATACGATTTTATAAAGAAACCTTGGATTTGACCAAGATCAGAAAACTTAATGTAATGATGGGAGCCATCTTCCGGCATGTCCTTCATGGAGATAAAGAACTATGTAGTTAACTCTTTCCCACACAAAGACGCTTTTTGTCACTCGTCAAGAAAAACAATTGGGAAAATATTTTGTAACATCAAGAAATTGCTTTAAACAAGCAATTTCTTCATTTTACACAATGTTTTTTACACAGAAAGTTGAAATTTCATAAACTTTAAATTGTTGTCTGTAACTCCTTTGAATTTGGACCAGTGTAAAATGTTGCCGTCTGGTAATGGATTAATTTATTATCGGGATCTAATTCATCAACCAGTTTCATTTACATGTCCTGATTAGAAATATCTAAACCCATTACCTGACAACAAAATTTTAGACTATTCCAAATTGAAAGAAATTGCTGACATTATTTCACATTGCCCTAAAATTGGAAAATACATGTATGTACCAAATTGGGTAGAAAGCAATTTCTCCTTTTCTCACAAAGTTTTTGTGATCATATTTTCTCATGGCATCTATAAGCTTTATACAAATTCAGATGACGGAATTCTGAAGTGGACCAAGTTGAAAGAGTCTTCAGATGTTGATCCAATATAAGGTTGAAGTGAAAAAACGTTCTCATTGACAAGAAAATACTTTTGAGATACAAAAAGAAAAAAGTTTGGAACAATTAATTTCTCCTTTTTCCACACAATATTCTTCATTATTTCATTTCAGGGTTAATGAAGAATGTCTATAATACAAATTGACAAAACTCTACAATGAACCTTACCAAAAGACATTGCAGATGACAAAATGAGTGGAAATTGAAAATTTATGTATTTCACTTAGAAGAAAAATTTTAGGGAAAAAAAGAATTTTTTAAACTGCAACAAGCAAAGACATAGACATATTTATTTCAAGTATTAAGGTCATCGGCCCATTATACAATAGTTATTACAAAAAAAAAAAATATGTAGCATATTATAAACATACTGTTTCCAATCAGCAGATTTCAAATCAAGTTTAAAAAACATTCAGTACAGAATCTTCGATATATTTTGTTAAATGTAAATAAGGTTTCTGTTAGTAAAAAATATTGCGTTATTGGTACAAAACTGTCGCACAGGACTATACCATATATAGGCACCTACAACAGTGTTGCATCATAACTCGACTGAAGGTTTTACTTAGCTTCCTCACCTGTATAGAAGGAGTAATTTTACAACAATAGAATGCAAATCATAAGTATATTCAAACAAACAATAAAGAGTATACAACAATCAACCATTATGTTAATACATATGTAAACCAGACAGTATTTTAACCAACCAAATATTTACCTCAACTCATTTTATAGATCTTGTCTTAATGAGAATGCTTCTACCAAATATTTTGGAACTTTAAACACTATTTCAGTATTATTATGTTTCAGAATTTCATAGAACTTCATAGAACCAAAGCCATAGAACAAATTCATATTTATTAACCAATGTGGATCAAAGTGTTTGTGGTGTGCAAGACATAGTTGTTACTATGACAAGTCAGTGTATGTGCATTAGTGTGTCCTTTAGTCCGTCCGTCCCTCCCACCAAATTTGTCCTGACAATTACTCCTACATTTGTGGATGGATTTCAAAATAACTTGGCACAATTATTCTCAATCAAAATTGTGCTTGTCCGGAGCATTTCTCCTACAATTATGGATGCATTTCAAAATGAATTGGCACAATTGTTCTCCATCATAGGTATAAGTGCCATTTGAAAGAATATTTTGGATAGCTTCAAGTTCAAGGTCAAAGCTCAAGATCAAACACTAAAATTGTTCATGATACCTGCAAAAGTTTGCGGGCTCGACAGCATTTGTCCTGAGACAACCATCTAGTTTCCTTAGTCCTTCATATGCATGGCATTGAAAGAAAAATGGAATTCACCTTCAATTGCAAAATGGTTCCATGCTTTACAAATGAGACAATATCTTAATTCCCTATCGATTTCTAAATGCCTTCCCTTTTCAATCATTTAACCATGGGGAGAAGACGTAAAATTTGCCAAAGATCTAAGATACAAGTATGAAATATTAGAGCTAAGATAAAATTTGGGATAAAGCAATGATTTGAAATGATTTGATTTATTAGAACTCTTGACGTTTTCTACCTATTTTTGTGTAAAACAATCCTTTAACCTGTTTGTAAATATTAATTTGTAAGAATTGTTTGTCATCACCTACATCATGAAATATCCATACATGACCTAAGCCATATGTAAATATAAATGTTTACCACATTTTCCTTACTCCTACTTCTGATTGTAGTAACATGAAATTTCCATATGGATGATTGTGAGCCCATATCTAATACAATTTGGAATATATTTGATACATAGTGGTAATTGTCCACATTCACCAAGGGCAAAAAAGGGGAAAATAAGGAAATCTTTAAAAATCTTCTTCTCTGAAAACAGAAAGCTGAGAGCTTTGATATGCAGCACCTCCTAGAGGTTGTTCAATTGATGCTTCTAGGGTTATATTTGGGCCCTGCCCAGGCGCACCTCATTTTATATTGAAACAAAATGCTCAATTAGACTATGTTCAACAGTTGTCTCCTCCCAATCTATGAAATCTAAGGCATTCATGTTTGGTAGATAGCATAACCAGATGGTTCTCTACCACATTAGCTAAAATTATAGCTCTAGGATAAAACATGGCCCTGCCCAAGAGGTCCAAAATTTGAGAAAACGCCCAATTAGAGATATTTCAAAAGTCTTCTTGAAATATAAGGTGAAGGACATTCATTTATGTATGTAGCATTACTATATACAATGTAATTTTGTACTTTCTTACAAGAAAATATGCCAGTAGGACAAAAAACTTCTGCTACAGGGGTAAAAAATTGAGTAAATCGCTTAATTTGAAAGAATTCTTCTTCTTAAAGATAGGGCCTGGAGTATTATAATGAAAACATAGCATAATATAATTGTTATCACCTGTGTTTATATCCTTTGGACAAATTGCTCTTCCCAAGGCATCCAAAATTATGAAAAACACTCAATAAGATTATGTTCAAATATCTTCCTCTCCTAATTTATAAATTGTTTCTTCTAATTTAAAAGTTGTAATGCATTTATATGTGGTTTATAGTACATCCAGATTGTTCTCTATCAAGTTTGCTAAAATTATACCCTTTGGGTCTAAATGGCCCCATCCCAGAGGCCCCAGGTTTGGTCAAATGCTTAATTAGAGCAATATCAAATTCTTCTCCACTTAACACAGGTCCACATTAAAAGAAGTTGCCGAAGGTAATTAAAGTTTGATTGAAATCAGAATTGAAGGGATTTTTAGGATAGAAAATATTTGAGAAATGAAGAAATTGATTGTAATAAGTAAGTTATCCCTTTCTCACAGCGTATTTTTAAACCTATTTTCCTTGAGGGCATCAAAATGTGGGATAGTTTGGTAAATGATTAAACTATAAAACCATAGGCATTCATATTTAGTGTAAGCATTACTCCATAGTTTGTACTATGCCCAAAATCTTATATTTGTTTTAACTGCTTAAGCTGTGTCTTTTTACACAAAAAAGTACAATAATTTGTAGATGCCTCAGGAGAGCGATTTAGGACCAGCATGGTCCTCTTGTTTCTTAGTTTGAATGCATATTCACCTAATGTACTTTTTTTTAAGTATTGTGATTATTTCAGCAAAATATAAGAAAATGCTGCTTCTGAAAGGTTTAGCATTAGATCTGAAAATTGAAAATAATTTTGTGTTCTTTTAGGGAGTTAAAGAAAGGAGTGTTGGACCAATAGGTCCCGTGTAGCTCAGTGGGTATGCCTGCAGATTCGTAATTTGAGAGAGGTCAAGGATTAGGGGTTTGAATCCCTGCAACACTGCTGGTCCACTAGTTATGGCCTTTAGCAAGACATTTCAGAGCCTCATCCAAGTATCAGTGATACCCAGGAAGCTCATGGATAAGTGAACTTTGCCATGATATAGCTGAAGGATTTTCAAAGCAGGGCTAAATCCTGTACAAACAAACTTGACCAATTATTATTGCAAAAACATATATTTTCATTTTGTTATGTCCACTGGATGAAAGCCAGTGAGCTATTGTAATGGCGTTGTGTCCATCTGTCCGTAAACTTTTACTCTATAAATCTTCTCCTCAGAAAGTACTGAACAGATTTCAACCAAATTTCACAGAAATGATTTGGGTGACCCTTTATCAGATTCCTTCAAATAATTTTGATTAGATGAAAAACATGGCTTAATGGGCAAGGTTAATTTCCATTATGGTGATGCCTTTAAAAATCTTCTCAGAAACAATATTGATTGATTGATTGAATGGGGTTTAACGCCGCTTTAAACAGTATTTCAGTCATATCGCGGCGGCTGGAGCACCTAACAATGGATTCCTGGTATTTCTCACACCAGTACTACCACTACATCCTTTCCTAGCCTCCAGCTGTTATCCCACTTAGGTTTACAATCATCCACCCATTGGTGAGAGACAACTTCTCTAGATGGATTTCAACCAAATTTTACAGTATTTCTCATTTGGTGACCCATTATCAGATTCCTTCAAAGTATTAAGCTCGGATAAAAAATATGGCTTTAATGGGCTGGGCTAATTTCCATATATAATGAAATCTTTTAAAATCTTCTTCTAAGAAACCAATTGATGGATTTCAACCGAATTTTACAGGAATGCTTATTGGGTGACCCTCTATTAGATTCCTTCAAAGAATTAAGATCGGATGAAAATATTGCTTTAACGGGCGGGGCTAATTTCCAAATATGGTGAAATCTTTGAAAATCTTCTCATAAAGCAATGATGGATTTCAACCAAATTTCACTGGACTGATTCTTTGGTGACCCTTTATTAGATTCCTTAAAAGAACCTCGATAGGACAGAAAATATGGCTTTAATGGGCGGGGGTAATTTGCAAATATAGTGAAAGCTTTCACTGGAATGATCCTTTGGTGACCCCTGATTTGTTTGCTAAAAGCAGAATTGATTGGCTGTAAACATTACTTTAATGGATTTGGCTAATTTCCATATATAGTAAACAGTGAAAATCTACTATCTTCTCACATTACAAACGATTATAAGTTTTCAACAAAATTTCACAAAATGATCCTTTGTAGACTCTTTGTCAACTTCCTTCATAAAAAATGGCTCTGATGAAAGTTATGGCTTTTAGGGGGAGGGGGCTTGTCTCCATATATGATATATGGTGAAATTTTGAAAATCTTATTCTTTCTAAAAAAAAGCCTGCAAGATGGTTTTCAACCAAAATTCATGGGAAGATAAGTAAATTCAAGCCCCTCTAGATCAGGTGTGTACAGGCAGAAAAAATCTTGGATCGAGAAAATGGGTTTCAACGTACTCCCAGGGCTTTTAACCCCTACCTATTCATATAGGGATATTGTTCTTCCACTTGTCTGAGTTTGCCTTGAGCATTATACTCCTACATTTATGGATAAATTTCTGAATAATTTGGTGGAGTATTTCTCCATCATGAGAAAATTGGGATAACTTCAAGGTCATAGGACATGGTCAAATGCTAAAATTGAGCTTTTCCAGAGCATGACTCCTACAATCAGTGATGAATTTCAGAGTAAGGGGGTAAATTGTTCTCCATCATGACTAGAATTTTTTGTTATAAACCAATTTTCAGAAAGTTTAAAGTCACAGTTCAAGGTCAATTGCTAAAATTGAGCTTATTCAGTGCTTAACTTTCAAATTCATAGAAGGGTTTCATAATAATTTTGTACACTTGTTCTCCCTTTAAGTAGATTTGCCATTTGAAACTCATCTTGCTCAAGATCACAGGTCAATAACAAATAAACAAGTTTGGAGGGCACAAAGCTAATTGACATTTTTTTTTTAAATTTATCCCTTTCTTTAAAGTCCCTAGTTGGCCAATGGTAGACTACAAATTTTGAAAGAATTTAATTTTTCATTCCTTCCTTTTCTCAGTATGTGTTTTACCCATGACAAAGTCAAGTCTCATTGAAATAGAATATTATACAAGGGATGATTGAAAGTCCATGGCCAAATGCATGGACAAGTGGTTTAATCTAAGTATTTTCATTTATTTTCCAATGCAGATAGCAAAGAATGTGTCAACTGCTTGTTTGATGTCATTATTAGTTTGAAAAAGGTGGCCACTGAGTTTGTTTTAGCTTACCAGAGCACAAAGTGTTGAAGGTGAGGTTTTGTGATCTAACTGTGTCTGGCATCTGTCATATGGCAAACATTGTTTGCAAATGTCCGGATTACAGGGATACCATTTTGCCTCAAATGTTTTAGAATTTGTTCAGAATGTTTGTCGTCATAACATCATGGTCAAGTCAGTATTTGGTCATTTTGGGTCAAAAACTAGGTCACTGTCACATTTTAGAAGAGTCTTGTGTGCCATACAGGGATTACTTTTTTTCCTCAAATGTTTCGCAATTGTTCAGAATGTTTGTCTTCATAACATCATGGTCAAGTCAGTATTAGGTCCTTTTGGGTCTAAAACTAGGTCACTATGTCAGATCTTAGAAGAGTCTTGTGTGCACTCCAAAGGTCATATTTTGCCTCAGATTTTTGCCTTATGATATTTGATCAGACAGTTTGTCTTCAAATTATCTTGGTCAAGTTTGGTACTGAGTCACATGGGTCAAAAAGTAGGTCAAATCCCAGAATACTTCACCTGCACTCTAGAAGCTATATTTGAGGCTTAAATACCTTAATATCTGGTAAAAATGTTTTTTGCTTGATATTTAGTACAAGTTCAGTTTGGGGTATTTTTGGTTAAAAAGTTGTTCATTAAGTCAAACCTTTGAAAAACTTTGTATATGGAGCAGTGGTTACATATATGGTTTAAATATCTTAAAATTTGGTTTATAAATGATTTTTCCATGATAAAAATTAAATTTAAGATTGTCCATAGCCTTCATATTTCACATGTGCATTGATTATGACATGACTTTCCTGTTGGTACTAAGTTCAAGGTTATTGTCTAAGGTAAAGGTCATTTATCAAGGTCAAAATTTAGAAAAAAATTAATCAAAATCATGATCCACATAGCCCTAGGGGGCTGGGATTTATATAGAAATAGAGAAGGATTTTTAAAATGACATCTTCTCCCAAACCACTAGGCCAATTTGAACCAAATTTGGCAGAAATGTTCCTTAGGTGCCCCCCCCCTTAAAAATAGCTAAAGAAATTGAAATCCGTTAAAACTCTGGTTGCCATGGTAACAAAAGTGAAGTTTCAAAATAATCTTTAAAAATCTTCTCCTCCTGACCCAGAAGGCATAGAGCCTTGATATTTTGCATGAAGCATCAGTATATTGACCTCTATCAAAATAGCTAATAGCCGCCGTCATGGCGCAGTCGGTAGCGCGCCAGACTCCTAATCTTCAATCATGGGTGTCATGGGTTCGATCTCCGGCTGCAGCAAATATTCTTTCCGACAATTGTCTCTCACCAATGGCTGGATAATCGTAAACCTAAGTGGGATAGCAGCTGGAGGCTAGGAAAGAATGTAGTGGCAGTACTGGTGTGAGAAATACCAGGAATCCATTGTTAGGTGCTCCAGCAGCTGTGATATGATTGAAATACTGTTGAAAATGGCGTTAAACCCCATTCAATCAATCAATCAAAATAGCTAATATCATGATCCTCGGGTCCCCAGGGGCGGAGTCCGAGGGGGTGGGGTGTAAATAGAAATAAAGAGCGTTTTTTTAAATGACATCTCCTCCAAAACCACTGGGCCAATTTGAATCAAATTTGGCAGAAATGTTCCTTAGGTGGTCCCCCTTAGAAATAGCTAAAAGAATTGAAATCCATTAAAAACTCTGGTTGCCATGGTAACAAAAGTGAAATTTCAAAATAATCTTTAAAGATCTTCTCCTCCTGACCCAGAAGGCGGAGGATATTTTGCATGAAGTATCAGTATATTGACCTCTTTCAAAAAAGCTATTATCATGATCCTCGGGTCCCGAGGGGCAGAGCCCAAGGGGGGTTGGGTTTATATAGAAATAAAGAATGATTTTTTTGATTACATCTCCTTCCAAACCACTGAGCCAATTTGAACCAAATTTGGCAGAAAGTTTCCTTAGGTGGTCCCCCTTAAAAATAGCAAAAAGAATTGAAATACTTTAAAATCTCTGGTTGCAATGGCAACAAATGTGAAATTTCAAAATAATCTTTAAAAAAATCTTCACCTCCTGACCCAGAAGGTGTAAAGCCTTGATATTTTGCATGAAGTATCGGTATATTGATCTCTTACAAAATAGCTAAAATCATGATCCTCGAAGCATCTGTTCACAGACTTCTTTCTTATTTCTGAAATTATAACCCATGGACAGAGAGGTAAGAAAAAGTTTTTTCCTTCTTTCAAATCAGCACTAAAGCCTTGGAATTTGTAATTTAGACTTTTGGATCCCGAGGTTCATAGTCTTTATATGTAAGTGTGGCCCACTTGGATCATAATCCTAACCTTAACATGAAATTAGATTGTTCAAAGAAAAAGAGCCTTTATCTCCGGTGAGCGCCCCATGGCCCTCTTGTTTATAAATTCTAGACTGGTCAAAAAAGAAAAAGTTTGTACACAACAATGTAAATTGGATTTAATTTGAAATGAAACCTTCCTATATAGTAGAAAATATTGTGGGAAAAGGAGAAATTGCTTGTCACAAGCAATTTCTTCTTTTTCCCCTATCTTTTCTCTAGTATAAAACCACAGTAAAGTAAAAATCCCTGGTTTGTACAGGAATGGGTTAAACCTAATACAACTTTTGTTCAGATCTTTAAATTTTTGGAAAGTTATATTTATTTGCAAATCTACATTACCAGCAACGTTTTTCTACCAAACTTTACACTTAATTTTAGCTCTCCTGCGACAAAGTGCTCAAAAGGTGATCTTTTTATGATCACATTCTATCCACCACACTTGGTGTGTTGTGTGTCAATAAATTCTTTAAATGATATCTCTTAAACATTGGGCTAATTTTCACCAAACTTAGCAGAAATTTTTCTAAAGTGGCCCATTTCAAAATTTTGGTATAAGAGTTGAAATCTGTTAACAACTTCAGATGCAATGGCAACAAATTTGAAATTCAAACAACCAATAGAAATCATCTCATCCTGACCAAGAAGACATCAGATCCCTTATGGACAGAGGGGGATGGGACCTATATAGAAATAAAGGCTTTTAAAATGAAAACTCCCAAACCACATAGCCAATTTAAAATGAATTTAGCAGGAATGTTTGGTAATTGCCTTTATAAATTGCTGAAATAATTGAAATCCCTTTAAAACTCTGGATGCCATGGCAACAAAAGCGAAAAATTTAAGTAAATATCTTTGGAATTACCCCTCCTGACCCAGAAGGGGAAGAGCTTTCATACTTTCAGCCTTCCTTACCCCAATACAATTTGACTGAGACAGTTCCTCTCTTGTAAAAAGAACATCAAGCAGAGCGATGACCAGCTTCCTTGGGTGACTTCCCACATGAAGAACATGCGACAGCTGTGATTGGGTAATAAAACACGATATGTTGCCCACAAGCTGAACTTTCATCTGTCCATTACTCTGAAAAAAAAAGCAATAAAACTTTTTTGGTGCTCAACTCAACTGACCATGAAATTTAGCTTGCTCATAAATGGTTAAATGACAACCATGAGCAAGATAAATAACTGGCTTTGATGGTTTAAGCATGAAAATACCACTGCTTCTAGATTTTTTAATATTTATGAGAAGTTTAAATTTCATAATTAGCTGAGTTGAGCACGAATTTTTTTTTTCTTTTATGCTTTTCAATGGTTTATTGAGAAATAACGGTAGATTATCACTTGATAATCTCACCGCCAAACCAGTGAAATTATCAAAAACTTATACCCTGCTTTAGGGCATTCACTTTAGGGCATTCACCCTATCTGACGTTATCTAAGTGGAGCAAATAAGTGACATCACAATAAATATTGCATAGCAATCACATGCAAAATGACGCGCTTTACGATTATATGTTCTAGAATTTTCACATTTTTTCTCATTTTTGCATCGATGTTTATGAAACCTAGATAAGAAAAAATTATCAAGTGCCAAAAAATTCACTCAAACGAACATTTAATACTTTAAGTTGAGTCAGGTATTGTCTTGGTGGTAATCTAATAGGCCCAAAGTGGCTTTTTGAGGTTATATCGGAAAGGTTCAGCCAAATTCCATGTTATTTTTAGATATCACAGAATTCGGCTGACGACATTGAATGACCTCATTTGCATATGACCCAAAGTCAACTGTAGGTAACAAATTTACTAGCGAAACAGCCAACGTCCTAATTCAGGTCACATGAAAGGTTAAGCGCAAAACTAAGGTAAATGTAAATATTCGTAATAACACTTATGACAGTTTTGGACGTATCTTTACAGAATTAAAGACCGGCTAGCGAACATAACTCCTGATGACGTAACGATGACGTTTATGTGATGTAATTTAAACTAAATTCAAGTTTGCAACGGTTATTCGCACCACGTGAATGATCATATAATCTTCGCAACTGTCTCTGATTAATCTAAAAATAGATTAATAGCCTACGTAGGCTATTAAGGAAATACCCTGCTTTTTTCTGATAAGCGACCTCAGATTTTAGCAAAACTTCTTTTCGGCATATTGTATTCAAATAGTATGCGAGACGAAACAAAAATAATTAAAATCTGTGACATGAAAAAAACATCAATATCTACCTTTAAAGAAATAGAATAATTGTTTGCTTTTGAGTAAGATCAATTAATATTTCATTGAGTGAACAACAAAAGCTATATTTTCAATCGTGGTTTCGCCACTCTTGAAAATATAGCTTTTGTTGTTCACCCAATGAAATATAAATCGATCTTACATTGAAACATGAATACCCTCTATAATATCCTCAGGGCTGGGAGTTTAAGAGTCTGTTTATCATAATGATTTTAAGTTTGATTTACTGCCACAGAATATCATAGAAAACATGGCTGTTGTGGGCATCGCCATGATGTTATGCGTTGGTATACATATTTTTACATGTGTGGTCAAATGATTTTTAGCTCTACTGGCCGAAAGCCACTAGAGCTATAGCAATGGCTTTTTCCAGTCCGGCGTCCGTCCAGACGGCCGGCCATCCGTTTAACTTTTCCTTGTTTACACGATAGAGTCCAGAGTTTTCATCTGATTCTCTTCAAACTTTCTCAGAATGATTGCACCATCATAAGGACCGTTCCTTTCAGAAATGGGTATGATCCGTCAAGAAACACAGGAAAAGGGGCCTTATGAAAATGTAATTAAAAAATCCTCATTAACATTCTAGAGTCCACAGTTTTCATCAGATCGTATTTAAACTTTCACAGAATGATTGAACCAACATAAGAATTGTTCCTTTCAAAATTGGGTATGATCCGTCAAGAAACATGGGAAAAGGGGCCTTATGAAAATTCAATTAAAAACTCCATTCAAAATCCTTGTTTTGCACGATAGAGTCCACAGTTTTCATTGGATTCTCTTCAAACTTTCTCAGAATGATTGTACAATCATAAGGATGGGTCCTTTCGAAAATGGGTGTGATCTGTCATGAAACAGGGGAAAAGGGGCCTAACACTCTAGAGTCCACAGTTATCATCAGATTGTATTTAAACTTTCACAGAATGATTGTACCATCATAAGGATGGTTCCTTTGGGAATTTGGTCAGATCCATCAGGAAACACAGGCAAAGGGGCCTTATGAAAATTTAATCGAAAAAACTTTTAAGAAAACACTCTTGAGTCAACAGTTTTCATCATATTCCCTTAAAACTTTCACAGAATGATTGTACTATCATAAGGATTGTTCCTTTCAAAATTGGGTATGATCTGTCAAGAAACACAAGAAAAAGGGTTCTTATGAAAATTTTAATAAAAAATTCTCATTAATCATCTAGAGCCAACAATTTTCAACGGAATCTCTTCAAACTTTCACAGAATGATTGTACCATCATAAGGATCGTTCCTTTCGGAATCTGATATGATTCCTCAAGAAACATAGGAAAAGGGGCCTTATGAAAATTTAATTATAAAATCCTCGTTAACACTCTAGAGTCCACAGTTTTCATCTGATTGACTTCAAACTTTCACAGAATGATTGTACCATCATAAGAGTTGTTCCTTTCAAAATTTGGTATGATCAGTCAAGGACCACGGTAAAAAGGGGCCTGATTAAAACTAGATTGAAAAAGTCCTGGTAAACACAATAGATTCCATAGTTTTCAACAAATTCTCTTCAAACATTCCCAGAATGATTATTACATTAAATGGATTGTTCCTTTCGGAAGTAGGTTTGATCCATCAAGTTTCATGGGAAAAGGGGCCCTATGAAAATTTAATAAAAAAATCTTAGTTAACACATCAAGGCCCTATATTTCACCTGATTGACTTCAAACTTTCACATAATGATTGTACCATCATAAGGATTGTTCCTTTCAAATTTGGTCTGATCCATTGAGAAACATAGGAAAAGGGGCCTTAGGAAAATTCAATTAAAAAAATCTTAATTAATGCTTGTAAGTCCACAGATGAGATGGGGTTGTCTTTATACTCAAACAGAATAATTATGCTTTTGTAAGAAGAGTTCCCTTTTGAATTTGTTCAGAGCCATCAAGTAACATAGGAAAAGGGGCTATATGAAAATTCAATTAATAAAACCCTGTTAACACAATGAAGCCCACAGCTTTGATCAGATTTTGTTGAAACTTTCACAGAATGATTGGATGGTCATAACTATCATTCTTTTCATATCAGGGTTTGAACTGTCAAGAAACACAGGAAAAGGGGCCTTATGAAAATTTCATTTATAAATCCTTGTTACCAAGTCCAGAGCTTTCATCGGATTTTTTTTCAAACATTCACAGAATAATTGTACAATAATAATGCTTGTTGATGTTTGCATTAGACCTGATCCATCAAGTATCACAGGAAAAGGAGCATTATGAAATTTAATTTTAAAATCATTGTACCACAATAAAGTCAACAGTTTTCATCAGATTCTGTTAAAACTTTCACAGAATGATTATTCCATCATGAGGATTCTTTCTTTTCAAATTAGGCGTGACCTGTCTAGTATCATGGGAAAAGGGGCCCTTCACAGAATCATTGTTCAATAATCACGATTGTTGATGCTGACATGAGACCTGATCCTTCAAGTATCACAGGAAAATTTTTACACCAAGATAAAATCTGCAGTTTTCATCAGATTCTGTTCAAACTTTCACAGAGTGTTTGTACCATCATAAGGATTGTTTCTTTCCAAATTGGGCCTGATCTGTCTAGTATCATAGGAAAAGGGGCTGTATGAAAAATTATTACCAAATCCTCATAAACACAACAATGTCCCTAGTCTTAATCAGAATCTCTTCAAACTTGAATAGAATGATTGTACCATCATTTGGATTGTTCCTTTGCAAATTAGGTCTGATTGGTTAAGTGACACAAGAAAAGGGACCTTATAAAAATTTTATTTCAAAACATCATTATTACAATAAAGTCCTCAGTCTTTATCATTTTCTTCAAACTATCATTAGGATTGTTCCTTTGTACATTGGGTCTGATTTGTCAAGTTTCAGGGAAAAAGGGGCCTTACGAAAATTTTGTTACAAAAATTCTTGACACTATTCAGTCCACTGTTTTCATTGCTTCTTTTTAACTTTTAAAGAATGATTCTAATACAATCAGTCACAATACAATTGACCCCAGCTTCCAAAGTCGTATTCTGATTTAGCTTTATCCATCAGGACCTAAGAAAGATAGTTGTCGGATGATAAATGAATAAGAAGCAGATCGGAAAACTAAATATTATTCTGTGGTCCATATCTGGTGAATGGATTAGTGTCGCAAAATTGGAATGATACACAAATAGTTTGATAGTATTTTGGGGAATTTTGATTTTCTCTTTTGGAATTCATTTATTCAAACATGTCCCTTTTAAAAATGTGTCAATTAAAACATCAATTTTCAACAACATCTAATTATTGTCGATAGGCGGTCGAGTCCTTATGAGTACAACTTCACTGAAGCTGTACTTACGATATTTTGGTCGCGTATATTACATAGAGTGATGCCATGGTGATCAACAATTGTTCACATTTCATTCTCTCTTGATTTGCAATAGTAAATACAGCAGCCTGTATATCAAAGGTTAACTAGCGAAGGGATCCGACCATATTTAAAGCTCTACCAGATCACTCAAAATTGCTCACCTCGATAACTTATCTTAGAAAATGAAAGAACAACGAAAAAAAATGTGTGTTTCCAAAAGTTCCTTTCTTTTGTCTCTTGTTTTTTGTGTGTCTTTCTTTTTAGGGTAGTCAGAACTTTAAATTTTATTTCAAAAAAAGTAATTTCCGTATGTGGCTCAATCCTGAAACACATGGGCCCACATTTTGAAATGTGATGGGGGAGTTGACCCACTTTTGTGAAAACCTAGATTCAGCTCTGCAATGGCTGATAATGACATTCAAGTATTTAATATACTGTAAAATTGAATGCATTATTACCTGTGAGTGCACTCTATGGAGGGCTTCTCAGTTCTAGCCTGTCCTTTAGGTCTCTCACTTCTTGCTTCAGGTTGTAGTTTTCAGCGTCAAGGTCTCTATTCCGCTCTAGAAATTCCTGGTTAAACAGTTCCCCACTGTATACTTGTATCCGTCTCTCTCAGATCTTGAACATACAAGTAATTTTGAGACATGTTTTGTCCATTATCTGTCCAGAAACTGTTTCCAGTAGAAACACAAGTAGCCACTGTGTTTGTCCCAGGATTGTACTGGACAGCCTGTTTAGTATGCTGCTCATAACATGTAGACTGTCCAAGGCCAGTTACATCTGTAGTCTTTCTTCTTTCTGCAATAATGTCCTCATACTCTCTAGTCTTGGTCTCAAGTTTAGCCTTCTCCATAACCTTCTTTTTCAATTCTTTTCATTTTCTGAAAAAAGTAGTTTTTGAAATTATCTATATTGACACTGACATTCCACTTTGGACTTAAGAAATCAGGCAGTTGGTCCAAGTTATCTAGAGAATTCAGACAAGGTACTAGTGGAGTAGAGTGATCCAGCCTGTATCATCCAGCATTAGCTTGTGTGAACTTCACAACCTTGTGTGAACTCTAGAGGCGACTTTTTGGCCCGATTGTCTTGAAACTTGGATTGAATGTTTGTCTACATAATATCTCGGTCGAGTTTCGAATTGGGTCAAGTTGGGTCAAAACACGGTCAAGGGGTCAAATGTTAGAAAAACATTGTGTGCACTTTACAGGCCACAAGGGGTCAAATCTTAGAAAAAACTTGTGTGCTCTCTAGAGACCACATTTTTGGCCCGATTGTCTTGAAACTTGATCAGAATGTTTGCTTTCTTAATTTCTTCCAGTTCTTTGAAATTTTGTAAAGCCAGTCACATTACTAGTTTTTGCGTTTTGCCACTCTTGTAAACAATGCCTCAGGTGAATGGCCCCCTTTTATGCATTTTTGCCTACTGGATGATTTTTATACCAAGTGGACTCAAATGTTTTTACTGTTGGCAGCACTATTGAGATTGTTTCCTGGTTGTCATCATTTCGGTGCTCAATGCAGTAGAAGTGGGAACCCTGTCTAGGCACAGAAATGTAAACAAGTTACAATGCAGTTGGAGTCATTCAGATTACACAGAAAAGTGTTCATAAATGCCTATTGGATATGAAAATTTGATTGCTGCCCTGAAGTTATTGACAATCAGTGTTTGGGACATTCAGATGCACTGCTGTCCTTGGCCTTTAGTTTAAGGCAATAGTGCATCGGGTCATCTACAACACCTTGGGAATAGCTTCAGCCATTGGGCAATAGTGCATTGAGTCATCCACAACACCTTGGGGCAATTGTTTTGACTATTATCCATCAAACAACTGTATATGATATTACCAGGTATGTAAGCTACCTTCTTCAGGACCTAGAGAATCCTTTAAGAAAGCCAGTCTCTTTTGTAACAGGCTACACAATACAACCTTCTCCATAACCTTCTTTTTCAATTCTTTTCATTTCCTGAAAAAAGTAGTTTTTGAAATTATCTATATTGACACTGACATTCCACTTTGGACTTATTAAGAAATCAGGCAGTTGGTCCAAGTTATCTAGAGAACTCAGACAAGGTACTAGTGGAGTAGAGTGATCCAGCCTGTATCATCCAGCATTAGCTTGTGTGAACTTCACAAGCTGATCCAGGACGATGCAGATGCAATAAGCTCCACTTTCAAGCAACATGCCTTAAATGTTGTAACTAACATGACAAGAGGCCCATGAGGGCCTGAGACGCTCTACTGACTATCAAATTATTCCTTATTTTAATCTGATATTTCAGGAATTTCATTGCTTTAAGACACAAGAGGGCCTGTATCACTCCCATGGCTTTAACATCCCTAGATTTTAAAAAGATCCTCAAAATAGAAATCAAAAGACTGAAGGCAATTCAGACTTTTTCCAAATTGATATTTTCTTTGCAAGCTATCTGCAGATTCATATGTCTCTCAAAAATTATCACCCTTTCATCAATAATACGGAAATTTAACTAACAGGCACTATAAACACAAATGCTTATGCCCCCAACTTCTTTACCCTAACACTGCTTTTCCCAAATAGTTTTTGAGATATTGTGCTTGCAAGGTAAAAATACCCAGATTTACATTCGGTTACATTCTTGCAAGCTTCAGGAAGATTGGATCAAAACTAAAGGACTTACACTGAGGACCAATGCTGATAATAAGGTCACAAATGGGCACTTTCAGCTACCAAGGAGACATAACTAGTTAAACCGCTGACCTTGCTAGTTTTATAACTCATCATAGCTTTTATCTCAAACCCACTTGTATGTAAGTTTCCGAGAGATCCGATCAAAAAGGAAGGAGTT
This sequence comes from Fragum fragum, assembly GCA_946902895.1. Taxonomy (NCBI): domain Eukaryota; kingdom Metazoa; phylum Mollusca; class Bivalvia; order Cardiida; family Cardiidae; genus Fragum; species Fragum fragum. Next base: position 12,805,552 of record OX336374.1, read on the forward strand.
ACTTTCCATTGTAAATTTATGGGATCTTATGGTTGCCATAGCAATTAAACTTTTCATTCAATTTCAGAATAAGCCTGTCATCAATCACTCAGGCTTGAATTCCAGACACAACAACAAATATTGGCAAAGTCAATAAAGCGTGAAATGTAGGTTAAGGCACCGGTCATAGTATGTGCTTGAAGAGTATGTCAAGGATAATTAATTATGCAAGGTTTCACTAAGCATTTCACTTAATGCAATTTTGTTTACGTGATTAAGTCCACAAATATTATCGGATTATCTTGAAACTTCCACAGAATGTTTGTAGAGATATACGGATTGTCCTTTTGAAAATTGCAATTATATGTAAGAAATCATGGGAAATGGGGTCTTGTTCAATTCCACTGACTACACATACATTTGATAAAGAGGCCTATATTGGTATTTGCAAACTATTTTTTCTTGCCATATAAATTTTTCCATCTAATACCATGAATCATGACATTAAAATCCTATTCATAAAAAGCAAACACTTAGATTTTCTCAAACATATAATTTTTCAGAAATCATTTAATTTGGTGTTATATATGACTTCTTTGTCATAAGGTGATGATTTTGAATCCTTGAACACCATGATTTGATAAAATAATGAAAACAATACAATTTTTTATAACTTTTTCCATGTTTTGGACTAATAATTATAAAGTTCTTAATGTGGATCTGTATATGCTTGCAAAAATTGCAAGTTTGTGCATGCATGCAACTATTTCGCTAGCTTGCACTTGCTTGCAAACTTTTTGAAAAAGCTTGCGCATGGTTGCACAACCTATTTGACTACCATGAACAATCTTATTCTGTTTGAAACTAGCTTGCGCAAGCTTGCTGCAAGCTTATGACAAGCATGCATTTTGGTTTAGGATGGCCACATGAATTAACTATATACAAATTGTAGACAACTCCTTTTGAAGCATCTCAAGAAAACATTGTGAACAACAAAGATTTTGCTTGTAACGAGCAATTTCTGCATTGTCAACACTGTTTTCTACCCTACAAGACAAAGGTTTTCTAAATTCCAATATACATGATAACCTTTGACAAAAAAATTACATAATAAAATCATGCTTTGCTAGCTTACAGTACTTTCAGTACTTTGATTTGTTAATGGGTTGAGCATGTAGACAGTCTTAGTAGTGCTTGTCATCATTCATGTATTTTAGTCTAGTCTTTATAATGTAATGTGCAAGTATAAATTTACCAGTATGTATGATTAGATTGTATTGTTTGTATATTATTCAGCACACATTAAGTTTGTATTAAACTGTTTACGTTTTTATTTTGTTTTTATTTTTGGTTTGTCATTCAGCCTAATAATTTGATCTTAGCTCTAGGAGTCAAATTACCCTGTTAGAGTGCCCTTTGAACTTTTTCATTCAATTGGCTAATGGCCATGCCCACTGTCTTCTGACAAGTCAATTCAACAAAGATATCAATTGCTAAATGCTAATTTGCATTATTAATGGCTACATACAAAAAGCATGAAGCAAGCTGTTGGTTGGTGACCAAAATGTCATAACTACAGCTTGAATAAACTGTATTTTCTACAATGTCATGTATGTCACTAACCAGCAAATAGTTTGTCAAAAATGTAGAAGTTCAACATTCATATCCAGTATAAATGAATGATCGGATTGATCTAATAATTTTTGTCAAGCCAGCTTGCGGTGAATGAGACATAGTTGTCACTATGACAAGTCATTGTATGTGCATTACTGTGTTAGTCCACCTGGACATCCGTCCCAATTTGTCTGGAAAATTACTCCTACATTTATGGATGGATTTCAAAATAATCTGGCACAATTATTCTCCATCATGAGTAGATGTACCATTTGAAAGAATTTTTTGGATAGCTTCAAGTTCAAAGTCACAGCTCAAGATCACTAAAATTGTGCTTGTCCAGTGCATTTCTCCTACAATTATGGATGGATTTCAAAATAAATTGGCACAATTGTTCTCCATCATGAGTAGATGTGCCATTTGAGAGAATTTTTTGGATAGCTTCAAGTTCAAGGTCAAAGCTCAAGGTCAAACACTAAAATTGGATTATCTGGAGCATGATACCAACAAAATTTGTGGGCTCAACAGCAGTTGTCCTGGGACAACCATCTAGTTGATTGACAGCTGTGATCTGTCAATAAGAAAACTGTCAAGAGATGATTGATAACAACAACATTGTATTTTAAGCTCAAGGCAGACTAGCATGCCTATACCGCGGGAAGGTAGATAAGAAAGAATAAACAGTCTGATGTTTTCTTCAGAATTTTTCGTGTTATTTTGATCAACCCTTGTCACACAAGAAAAGTGTATATCGTTTGCATGTAATTAGAGCTCACTATTCTAACCAGTGTCATGCTAAATATTCTGGATTTGGTTGGAAGAACATACAAAGTTCAGATTACTCATAAGTGCAGGCTGAGCTTAAACTACACCTACTGTCTGTCCTTTTCAAGCCAGAGTTGTTAATGACAAATATCTCCAAAGAAAAATTGACAGTCAAACAAGAAGTTCTACCAGTGCTTTCAGCCTTTAGATTTTAATGCAATTCTGTAAAAAAAAATTATTCTGCATAACATGGGTTTTGGTTAGGGAAGAATTTGTTACTGGGATTTATTTTGTAACTTTCCTAAAGTTGTGAGACATTCATTGTAAGGGAATGCCCTACTATCTTGAGCACTTAATGATTTTGAAAATATTTTGTTTGTTTGAATGGGTTTTAAGCCGCTTTCAACAATCTTTCAGTTATATCGCAGCGGCTGGAGCACCTTACAATGGAATCCTGGTATTTCTCACACCAGTACTACCATTACATCCTTTCCTAGCCTCCAGCTGCTATCCCACATAGGTCTAGGATTATTGACCCATTGGTGAGAGAAAAATAGTCGGAAAGGATGAGTGCCGCCATTGGGGATCGAACCCGGGACCTCTAGATTGACAGTCCGACACGCTACCAACTGCGCTATGACGGCGGCTCTGAAAATATTTTGTACAAATATAGTCATTGATGAGATATACTGTGACCATGTGATAAATTCATTGTACATATTTCAAGCTTTGTTTCAAGCTTTCCTACCAATGTTATGCTCTCAAGAGGTGAAGGGGTCAAAGGTAAAGTTTTGATCTTTCCTTAACACCCTCAACTCCTAGTCTAAGGAGTGGCCGTCATAGCGCAGTTGGTAGCGCAGTCTAAAGATTGTTGAAAGTGGCATAAAACCCCATTCAAACAAACAAAACAAATCAACCCCTAGTCAGATTCCACCCCCTCTCCCCCCAGCATTCGGAGCACATTGTTCAATTGTTGTCAGTCCATCTGTCTGTCTGCAGAACCTAACCTAAGGGTTCCCATCAAAACTTCAATATAAGGCTTAACTCTTGTCATGCTGTATAAAATCTTTCAGAATTTTATTGAAATTAAAGAGCTGAAAGCGCTGGTAGTACCTGTTCAATGGCCAAAACATCTTTTGAAAATAAGAATCATGAACAACTCTGGTTTGAAAATGAAATGCAGGAGATGTAGACTAAAATCAGACTGCACTTATCTGCAGGCTGGTATTGTAAAGTGCAGTCTAATCTTGTCTACATCTCCTGCCCAAACCGGAATATTCTGGATTCAGCATGACAAGGGTTAACATATACCTTCTATACTAGTCAAGAGACGGGTTCAATTTTGATATGCTGTTACCTGCCATCATGGATCATATGTTCACGGTCAAGGTAAAAATCTTAAACCTTTTCCATAAAAGTTCCTATCACAACTTAACCATAAAGCTTGGCATATCAATTTACTTCTAACCAATTCAAGATACAGTGCTCATATTTGTCATGGTAATTGCTGTCATTGGTGTGTAACTGTCAATAAGAAGGACAAGGTCAAGGTTTTCTATTGAGGCCAAAGTTATTAAGAATTTGCTGTAACATGGGTATAAGTATTTCACAAACACATCTTGTTTGATAAGTAGTAGTGCATTGGATAATATCAAAGCATGTTACTCAAAGTCAAGGTTATACATGTTGGTTGAGTTTGAAATATTAACCTAACCTCAATTTCTTCTCAAGTCAGATCAGATTTTCAGTAAACTTCACTTTTGAAGAGTTTTAAACTGCACAGTTACATTAAAATGTCAAGGCAATGGCAAGGGTTCAAAGGTCAATTTTATTTATTTTTTATCTTTTTCCATTTGTCTCTTGGAGTCTTGCCTTGCGCTCATTCATGCGATTTTTAAGCTCACCTGATGCTCTGAATTAGCTATTGTGATAAATCATTTACCATCATCAATACATCCACAATCTGTGAAAATATCAAAGTCAAATCAGACTGAAACTTGGTAATGATATTATTTAGATAAACCTTGACCAAATTTGTTGAAAGAATTTAAAATTGTAAAAAAAAAGAAACCACATAAAAACACAAAACTGCTTGCCTTAGCAACAGAAAGATTAAAGTTGTTTTACATCAAAACAAATGAGAAAATCATGAAAAATCTTATCCTGACAAACTAGAAAATCTGCAGCTTTATTTCTAGCTCCACTGGCTGAAAGCCAGCGATCTATTGTCATGGTGTTGTGTCCGCCATGCGTCTGTCCATCCGTCCATAAACTTTGACTTTAAAAATCTTCTCCTCAGAAAGTACTGAACAGAATTCAACCAAATTAAATGAAATGATCCTTGGGTGATCCTTTATCAGAATACTTCAAAGAATTTTGATCTGATAAAAAACATGGCTTTAATGGGCAGGGCTAATTTCCATATATTGTGAAAGCTTTAAAAACCTTCTTCTCAGATATCAATTGATGGATTTCAACCAAATTTAGCACAAATGATCCTTGAGTGAGCTTTTATCAGATTCCTTCAAAGAATTTTGATTTGATGAAAAACATGGCTTTAATGGGCGGGGCTAATTTCCATATATGGTGAAAGCTTTAAAAATCTTCTTCTCAGATACCAATTGATGGATTTCAACAAAATTTTACACAAGTGATCTTTGGGTGAGCCTTTATCAGATTCCATCAAAGAATTTTGATCAGATGCAAATTATGGCTTTAATGGGTAGGGCTAATTTCCATATAAGGTGAAAGCTTTAAAAATCTTCTACTCAAAAACAAATTTATGGATTTCAACCTTATTTTACCGGAATACTCATTGGGTGACACTTTATCAGATTCCTTCAAAGAATTAAGATTGGATGAAAAATATGGCTTAAATTGGCAGGGAATTATTTCAATATATGGTGAAAGCTTTGAAAATCTTTTTTCTATGAAACCATTTGATGGATTTAAACAAAATTTCACCAGAATGATTCTTTTATGACCCCTTATTAGATTGCCAAAAAGGAATTGATTGGCTGTTAACATTGCTTGAATGGATTGGGCGGGCTTATTTCTATATATGGTTAACAGTGAAAAGCTACAATCTGCAGGATGGTTTCAACCAAATTCTCAGGAATGTTAAGTAAATTCAGGCCGATGGAATGAATCGGGCGCACAAGCGCCTCTAGTTTGCATTTTACATCACCTGATGGCCTTTTCAAAAGTTGACAATATTATCCTTGGGGTCCATTTTAGGTTCTGCATGGGAATGCCATATTGTACATAAAATCAAAAAAAGAAATCTTAACTTAAAGTTCTCCTCACTTAACCATTTGGGCTCAGCCAAGGCACACCGCACAGGCCTGTAGGAAACATTTTGAAGATGTGTTTGATAACTTGGCAATTAGGAGATTTTTTAGTGAGTAGTGCTGAACAAACTTTTGTGTCTATTTCCACTCTTGCCAAAATTATTGGGGGCATGAGCCATGAGCCCCTAGCCCAATTATTGTTCCTACAGTCTTGACCCTTTTTTTGCTGTTTTGAATTTCAAAACCGGTATTTCATATTGATCAACCGAAAACAAGTTTTTACATACAAAGGATCCTTTGGGGACTCTTTATCAGATTCCTTCAAAGAATTTTGATCGGATGAACAACATGGCTTTTCAATGGTAGGGCTAATTTCCATATATGGTGAAAGCTTTAAAAATCTTTTCTCAGAAACCAATTGATGGATTTCAACCTTATTTTACAGGAATGATCCTTTAATGACCCTTTATCAGACACCTTCAAAGAATTTTGATCGGATGAAAAACATGGCTTTAATGTGTGGGGCTAATTTTCACAAATGATGAAAGCTTTGAAAATATATTTCTTTGAAACCAGATGGATTTCAATAAAATTTTACAGGAATGATCCTCTGTCGACTCTTTTTCAGATTCCACAAATTAATTTTGATTCGTTGAAAATGCGGCTTATGTCCATATTCAAATGTTTTCAAATTTGTGAATACCTTTTTAAATGAATTGACTTTTTGAAAACAATGAAATAATTGAAATATTTAAAGATTTCATTGACAAGATTTATTTGCAACATTTAGTGAATATGATTTAGTTTGTATTGAATTCCAGTTGAAAAAATTTACTTTAAGAGTAGAATTAGACCTGTGGAGCAAATCAGGCGCTCAAGTGCCACTGGCCGTTTTCTTTCATCATGTAACCCATTACTACACAACCACAAATTTTGCGCACTCATGAAATAATATGAAAGAAAATATCGTTAGTAAAGTAAAATAGTAAGTTCGGCTTAAATAGTAAAAGGTTCATGAAGGGAGTTTTTGTTTCTATATTCTTCAAGGGGATGGCATAGAAACTTTCCCCAGATCAGTGTTTGAATTGTCACTTAATGATATTTTGGAGTTTCTCATGTTGTCCTTGTTAATACGTCATGGTTCTCATCGTTCTTATTGTGGTACAAAACCTTTCATGTCTTGTTATATAACAAGTATTACTTAAGGTGTTTATTTGTTATTTTGAATAAGCATGTAAATTCTAATCTACGCCATAAACAATGGTAACCCTAGATGCATTTTTTTTCAAATTGATGGTCCTGTTTCTGATTCAATACTCTGTTTCTACCGCTTCATCTTTGATTTGAGCCCAACTACTTATGATTCTTTGTTGGAAATTAGCAATTTTTTATGTAGGAAATCCAAGTTGTGTTGTTAGAAATAACTAGTAAAAAGACATTTTGTGTGTGTGTGTGCCTTTACTGACTCATAATGATACATGTTGGCATGTAGACATAATCAATATTGCGCATGGTTACTGATAAGCCAGCAAAACAGCTCTCGTCCTTTGATTTTTATACGCCCGTCTAAGACGGGACGTATTATGGGATCACCCGTGGTGTCCGGGTGTCCGGCTGTCCAGGCAGTGTCCACTTTTTTGTCCGGAGCATAACTCTGTCACCGTGAGTCCAATTGACTTTAAACTTGGCAGTTATATTCTTCTCATCAATACAGAGTGCAGTGTACAAGAACCATAACTCTACCTGGCCTATTTTTTGAGTTATTGCCCTTTGTTGTTTTTCATTCTTGAATCTTGTCCGGAGTATATCTCTAAAAGTATTATAGCTTGGATCATGAAACTTCATGGGTGTATAGATCTCACCAAGGGGGAGTGCAGTGCACAAGAACCAAAACTCTACCTGGCCTATTTTTTGAGTTGTTGCCCTTTTTTGTTTTTCATACTTGAATCTTGTCCTGAGTATATCTCTAAAAGTATAAAAGCTAGAATCATGAAAATTAACGGATGGATAGAGCTCACCAAGAAGGAGTGCAGTGTACAAGAACCATAACTCTACCTAGCCTATTTTTTTAGTTATTTCCCTTTGTTGTTTTTCATACTTGAATCTTGTCCGGAGTATATCTCTAAAGGTATTATAGCTAGGATTATGAAACTTCATGGGTGTATAGATCTCACCAAGGGGGAGTGCAGTGCACAAGAACCAAAACTCTACCTGTGCTATTCTTTTAGTTATTGCCCTTTATTGTTTTTTAGCTCACCTGAGCACGTAGTGCTCAAGTGAGCTATTGTGATCCCCTTTTGTCCGGCGTCCGTCCGTCGTCCGTCGTGCGTCGTGCGTCGTGCGTCGTGTGTCGTGCGTCGTGCGTCGTGCGTCGTCCGTCAACAATTTCTTTAAACAACATCTCCTCCCAAACCACTGGGCCAATTTGAACCAAATTTGGCAGAAATGTTTCTTAGGTGGTCCCCTTCAAAAATAGCTAAAAGAATTGAAATCCGTTAAAAACTCTGGTTGCCATGGCAACAAAAGTGAAATTTTAAAAAAATCTTTAAAAATCTTCTCCTCCTGACCCAGAAGGCATAGAGCCTTGATATTTTGCATGAAGCATCAGTATATTGACCCCTTTCAAAATAGCTTAAATCATGATCCTCGGGTCCCCAGGGGCGGAGCCCAGGGGGGTGGGGTTTATATAGAAATAAAGAACGATTTTTTAAATGACATCTCCTCCCAAACCACTGGGCCAATTTGAACCAAATTTGGCAGAAATGTTCCTTAGGTGGTCCCCTTCAAAAATAGCTAAAAGAATTGAAATCCGTTTAAAACTTTGGTTGCCATGGCAACAAAAGTGAAATTTTAAAAAAATCTTTAAAAATCTTCTCCTCCTGACCCAGAAGGCATAGAGCCTTGATATTTTGCATGAAGCATCAGTATATTGACCCCTTTCAAAATAGCTTAAATCATGATCCTCGGGTCCCCAGGGGCGGAGCCCCAGGGGGGTGGGGTTTATATAGAAATAAAGAACGATTTTTTAAATGACATCTCCTCCCAAACCACTGGGCCAATTTGAACCAAATTTGGCAGAAATGTTCCTTAGGTGGTCCCCTTCAAAAATAGCTAAAAGAATTGAAATCCGTTTAAAACTCTGGTTGCCATGGCAACAAAAGTGAAATTTTAAAAAAATCTTTAAAAATCTTCTCCTCCTGACCCAGAAGGCGTAGAGCCTTGATATTTTGCATGAAGCATCAGTATATTGACCTCTTTCAAAATAGCTAAAATCATGATCCTCGGGTCCCCAGGGGCGGAGCCCCAGGGGGGTGGGGTTTATATAGAAATAAAGAACTATTTTTTAAATGACATCTCCTCCCAAACCATTGGGCCAATTTGAACCAAATTTGGCAGAAATGTTCCTTAGGTGGTCCCCTTCAAAAATAGCTAGAAGAATTGAAATCTGTTTAAAACTCTGGTTACCACGGCAACAAAAGTAAAATTTAAAAAAATCTTTAAAAATTTTCTCTTCCTGACCCAGAAGGCATAGAGCCTTGATATTTTGCATGAAGCATCAGTATATTGACCTCTTTCAAAATAGCTAAAATCATGATCCTCGGGTCCCCAGGGGCAGAGCCCAAGGGGGGTGGGGTTTGTATAGAAATAAAGAACTATTTTTTAAATGACATCTCCTCCCAAACCACTGGGCCAATTTGAGCCTTGATATTTTGCATGAAGCATCAGTATTTTGACCTCTTTTAAAATATCTAAAATCATGATCCTCTGGTCCCCAGGGGCTGAGCCCCAGGGGGGGGGGGGGGGCGTATAGGCATGAAGCATCAGTTCACAGACTTCTTTCTTATTTCTGAAATTATAACCAATGGAAAAAGTTCTTTCCTTCTTTCAAATCAGCACTTAAGCCTTGGAATTTGTAATTTAGACTTTTTGATCCCGAGGTTCATAGTCTTTATATGAAATTGTGGCCCACTTGTTTCATAATTCTAACCTTAACATTAAATTAGACTGTTGAAAGAAAAAGAGCCTTTATCTCAGGTGAGCGCCCCAGGGCCAACGGCCCTCTTGTCATACTTGAATCTTGTCCAGAGTATATCTCTAAAAGTATAATAGCTAGAATCATGAAATTTCAAGGATGGATAGATCTCACCAAGTGGGGGTGCAATGTACAAGAACCATAACTCTACCTAGCCTATTTTTTTAGTTATTTCCCTTTGTTGTTTTTCATACTTGAATCTTGTCTGTTGTGTATATCTAAAAGTATTATAGCTAGGATCATAAAACTTCATGGGTGTATAGATCTCACCAAGGGGGAGTGCAGTGCACAAGAACCAAAACTCTTCCTGGCCTATTTTTTTTAGTTGTTGCCCTTTGTTGTTTTTCATACTTGAATCTTGTCCTGAGTATATCTCTTAAAGTATAAAAGCTAGAATCATGAAATTTCATGGATGGATAGAGCTCACCAAGTAGGAGTGCAGTGTACAAGAACCATAACTCTACCTAGCCTATTTTTTTAGTTATTTCCCTTTGTTGTTTTTTCATACTTGAATCTTGTCCGGAGTATATCTCTAAAAGTATTATAGCTAGGATCATGAAACTTCATGGGTGTATAGATCTCACCAAGGGGGAGTGCAGTGCACAAGAACCATAACTCTACCTGGCCTATTTTTTTAGTTATTGCCCTTTTTTGTTTTTCATACTTGAATCTTGTCGGGTGTATATCTCTTAAAGTATAATAGCTAGAATCATGAAATTTCATGGATGGATAGAGCTCACCAAGTGTGAGTGCAGTGTACAAGAACCTTAACTCTACCTAGCCTATTTTTTAGTTATTTCCATTTTTTGTTTTTCATACTTGAATCTTGTCTGGAGTATATCTCTAAAAGTATAATAGCTAGAATCATGAAACTTCATGGATGGATAGAGCTCACCAAGTGGGAGTGCAGTGTACAAGAACCATAACTCTACCTAGCATATATTTTGAGTTATTGTCCTTTGTTGTTTTTCATACTTTGTTTGACAAAAAATATTCATTCAAAATAACCTCAGTTCTATTCAAACCCCCAGTTAATATTAAGCAGTGTGACGGGTGTATCTTGTGATAATTTGGCACCTTGTTTTATTTGGGTCAATGTTTCAAATTTTGAGATTCTTTCTCAGACGAGCAAGAAGTTATGTTAAAAAAATCATATTGAAAAACAGAGAAATTGCCTTCTGTCAAGCAATTTCTCCTCTTTCAAAGTTTTCTTGCACATCTGACAGTTACTTTCAATTTGAAATGTCTTCTGCAATTTTTTTTAATTTGGACTGGTCTGGAAATTTGTTGTCAGTTGGTTAATTTCTTATTTTTTTTCTAGGATATGGTGGGGTGTATGCTGACTGGGATGAAGTGTTACTAAAATCAATGGAACCCTTGCGTCAATACGACTGCACAATGAGTGAGTTACTGGAACTGGGGTATCTTGGCTGTGCTTGCTTCATGGCAAAGAAAAATTCTAGCTTTATTCAACGCTGGAGAGAAGGATATAAGGATTATCGCAAGGCCTGGGGATATAATTCTCAAAAAATTCCATATTTACTATCGCAAAAATTTCCAGAAAGTATTCATGTTGAAGGTCACAATTTTTTCAAACCAGGTATGAATATCATCTATAGTACCAATTACAACTTCTCAACCAATTATGGTATGCACATTCCCTTACGACTTAACAAAATGAAACTGGATTTAGAAAATATTAGACAGCTAAATGTTCACATTGGTGCTATATGTCGACATATACTCTTTGGAAATAAGGATTTATGTTCATCTGTAACATAGCTCCTAGATATCTAAAACCATTTAGCCCATTACCAGATGGCAAAATCTTGGACTGGTCCAAATTGAAAGGAATTGCAGATGACAATAAAATTATTTCAAGTTGAAATTTTAGATTTTCTCAACTTTCTTGGTAGTAAACATTGCGGATAATGAAGAAATTCATTTTCCACAATGTTTTCCCAATTGCTTTTCTTGAGGGGTGTCAAAAACATCATTGTGTGGAAATGGGTTAACCCTTTCCTGTTTTGTAAAATTTTTAAACCTGTCCCAATTAAAAGGTTTTGCAGACGAAAATTAAGTTTGGAAAAATGAATATTCTTTAGGGTAGAAAATATTGTAGAAAAAGAAGAAATTGCTCATTGCAATTTCTTCTGTTCCCGTCATATTTTCTCAATTATAAATTCACAGACCTGTAAAAACCAGGTATTGAATAGAAAGGGTTAAGTTCACACACACAAACACACACCTTGAGTTATTCATCAAACCATATACAAATTTATGATACATTTTTAGCTTGTCTATATATGGAGAAAACCCGAGCAATAACTGTAGCCTTGGTGTCGTTGTTGTCATGCGAAAACTTTGACATTTTGTGATATCTCTGGTTCTACTAAAGGCATCTACTTGAAGCTTGGCACACTTGTTCACTATCAAAAGACCTATTCTATCAAGGGGGAATACTCTAGAAGCACTTTGTCCACTATCCAAAACCCAATAGCCGAGAGTAGGCACCCGTAGGTGGTGCTCTTGTTGTATTTTGATATCCCTTAAATGCAGTGTTGGGTGCCAGGCATTTTCCAGAACAGTACCTTGGCCTTTGTCTTGCCTGTTGTAGGAGGGGTCTTAAATCAGAGACTAACTACTGCTTTCCTTGCAGATGGATTTTTCTCCATATATTGTTTTTAGCTCACCTGAGCACGAAGTGCTCATGTGAGCTACTGTTATCACCCTTCGTCCATCTGGCGCCTGTCATCCGGCATCTGTCAACAATTTCTTAAATAACATCTCCTCCCAAACCACAGGGCCAATTTGAACAAAATTTGACAGAAATGTCCCCATTTAAAAAAAGCTAATTAAAAATGAAATCTGTTAAAAACCTTGGTTGCCATGATAACAAAAGTGAAATTTTAAAATTATCTTTTAGGAGGCCAAGAGCCTTGATATTTTGCATGAAACATCAGTATATTGACCTCTTTCAAAATACAGTAGAACCTCAGTAATTCAAATGTCACTGGTTCGTAGATATGTGTTCGTTCGTATACTTTACATATTCCCGATCTTTTTCTTTCTTTATCTTTGTTAGAAAACTCTGTCTAATTCGAACGCCAGTGGTTCGTAGTTCGTAGGCCATTTCAACTCCCGAAAGTATGATTATAGCACAAAGCCCTATGTTTAGTTTGTAGGTGTGATTCTATATTGGACTAACAAAGCGTCACAAATCACCACTTACCTTTATTTTCACATCTGCTGATCCGTTTACGTGTAATCAGTTATAATATACCTTTTATTAAAAGGGGCTACTTGTTTTTTTTATGGGGGTAATTAATCGAATAAATGCTCAAGTAGTTACTGCCGAAATTGACTTTAAATTACTGCACCGCCATCAATATCCGTGGTATGGGTCATTTAGATATTCTTACAATTTTATCTTAATCTGCAGTCTTCTTCACAATTGTCGGTCCCCAATTTCAAGATTTGATAATTAAAATACTCTGAGTGATTTGATCCAATACATCGCAAAGGGATATCATTCTGATAGAGGTAGAAATATGATACAGGCAGTGTTTTCAAAAATGCTCATTTCACAACGGAGATAAATTCATAAAAAACAAGATGAGTAGTTTTTGATTCATGTTTTCTTCAACTAATATCAACGGGTCTTGTTAAAAAGATAGAACCAGTTCCTAAATAGAGGTCAAAATAAGGCCGTATCCGTACCGAGTACATCAAACAGCCAACTACTTGTCCTCCTTTTTGTTCGTACTACGATTAGTTCGTATAAATTTCCTCGGTCCCTTGCGCTACGAACTACCAAGGTTTTACTGTAGCTAAAATCATGACCTGGGGTGCCAAGAGGCCAAGCCCCATGGTTTGGGTTTATATAGAAATAAAGAAAAAATTTTAAAAGACATCTTCTCCCAAACCATTGGGCTAATTTGAACTTAATTTGGAAAATATATTCCAAAGTAGGTTCCCTTTAAAAGTAGCTAAAAGAATTGAAACATGTTAAATACTTTGGTTGCCATGGCAATGAAGGCAAAGAGTCTTTGTATTTTGCATGAAACATCAGTATATTGACCTCTTTCAAAATAGCTAAAATCAGGACTCTCAGGTCCCCAGGGGCCAAGCCCCGGGGGGGGGTGTATAGAAATAAAGAATGATTTTTAATAGACATTTCCTCCAAAACCATTGGGCCAAATTGAACAAAATTTGCTAGATAGAAATGTTCCTTAGGTGGTAACTTTTAAAATGGCTAAAAGAATTGAAATCAGTTAAAATCTCTGGTTTCCATGGCAACAAAAGTGAAATTTTAGAATAATCTTTAAAAATCTTCTTCTCTTGACCCAGAAGGCATAGAGCCTTAATATTTTGCATGAAGTATCAGTTCATTGACTACTTCCTTATTATGCCCCCGCATCTATAAGATCAGGAATATTGTTTTACCGGTGTCTGTTTGTCTGTTTGTCTGTTTGTCTGTCTGTCTGCAAAACTTAACCTGCCAACTAAACATTTTCCTTTAACTTCAACCCTGATTAAGTTACAATGCTGATATTTGGTATGTAAATAGGTCTCAACAAGGCGCAACTGGGGAACGTCATTTCATCAAGGTCAAGGTCAAAATTTTAACCCTTTTTCCTCAAACAAAGAAAAAAACAATAAAAATCACCTGTTTCTAAAGAATTCCTCTTTCGGGGGCATAGGGTTTCACAAACACATCTTGTTTCTAAGATGAAAACTCATGGATCAAGAGGGAGAAAATAATGTTCTCCTCCTTTAAAATTAGTCCTAAAGCCTTGGAATTTGCCATTAAGACTTTGGGATCCCCAGGTACAGAGCTTATATTTGTATAAAGTATGGCCCACTTGTTATCATAATCCTATCCTTAACTTTGAATTAGAATGTTGAAAGAAAAAGAGCCTTTAACTCAGGTGAGCGCCCCAGGGCCAATGACCCTCTTGTTTCATTTCAATGTAAATAATCTTTGAAATGAAAGGCACTTGCTTGTGTGTGAGATTCAGTAAGGTTAACCCTTGTTATGCTGTAAAAATTGCCTTACTGAATTGCTGTAAAATCAAAGGGCTGAAAGCACTGATAGAACTTGTTGTTCAAATTCAATATTTCTTTTAGAATTCAGTTTAGAAATCAACTCTGCCAGGAAAAGTACAAGCAGGAGGTGTAGACCAAGATCAGACTGCACTTATGTGCAGGCTGATCTTTGTTTACATCTCCTGCCAAAACCGGAATATTCTGGGTTCAGCATGACAAGGGTTAAGGCATTCCCACACAATCTCCACCTTTTTACACACCCCCACCCCTCCCCCTGCGAAAAAGCTTTGGAAAACTTAGTGGAAAATGAAGAAATTACTTGTTATTAGCAATTTCTTCATTAACCACAATGTTTTCTGCCCTAATGACAAAATATTATAAACTTGCATCAAATTCATAATTTTGTCTGCAACTTCTTTCAATTTGGACCAGTCTAAGATTGGGCTAACACATTACCAGACGGAAAAACTTTAGACTGGTCCAAATTAGAAGGAGTTGCAGACAACAATTTAAAGCTTATGAAATTTCATTTTTTTCTTCTTTCTGAATAGAAAGCATTTAATTAAATTAAGAAATGCTTGTCACAAGCAATTTCTTCATTTTACACAATGTTTCCCAATAGTTTTTCTTGAGGGGTATCAGAAAGTGTCACCGTGTGGAATGGGTTAACCCTTTCCTGTGTCATCCCTGGTTTTTACATCTTTGTGATTTTATAATTAAGAAAACATTGTAGAAAAAGAAGAAATTGCTTGTAAGAAGCAATTTCTTCTTTTTCCACAATATTTTTTACCCTACTGAATGGTTATTTTTCGAATTAAATCCACTTTAAATTGTTGTCTGCAAAACCTTTAAATTTGGACAGGTCTAAAATTTTGAAAAACAGGAAAGGGTTAAACAGGGTTTCATTTCTCCTTTTATACATCTTGTGGTTCTTTGTATTGTTCTATATGTTTAATGTTAACACATTACCAGTTGTCAAAATTTTACACTGGTCTAAATTGAAAGGATTTGTAGACAACAATTTAAAGTTTATAAAATTTTAGACTTTTTCAAGTTTCTGGGTAGAAAATATTATGGAAATAAAGAAATTGCTTTTAACAAGCAATTTCTTCATTTTACACAATGCTTTCCCAAATGCTTTTCATTAAGGGTGTCAAAAAGCGTCATTTTGTGGGAATAGATTAAACTATCCTTAAATGGCCACAGCTAGTGATGCATCAAAAAACAGCAATCAATCATTAAATCCCCTTATTGATTGAAGGATCCCAGGCCAGCAACATATGGCCCAGAACATAAAACAAGAAGCAGATTTTAGGATGTGAACCTAATCATTATAACATGAGCATGAATAAGCTGTAGTAACTATGCTTAACCGATTCCCAAATGAGAAAGTTATAGACTCAAATTGAAAGAAGATGCAAAGGACTATTTTAGGTTGATTAAATTCTAAATTCTTTGTCTTTTGGTGTAGAAAACATTGTGGACAATTGAAGAAATTGCTTGAATTTTTTCTTTGCCCACAATGTTTTCGAAAGCTTTTAAAAAGATGGGATTGTGTGGGAATGGGTTAAGTCATGCATCAATAGACATGTATGAACTAAATGAAGGAGGTCATAAAATCTCTGTCTGTTTAAATCAATGATCTGATTGGTTAATAAATTTTTGTTGTCAGCGAGACATAGAACTGATGTCACTATGATCAGTCAATTTGTGGGTGTAAGTTAGATACATGCAGTAGGTCAGTCGGTCCATATTTGTCCAGAGCATATCCCCTACATTTGTTTTTAGCTCACCTGACCACAAAGTGGTCATGGTGAGCTATTGTGTTGTAGCTGTGTCCGGCATCAGTTGTGTGTCATCATCTTATGTGCACTCTATAGGCAACAATTATTGTTCAAATGCCATGAATCTTGGTCAGAATGTTTGTCTCAATGAAACCTACGATAAGTTCAATATTGGGTCATATGGGGGTCCTACAAATAATCTTGTGTGCACTCTAGAGGCCAAATTTTAGGCTTATATCAAATTATATTTGGTTGCAAGGTTTGTTTCCATGTTATCTAATCCAAGTTTAAATATGGGTCACATAACTAGGTCACTAGGTCAAATCCTGTTCTGAAGGTTTTTGTCCATGATATCTCAGCTAAGTTCAAATTTTGGTCTCATGGAGTCAATAACTAGGTTACTAGGTCAAATACTAGAAACACTTTCGTGCAGTTTAAAGGTCTCAATTTTGGCTCAATTGAATTGATATTTGGTCAGAATGATAGTTAAGTTAAGTGGAGGGTCACATGTGGTCAAAAACTAGGTCACTAGGTCAAATCTTAGAAATATCTTGTCTTTACTCTGGAGACCCTATCTTTGGCTCAATTCAATTGATATTTGGCCACAATGTTTGCGACCATGATATCTTGGCCAAGTTAGAGTTTGGTTGACATAGGATCAAAAACTAGGTCACAAGGCCATATCTTGGGAATACCTTTACAGCCCAGGGGCCACATTTTCAACCTAACTGGTTTGATATTTGGTCAGAATATCTGTTTTCAAAATATCTCATCCCTGTTTAAATTTGGGTCATTTTTGGTAAAAACTAGGTCAAATCTGAGAAAAACTTTGTTTTTACTCTATAGGCCATATTTTTAGCTCACCTGAGAAAGAAGTACTCAAGTGAGCTATTGTGGTCACCTTTCGTCCAGCATCCAGCCGTGCATTGGTGATCACAGTGCATCGTGTGCGTCCGTCAACAAATTCTTGAAAACGACATCTCCTCTCAACCACTGAGCAAATTTGAACCAAATTTGTTAGAAATGTTCCTTAGGTGCTACCCTTTGAAAATAGCTAAAATTATTAAAATCCATTAAAAACTCTGGTTGCCATGGCAACAAAAGTGAAAATTTAAAATAATCTTTAAAAATTTTCTCCTCCTGACCCAGAAGGCGTAGAGCCTTGATATTTTGCATGAAACATCAGTATATTAACCTTTTTCAAAAAAGCTAAAATCATGATCCTCGGGTCCCCAGGGACAGGGGGTGGGGTTTAAAAGAAATAAAGAACGATTGTTTAAATGACATCTCCTCCCAAACCACTTGGCCAATTTGAACCAAATTTGGCAGAAATATTCCTTAGGTGCTACCCTTTGAAAATAGCTAAAAGAATTGAAATCCGTTAAAAACTCTGCAAAATAGCTAAAATCAGATCCTCGGGTCCCCAGGGGCAGAGCCCCAGGGGGACGGGGTTTATATAGAAATAAAGAATGATTTTTTAAATGACATCTCCCAAACCACTGGGCTAATTTGAACCAAATTTGGCAGAAATGTTCCTTAGGTGGTCCTCTTTAAAAAAAAAGCTAAAGGAATTGAAATCAGTTAAAAACTCTGGTTGCCATGGCAACAAAGTGAAATGATCTAGAAATTTTCTCCTCCTGACCCAGATGGCGTAGAGCCTTGATATTTTGCATGAAGCATCAGTATATTGATCTATTACAAAATAGCTAAAATCATGATCCTCGGGTGTCTAGGGGCAGAGCCGGGGGGGGGGGGGTTATAGGCAAGATGCGTCAGTTCACAGACTTCTTTCTTATTTCTTAAATTATAACCCATGTATCAAAAGGGAGGAAAAAGGTTTTCCTTCTTTCAAATCTGCCCTTAAGCCTTGGAATTTATAATTTAGGCTTTTTGATCCCCAGGTTCATAGTCTTTATATGTAAATGTGGCCCACTTATATCATAATCCTAACCTTATCATGAAATTAGACTGTTGAAAGAAAAAGAGCCTTATCTCAGGTGAGCACCCCAGGGCCAACAGCCCTCTTGTTTACTCAAATGGTTGGATATTTATTCAGAGGTTTGTCTTAATAAAAATCTTTGTCAAGTTTGATATTAGGTCACATGGGGTCAAATACTAGGTCACAAGGTCTAATATAAAGAAATCTTCTTTCCAATTTACCTTTACTTTTCTTGCACAAGTACCTTGAATCTTGTAAAGAATGTTTGTTCTTGACAATATTTGATAATAGGTCACTTTTGGCTAAAATAAGGTTACTTGTGCTATTTTTAGCTCACCTGAGCACAAAGTGCTAGGTGAGCTATTGTGATCGGTCGTTGTCCGTCGTCCGTCCGTCCGTCTGTCCGTCTGTCCGTCTGTCCGTCCGTCCACAATTTCTTTAAAAATCTTCTCCTCCTAAACCAGTAGGCCAATCAAGCTGAAACTTTGCAGGGATGTTCCTTGGGTGAAGTTCTTCAAAAGTTGTTAAAAGAATTTAATTCCGTCAAAAACTCTGGTTGCCGCGGCATTTGAAAATGGGAATCTTTAGTAATTCTTTAAATATCTTTAAAAATCTTCTTCTCCTAAACCAGTAGGCCAATCAAGCTGAAACTTTGCAGGGATGTTCATTGGGTAAAGCTCTTCAAAAGTTGTTAAAAGAATTTAATTTCGTCAAAAACTCTGGTTGCCGCGGCATATGAAAAAGGGAATCTTTAGTAATTCTTTAAATATCTTTAAAAATCTTCTTCTCCTAAACCAATTGGCCAATCAAGCTGAAACTTTGCAGGGATGTTCATTTGGTGAAGCTCTTCAAAAGTTGTTGAAAGAATTTAATTTTGTCAAAAACTCTGGTTGCCGCAGCATTTGAAAATGGGAATCTTTAGTAATTCTTTAAATATCTTTAAAAATCTTCTTCTCCTAAACCAGTTGGCCAATCAAGCTGAAACTTTGCAGGGATGTTCATTGGGTGAAGCTCTTCAAAAGTTGTTAAAAGAATTTAATTTTCTCAAAAACTCTGGTTGCCGCGGCATATGAAAATTGGAAACTTTAGTAAATCTTTGATGTTGTTTTTTTCATAGACTACAAGACCAAAGGCCTTTATATTTTGTAAAGAGCTTAATCATATGGTTCTCTATCAAGTTTTTAAATATTTAATCTCGGGGGTCAAAAATGGCCCCGCCCCTGAGGTCCGAAGGTTGGAAAAATTCTTAATAAGAGCAATTTCAAAAGGCTTCTCCTCTTAAACTATAAGGTCTAGGATGTTCATATTTGGTATGTAGCAAAACTAGATGGTTTTGTACTATATTTTTAACCTTTTTTCCTGAGGGTGACAAATTCTGGGATAGTTTTGTAATCGATTAAACTATAAAGCCAAAGGCATTCATTTTCATTTTAAAGCATTACTGGATTGTTTTGTACAAAGCCCAAAATCTTATATTTGTTTTATTTATTTTGCTCATGTTGTGTCTTTTTTTATACAAAAAAGTACTGTAAATTGCAGGTGCCTCAGGTGAGCAATTTAGGACCATCATGGTCCTCTTGTACTTCTATAGTCATCAACTCAGGTGAGTACTTTAGGGCCAATGGCCCTCTTGTTTCCTTGAGTCATATATAGGATCGGTGCAGATGGACCATTTTGACATGCCTACAAATTAGGAAATGTTAAGAGTATTCTTGTAACATAATGTAAGACAAGTGTTGTCCTAATGATATACTGGGCCCTGGCCATAGCACAGTTAGATTATTAATTGTGAGGGTTTGAGCACTGGTCGTGGTTAGTATCCTGTCTGACATTTGTTTCTCACCAATGGCTGGATTATTGTAAACCTAAGTTAGATGAGCAGCAGCTGGAGGCTTGGAAAGGATTTAGTGGTAGTACTGGTGTGAGAAATACAAGGAATTCATGGTTTGGTGCTCCAGCTGATGACTGAAATGACTGATGCACTGTTGAAAGTTGTGTTAAACCCCATTTGAACTAATAAATCAAATGATATTTAGTGGATAAGGCATATGGGATACTAGGATGTGAAGGTAAGCACTGTATAAGTTGAACCATCTTGGTCTTTTGAGTGAAAAATAGTATTAATGTATTCTGAAACAGTCAGCATGTTTAGATTACAAATTTTAATGTAATTATAATTTTGTAGAAAAGGAATGTATGGCTTTCAATAAGCAACAAATCTCTGTCCTTACAGTATTTTCTCTATTTCTATCTTGGCTGTTTGAAGGTTAAACATGTATTGAATTTATTTTGTCTAGTCTTAAATGAATTAATTGAAGTTCTAGTCTAATAACCTTGTAACCTTCATTTTATTGTAATATTTCCAAGTTAGTTATATACATTAGAATATTAAAAAGTATTTTGTATTTTGCAGTTTATTTTTTCATCCCATAGATTAGGTAAATCACTCACTATTGCCAGACTTAGAAAGCCAGTGAAAGCCAGTGAGCTTTTGTCATTGGGTTGTGTCCACCATGTGTCGGTCTGTAAACTTTTACTTTAAAAATATTCTCTACAGAAGTACTATACAGAATTCAACCAAATTTCACAGAAATGATCCTTGGGTGAACATTCATCAGATTCCTTGGAAGAACTTTGATCTGATCATAAAAATGGCTTAAATGGGCCTGGCTCATTTCCATAAATGGTGAAACCTTAAAATATCTTCTCCTCAGTGGATGGATTTCAAATTTTACAGGAATGATCATTAGGTGAACCTTTATCAGATTCCTTCAAAGAATTTTGATCAGATGAAAAACATGTCTTAAATGGGCGGGTTATATATATGTTGACACCTTTTAAAATCTTTGTCTAAGAAACCAGTCGATGAATTTCAACCAAATTTCACTGGAATGATTCTCTGGTGACTCTTTATAGATTCTATAAATCGGTTTTGATCGGTCAGAAACATAGCCTGAAAACACCACTTGCTTATTCTGTAATATCAGGCCTGTGGAGAGATGCAGGCGCTCAAGCACTTCTGTTGCAATTGTTTGTCATTTTTGGTAGAAAAGATTATAGAAAACTGAAGAAAACCCTAACCTTTCTTCCTTGAGAAGCCTCAGAAAGCTTGCTTGTATGGGGATGGGTTATAATGGGTTTAAAAAAATTGCATACAAACCAAAGGGCTTAAAGAAGCTCAGATGTCCCATCAGTAGATGATACACAACATTTCAAGAATTTTCTAAACTGTTTGGGGGTAAATAGGAGTCAGCTTGTCTGTCCACCTGTTGGTTAGTTGTCAGAAGTGCTGGAGGTGAGGTATTGTTATGGGGCAGTTGTCTGGCGTCTGTCTGTCTTTAATGAAACTTTACAAAAATGTTCTTTAAATTGGTTGTGCCCTTTCTATAATACTTTATAGAAGAACTCTGGTTGATGTGGCAAAGGAACAAAAAAACTTAAAAGTATTTTCCTCCTTAAACAAAAGGTATTGAGCTTTGATATTTGGCATGTCACATCGCCTGAAGAAGTTTTTTCATAATGAGTTTCCTGATATGTTTTGAAAGTAAGATTTATCATATCCTTTAGTCCTCTACCAGATGGGAACATTCTAATTTGGTCCAAATTGAAAGAAAGTACATTTGACACCTTTATGCCATTGGAGCATAATTCTGTTTTCTGGAGGCCTAAGAAAGAGGTTTATTGAAACCTTGAAGAAAAATAGAAATTGCTTGTTACAAATGATTTCTCCTTTAATGACAAAGTTCATCTGTGTAATTTGGCATTTATTTTCAAAACTCAGTTTGAAGTTTTAACTTGGACCCATAAAATATTTTGTCATCTAGTAATTGGTTAAGCTTCTGAAAGTTAACAACTTTAAAATTTTTCAGATGAATAACATTGCTCTGAGGGAGAGCTTTTTTTCCATAAATCGAATATATCATTATCAAAATAAGTAAATGTTCCCTTTATCTGTATCAAATGGATACACGTAGCGCTTTGATATTTTGTATGTATCATAAAGCATAAGACTATCATGGTCTTCTTGTTTTGATACTCCTTGTAAACAATGATAACATACACCAAGGAAGTCCGGAAGGAAGTAAGCAAGGCATACTGGAAGCACTCATTGAGGGTTAAAGTCTGTTTCGAAATTTTATCTAATGAACATCTTTAGCTTACCTTACAAGACACAAACAGATGTGCAGGCTGAACCTTGTTGGTACCTGTTGTCAAAACAGGAATAATTCAGGTTCAATAGCCACAAGTTAGGACTAACCATTCACCGCTACCCACTTCATTGGCCCCGCCCATTGACTTTAACAGGAAGTTCTACTTTGATTTTTAGCAACGTTATTTAAAAAAATTCATGGCCAGTAGCACTTAACACATAAGTAGAATGGTTGATTGCCGACCTAAATGTCGTAACAGCTTGAATAAGATATGTAGATACGACGATTAAGTCGCCAAACCAATGAAAATGCTTCACATAAATGGTGGCCAATTCAGAAATCAAATTTCACATCCGATCAAAATGAATGATTCTATTGGCTGTCATTTACTTTCATTGACAGCCGCAATCGGTCATTTCTGTTATCTCTTGGAAGGCACCAACACTTCCCCAGAACCATTTCAAAGATTGCAAAGACTTTTATGCTTTCCTAAGAACTAAAAAAAATGAAGTTGCTGCTTTATCTGTCTGTCAGTTGCCTGTCAATTGTTACATATATCACTCTGTCAAAAGTGGTTTCTCAATAATTCCTTGGCTAAATTGAATGCAACTTCACATATTAACTTTTTCAACAATTAAGATAGTGATATCTCATGTCAGAATGTTACAATAATGCGTCCACGTATTTTTAAAAGATTCGAGAAAGGGCTTTTGGTGTCATATTTGAATTTTTAGCTTATCAGACACAAACTACTCAAATGAGCAATTGTAATCACCCTCCATCTGTCATTTGTTGTCCATCCACAATTTGTTTAAATGTCATGTCCTCCCCCAAACCTCTGGGCTTATTGAACCAAACTTGGCAGAATTGTTCCATATGTGCCACTTTGAAAAATAGTTTAAATATTTAAAAGCTATTCCCACACAATGGCTCTGGTTGCCATGGCAACAAAAGTGAAATTTCAAAAATCTTCTCCTGCTGACCAAGAAGGCCAAGAGCCTTGATATTTTACACGACACATCAGTATATTTACCTTTTTGAAATAGTTGAAATCATTATCCTTTTAACAAGAGGGCCGTTAGCACTGGTGAAGCCCTTTAGGTGTGTATATCTATATAGAGACATAGAGGCATTTTTAAACAACATCTCCTCCCAAGCCACTGGGCCAATTTGAACCCCAAATATCGCAGAAATATTCGTAATATGTGGTCCACCTGCACAACAGCTAAAACAACAGAAATCCCTTGAAAACTGTGGTTACCATGAAAGAAGAAGAGCTTTTTTCTCAGGTGAGTGCACCAGGGCAATCGGTCCTCACCAGGGCTAACGGCCCTCTTGTTATACATATCTACAGCTATTGGCCTTACTTCTTAAAGCTTCACATTGATATTGTTTATCAAAAGCCTAAAAATTTTAACTCTATGAAGCCATTCTCTGCATAAAAGGGGCTTAACCTATTCCCACACAATGACGCTTTTTGAAGGCCACAAAAAAAAGCTTGGAAAACACTGCGGATAATGAAGAAATTGCCTGTTATAAGCAATTTCTGAATTATCCATAATGTTTCCTACCCCAAGAGAAAAAAATTTTTAAAATTTCATCAACAAAAAATGTAGTCTACAACTTTCTAGCTCACCCAACTATGTAGTGGTCAGGGTAAGCTATTGTGGTCTGGCTGTGTCTGGCATCAAGTTTCACCTTGTGTGCACTCCAGAGGTTACATTTTTGGCTCAAAAATGTCTTAACATATGGTCAGATTTTTTTTATCATTATCATTTTTATGAGATTTCGGACGACTTCAAAATGGGTCATGTTGGGTCAAAAACTAGGTCAGTAGGTTATATCTTAGTAAAACCTTGTGTGCACTCTAAGGGTCACATGTTTGGCTCAAATGCCTTGAAACTTGATAAGAATATTTGTTAACATGAAACCTCATTTGCATTTGAAAATTGGTCACATGGGGCCAGAAACTAGGTCACTAGGTCAAATCTTAGAAAAAAACTTGCGTGAAATCTAGGGGTTACTTTTTTGGCTGAAAAATGCCTTAAAATTTGGTAAGAATGTTTGTCTTCATGACATCTCGGACGAGTTTGAAATGGGATCAAAAACAAGGCCGACAGGTCAAATCTTAGAAACGCCTCTTGTGTTCTCTAGAGGTCACATTTTTTACCCAAATGTATTGATATTTTGTCAAAATGTTTTTCCGCAAAGGATCTCAGATAAGTTCGAAATTGGGTCATGTGGATTCAAAAACTAGGTAAATGGGTCAAATCTTAGAAAAAGTTTGCGTGCACTGTAGAGGCCCTATTTTTGGCCTAAATGCCATGATATTTGGTCAGAACGTTTGTCTACATGGTTTCTTTGATGAGTTAGAAATTTGGTGAAATTGGGTCAAAAAACGATCATGCTATCAAATCTTAGAAAAACCTAGTGTGCTCTCTAAGAGGTCCAATTTTGGCTGAAGTGTTTTATGGTCAAAAGTTTGTCGGCATGAGATCTCGTATAAGTTCGAAATTGGGTCTTGTGTGGTCAAAAACTATGTCACTTGGTCAAATCGTATAAAAGCTTCGTGTGCACTATACAGTCCCCAATTTTGGCTCAAAAGCCATGATATTTGGTCAGAATGTTTGTCTGCATTATATCTTGGATAAATTCAAAATTGGGTCACTCGGAGTCAAAGACTAGGTCACTGTAAATTTTTTGAAAAAAATAAGTTGTGCGCACTTTCAAGGTCATTAAGGCTAAATTACGATGCTAAAATTTCAAACCCATGCAGAGTTTAATGTGAAAACATAATGTAAAAACATCTACCGCAATCAATGTGATCTTCTGTCGCATGAAAAGTAGATCGGATCTGACCATAAATTAATACGCCCGATTGAGGCGAGAAGGACGAAGGCGAGATATGACTCATTGAAAACTGACGGCTTGATGTACAGAACTTTCGTGTGAGTGTTCTGAATTTGGCAAAATTATCAATTCTTGACGAGTGAATTGAAAGAAAGGAGATATATAATATATTGGAAATTATTAAACATATATAATCATAACATATTGTTAAGAAAAAATAAGGTGTTTGTTTCATACCAAAATAATATTACTTATTCTAGAGTAACAATGTTAAAACGGTCCGGTTAGACGGAGTTGCTGTATAAAGCTGATAAGCGAAGCTGTCGGTTTTATGCACGATTGGAATGTTTTGTTCAACAGATTAATTGGTCCATTCATAGGATCATATTCGCACTGTCTGAAAAACAGTTTGGTCGTGCTCGGACTTTGTGTCTATATATTTTTACCTCCGAATTCTACCCAAAGGATGCAACGTCTACATACCGCTTTTGAAAGGTGTACATAATCATATTAGCCTGGTAAACGACCGCTCGCCCTCTCTCGCTCTCTTTACCTGGAGATTATAAAGCGCATATTTACATAACGAAATTGGGCTGTGTGGTAGAATACTCACATCGCACGCAAGAGCCTCCTAGTTCGAACCTGGCTACATGCTCCATTTCCCCATCTCTCTCACTCTCTAGCTCTCTCTCGCTAGCTCCACTGGCTGAAAGCCAACGAGCTTTTGTCATGATGTGGTGTTCACAGGAAGGATCCTTTGGTGGCCTTTTTCATACCCTTCAAAGCATTTTGATCGGGTGAAAAATATGTAACGATATATACATGTAAATATATCGTTACAATACCTCAACGGGATGAAAATTATTGCGGGCAGGTTGTGTCCCCTAGCGCACAAATTGGCAGATCTGCGCATAATCGACAGTAGATTTGGGTAAAAAGTGGCACCGATAATCCGACCATCATTTTTTTCTGTCCACATTATATATCTCCTGTATACATATCTCAGGCTTTCAGCGCTTTGATTTACTTATAAGTCCTGACAATTATTCCGAATCAATGTATACACGTAAAATTTGACAAACTTGTAACTGGATCACATATGGTCAAAATTAGTCACTAGGTCAAATCTTAGTCTTGTTTGCCATATAGAGGCGATATCTTTAGCCGAGATGTCTTATTTTTGTTGGGTTTTTTTTTCAGAATTGTTACCTGCAAGATATCTTGGACGTTCAAAGTTATGTCACTTGGGGTAAAGAGCTAGGTCACAAAGCCAAACCTGAAAAATACCTTGAGTGCAATCTCTAGAGGCTATTTTTTTAGCTCAAATGTGATATTAGTTTATGTTTGTTTGCAAGATATCTCGGTCAAGTTCGACATCAGTTCACATGGGGTCAAAAACAAGGTCACAAGATCAAATCATAGAAAACCCGTGTGTGCAATCTGAAGCTACAATTTTGGCTCAAATGTTTTGAAAGTTCGTCAGAATGTTTTCCTCCTTGATATCTCGCTCAAGTTAAATATATTAAGGCACTATACTTCTAGCATAGATATCCTGAAACTGTAGTTTAATTTCTGTGACAAGAGTTTGGGAACAAGTCTGGTTGGGACAAGACAAGGTCATAAGTGCTATTTTACTTCGATAGCCATTGACTCGGGTTAGCGTTTTAGGGCCAATGTCCCATTTGTTTCAAATTGGACCTGTCTAAAATTTTGTCGTCTGTTAGTGGGTTTAAGTCTTGTACTTTATGCCTAGGTTATTTTTGATCCCGATTTATTTCGGTTTCCCTTAAACCAGTTCAAGTTTAAGTTTTATTTTTAGCTAACCCAAGCACAATTTGCTAGGGGAGCTTTTAGGATCACTCAGTATCCGTTGTCTGTCATCTATAGGCGTCGGAAGTTGTCCTTCATCAACAATTGCTAATAACATAATCTCCTCCTAAACTACTAGGCCACTTTTTACCGAACATTGCAGGAATGTTTCTTGGGTGAGCCTTTCCAAAACTTCTTTTGCAAAAGTTGGGGCCTGGCAGGAAGGAGCTTATAAGACTTATAGAAAGACTGAAATAATTCTTTAGCATTCTTCTTATAATCCAATGGTCCAATTTGAATCCATCTTGGTTTGAATCTTCCTTGGTTGACTATTTCAAAAACCTGTTTGTGAATTTTTGATTTGCCAAAATTAGGTGTAACATGGCAGGTCGTAACTAAACGGACTTCTTTGAAAAATCTTCTCCTAAACTAATGGACCAATTTGGAACAAATTTGGCAAGAGTGTTCTTCTTTTCCCCTTTTTCAAAGCTTGTTTGCGAATTTTTAAATCGTCATAAAATGGGGGCTATCAGGGCAGAGCTAATCATACTTAGAAAAATCGTGAAATAATTCTCCCAAACCATCGGACAATTTTGAATGAGGTCCATTAGTAGATGCTAGCATACCAAAGATCCAGGTATTTTAGTTTGATAGCCGAATTTCAAAGATTCCATTCCTTGTCTCTATTTGTAATCAAAGTGCTGTCAGCACTGTAATAGCTCGCCACTGAATGACTTAGATATGTTGTTGTTGCCGTAAATTTTGACGTTGTAGCCTATATTTGTTGGAAAAAATAACAGAATATTGTTCGCTGTGAGTATCATATATTTCAGATAATCTAGAATTAATTCAAAATAATTTACGTACACAATAGATATATTTCTTATAGGTTAGCACGTTGCGTGTCAGCCCTTGAAAACGTTTCTTAAATCAATATGTATTTGGTTGTATAAGGTTGCCTTGTCAGAATTTGTCAAGTTAATATTCTACCATACAATAAAGAATCCATTGTTTTCAGTCCCCAAAGTATCATTTTTGAAGAACAAAGATGTTAGTAAAACGATGTGGCTCATGACGAGTCAATATGAGGTATAATGCCCATGATAGAAGTCCTGAAACTTGCCACCATCAGATGCACATATCGGCTGCAGTTGAAAAACCGTAGTTAGGAGATTATTGGTAGCTCTTGGACGAAACTTGGTTTTTACTTTTTCCATCTAGCTAATAGTTTACTGATGCCATTGCATACATTTGTGAGAAATAAGAAAGAAAGAAATAGAGTGAGAGAAAGAGAGGGTATGGGAAAAGAGAGAAAAGAAGAGCGAGAGAAGGACAGAATTTTAAGCAAAAGAGAAGTCGTTGAATAAATTCTGCTGGAATGCATTTGTCAAACCATAACTGGATCCCTTACCACTAGCATGAAGCACCGGTCTGTTATATACTTCTCCGCCTGCTATACGTCCAAGATGTTCGAAGCTCACGAACAGTTACTGCCAAACCAGTCCCATGGTTTACTCGCAATTAAGTTGATTATCCAATCAAAGCGTTCTTTATACTTAGCTTGTAACGGTGCAGTAACGAGAAGAATATTTTTATAAGATTTCCTTCTTTGTTTCAATGTAAAATAGGATGATCCATGATATAACACCAGGTCTATCATATGAACAGAGGTCCAAAAGGAGATGCTAAAATGACCAAATACCAAAACTTTAGGCCTTAATGGTTTCAGAGAATAATTTTAAAGATTTCCTTCTTTGTTTCTATGTGAAGGGGATCGATCCCCGCTGGATCCTCTATATTACCCCAAACATGGGGTTTTACGCCACTAGTAACAGTGTCTCAGTCATTTCGCGTCGACCAGAGCACCTAACCATGGGTTCTTGGTATTTCTCCCACCAGTGCTATCACTATATCCTTTCCGAGTCTCCATCTGCTCATCAAACCTGGATTTCCGATTATCCACCCATTGGTGGGAGACTAAGGAGGGGATATTCGTCGCAGCCGGGGATCGAGCCCCATGGGCCCCATGATTAGGGGTCCTACGCGCTACCACCGCGTTATGGCCGCGGATAAATTGGTAGAGGTCCCTTAGGAGATGCTACAAACATGTAAGGAATTTGTTCATTCATAAGTTGAATTGGTGGAATTCAATTCTTATTGTCTTTGGTAGAGTTTCAACAAGGAACTTTCCGGCCATTTTTCAGCTTGGTTAGCTTTACGACTTAGAAGAGGATTTTTAAAGAAACTTTGGATAGACTGAAAGACATTATTGATCAATCACAATAGCTTATCTCCAAACCGAAACCACAATACCGCCACAGAAAGACATAGTAGAGTGGAATCGCCTTCAAAATCTAATTAAGAACTTAACTTGAGACATGCTATGTACATCAGAAATTAATTATATCTTCAGCAATGATCTGTATACATTACTCAGCGTCGTTGAAGGTTACGATATTGGATAGGTAAAAGTCTTTATCAGTGCATCAAAGAAAACTCCCAGACCTTCTACATCCAATTCGAAAAAATGTCTGAAAGCCCATGGAATGCTGAATTAAATGTTCTGAAGTAAATAATAATCTGGCCAAAATCCGACGTATTTCTTTAAAATAACATCCATAGGCAGCAGAGAATATCACAACTGGTACCGACTCTCTGTAAGCTATGATATTCGGTTTGTTAGAATACCTCGTTAGGACAAGCAATTCAGCATATCATGTCTTGGAAATAATTTTAGCGCGAACATTATCAAAAGCCCATGGAATGCTGAATTAAATGTTCTGAAGTAAATAATAATCTGGCCAAAATCCGACGTATTTCTCTAAAATAACATCCATAGGCAGCAGAGAATATCACAACTGGTACCGACTCTCTGTAAGCTATGATATTCGGTTTGTTAGAATACCTCGTTAGGACAAGCAATTCAGCATATCATGTCTTGGAAATAATTTTAGCGCGAACATTATCAAAAGAAGCGAATTCATTCTCTTTTCAATTCGATTTTAGATTTTAGACTTGAGTTGACCTATTATAATAATCATATGGTGAGTACATTCTTTGTCTCATCTTTTGGAATGAGGGGTGAGCATAAGCATTTGTTGTTTCTAATATCAGTAACAAATCTCTTTACACTTTCCCACACAATGACGCTTTCTGACAACCCCTAAAGACAAAAAATGAAAAAAACATTGTGGAAATGAAGACATTGTTTTTGGCAAGCAATTTCTTCTTTTTCTACAAAGTTTCTATCCAGTTGAAAATATCAAAAATTTTATTTATCTTAAAATGTCGTCTGCAACTCCTTTCAAATTGAACCAGACTGAAATTTCGTAGTGCGGTAATAGTTTAAAGGGTCACTGCTTTACTCAGTGAAAAGAATACAATGAAAATAGGAAAACCAATCGATGAACTTAAATAGAAATCATTTGTAGCATACACAAGATTTAGAGTTCTGCAAGACTCGACCTTATGAACCAGATGGTGAACCGCCGTGACCCGTTATCTCCCGATAGGTGGCATTTTTAGCGTTTTTTTTTAGGAAAAAACCGGTATTTCAAATCGATCAACCGGAAACAAGATTTCTCAAATTCTCGCTCATTTCAACGCATGCTCATAAACTTGAAGTGAAAATCTATGTGATCGCCTCCATCTTGTTTCATCGCTGATGAAGAAAAAATCTTACTTGCTGAATGCGCTGCATGCCAACAGCCTCCTTTAAGTCATGAATATCCAGGAAAATGGTTCAAAACTTTGTCTTAATATATCCATAGTAAAGTGTCTAATGAATTGACAAAATGAGAGAAATAATTTCCTCGCGTTTCAAGATAGAATCTAGGTCAGTGGTTAGTGGAGTAAGCGAATACACGTAAACTGTCTGTTAATGTTTTGACCTGGCAGGGCCGAGCAAATTTACACCCCGTATACACAAAATATGTTACAAGTTACAACCCTGTCATAGTCGCGATTCAAGCGCCTATTTAACCCCATCGAATAAAACATCTTTTACCTCGAATTCGACTAAATCTTTGAAACGAACATGTAGTACTTCAATTGTATTAATATGTTCAACGAAAAAAATAATTGAATATTGGCTTTGACTTATTTACTTATTTACCTTTTATCATTTATCCTTTACCACACAACCACAAATTTTCACGCACTGATGAAATATTATTAAAGGAAACGTTGTGATTAAATCAAAATAGCATTTTCGGTAAACAATAAGGGGTCATGATTGATTGAATAGGGTTTAACGCAACTTTTAATAGTATTTCAGTTATATCGGGGCGGCTGGAGCTCCTAACCACGGATTCCTGGTAGTTCACACACCAGAACTACCATTTCATCCTTATCGAGCCTCCAGCTGCTCCTCCTACTTAGGTGTACGATTTACTTATTCATCTTGATGACACATGCTGGCATTATTGAGCGCAGATACTGATAAGCCAGAAAAACCGCTCTCAGGACTTTCAGTCCTTTGATTCTAATACTGACCTATTTAATTTGAGCATTCTGGGTAGTGTCATTCGTGACAACTCGGCCAATTCCGTCGAACTACATTCAAAATGTCAGCGCCCATAAAAAACACGCTTCATATTAATGATGAAAGTTCTTGTAGCACAGGTAAGACATGAATGCTTTCGCAATTTAAAATAAGTAGTTTTCTAATTAACTTAGGGCGACAATTAAGTTTGATTTCTCCACAATTGTAGTTGTTATTGCAATTATCCACTTGCTACTTTTTGGCGATATATTATGGAGTTATGCGTACGACGTAGTAATATTTACCCCAATCTGGATAAGTGATACGGTCCCGAAGACAGGTCAATCTTTGGAGAATATGACATGCGCAGACAACGCGCCGTGACCATGCTGATCGTTTGGTACAGGTTTTGCATTATCGTGTTTTGAAAAAAAATAGCGGTAGTATATTTAACCCATTCCGACACAATAAAATTTTGCACTGGTGCAAATCGAAAGAAGTTGCAGACGACAATTTCAAGTTTAATTGAAAACAGTGTGAAGAAATTGCCTTATACATTTCTTCCATAGCTTTTTTCTTGAAGGGCGTAAAAAGGAGGGATTGTTTGGGAATGGGTTAACCGGGGATAGAATGTCACCAACACCTTTGGCGACGGTCTTGTTCTAACAAATTATCGTTTATCGGTCATTTATAAAGTGTTCTCGGAAAACAAGCTAAAAAACTATAACTTTATAACCTATATTATGAGAGCACTGCAGACGCAAACCGGTCTTCGTCAGGTAACACATTATTATATAGGTTATACAGGTAAAAATGTTGCTTGGTTGATTGATTGGGGTTTAACGCCACTTTTAACAGTATTTCAGTCATATCGCTGCGGCTGGAGCACCTAACACTGGATTCCTCGTATTTCTCACACCAGTACTACCACTACATCTTTTCCTAGCCTCCAGCTGCTATCCCACTTAGGTTTACGATTATCCACCCATTGGTGAGAGACAAATGTCGGGAAGGATATGTGAGGGAAAGATGTACAAGTTAAACTGAGTCATCAGAGATCAATTTTGTCCAACCCCGGTTCCAAATTGAAAGAGGTTGCAAAAAACAGTGAAATTTGGGTGCAATTTGAAATGGAACCATCCGATGTGGTAGAAAATATTGTGGGAAGAAAACGATTGCATGATACTGACCTGGGGTCAAGACGACCTGCAATTCAGGTTCCTTTGACCCGGTATCACGTGACAATCCGTTTAGCATGGACACGGGATCATGTCATAAGTGCCCAAAATGACTGGGCTCTTGTCCTGTTTAAAGACGAATCCAGGTTTTGTGTGAACTTTACTGATAGACGTGCTATAGACATTGCTTTTTACAAGTAATTTCTTCTTTTTCCACGATGTTTTCTTAAATATAAACCACAGCTACGTAAAATAGCTACGTAAAATCTCGGGTAAATACATGAAATCGCTATTCAGATATAGACAAAATTGATGTGTGTGTGTGTGTTTGTGTGTGTGTGTGTGTATTTCCGTTTATGGACGCTTCCGTAGCACATGACCATGTGATTGACGCCCCCAGAACACGGTTAATTGTTACGGGGGATGTTGCAAGGATACAGGACGAAACTGCTGAGAGCTCCGCCTGGTTCCTGTAACGTGTGCGATGGATAGCACCTTCACACGGGGCCTCGGTTAAACATCTCATCCGAAAGACAATCAGTTTGATAGTTGATATGGTCAGCCCAGTGCAAAATTGACCTTTGATCAATCGCTTATATACACATCTTTATTTGGAACTGCTTGTAAACAGTGTGCAGAGTTTGCTATTTGTCATAGTATTTCAGTCAGTCCAACTTTTGTAACACTTTCCTAGATCTAAATTTTAACTCACAGCAAGAAGCATTGTGTAATCGACAAATTACTCGAGTACTATTATTTCAGACTATCGTTGTGCAATGAACTCAAACATCTCATTAATCTAAATCTTCTCAATTAAGCATTGAGTCTCTGGTGAAAGTTTTTAACAAACCTACTTTCGCCCAATCGATCACACCAACAATTCAGAAGATAATTAACCAACCGCTGCTGTCAATTGACAAAACAAATGAGCCTATGCGTGACATTTCCAACCATTTCGCATGTGCGTGACTCGCACACATTGAGCACCCTGGGCATCCATTCGGGGCAATTAGAACATTCGCTGATTGTTTAAAGAAGTTTTTGGTCAGTATCTATCTACAAAGCGCAGAGTGAAGACTCTGATCAGACTGTGCGGATGCACAGGCTGATCTGAGTCTTTACTTGGCGTAAATTTGTAATGGTTGGAAATGTCACGCATGCGCTCAAATTATTCATTTAGTGAAGCGAAATTTGAACTCAAGTCATTCATATGAAGCATTCCGTTGATTGTTTTTGCGACTTAAACGTCGGAACTACAGCCCGCGGTTTGTTTAAGCTGTTACGACGTTTGTTTCGAAAACCAACCATTTTACTTGTTTAAAACATGCTGCTGACAAAAATTGGCAAAATAACGCCGTTTAATATCGAATTGGAACTCCCTGGCGAAGTTGGTGGGCGTGGCCAGGGGGGTCAATGGGCGGGGCAAGCGATCCGTCCATCGAACAAACGGTCAAATCTGCTTTGTAGACGGCGTTTTTATGAACTATAGACACGATGAAAAACGACGTAAAAGATCAAAGGAGAAGAAGTGAAAAAGAAACAAATGAACAAAGAAACTTCTCATCGATAAGCTTTTGTTTGAATGGGGTCTAACGCAGCCTTTAACATTTTTTAAGTCATATTGCGGCGGCTGGAGCACCTATATTATATCCTTTCCTAGCCTCCATCTACCATCCCACTTACGGTTTCTGATTATCCTCCCATTGATGAGAGACAAATGTCGGAAAGGATATGTGCCGCCGCCGGGGATCGAACCCATGACATCCCATAAACTTATCAACGAACAGAAAGAACAAAAAGATTAACTAAGTGATACAACTAATAAAAAGTCAACTCAACTGAAATCGATAAACTCACTGGAAAAAACTATGATCTCAACACTAAAAACAAAGCAGTAAAAGCTAGATCTGCCGACTCATGAGTATTCGGACAGGTGAAATTCTTCCCGATTCAACAATATTTGAAATTGAGGAGTAATTGACCAATCGCTGGCCCCGCCCCCTGTCTCCCTAGGACCCGCCCATTAACTCCGACTGGAAGTTCAGCTTCGAGTTTTAACGGCGTTAATTTGAAATCTTAATGGTCAATCGCATGTAAGAAAAAAGTAAAATAGTTTGTTGGTGACCTAAACGTCGTAACTACAGCTTGAATTAGCTGTAGTTACGACGTTTAAGTCGCCGAACCAACAATAAAGGTTAACAAAAATGGCGACCAATGTTGAAGCTCAGGTCCGGGCTGAATAATTTATTTGATTGGTCGGTTTATTCCTTGATTCGCAGTCGCGATTGGCCAATTGACTCATTGACCATGAAATTCTAGGGGTTGTACCGGTCTAAAAGTTAGAGAAACGGGAAGCCGTTATAGTCAGCCCGATTAGCTCAGTTGGTAGAGCACTTGACTTCAAACCTCAAGATCACGGGTTCGAGCCCTGGGCTGACCATATCAACTAACTTACTAATTGTCTTTCGGATGAGACGTTAAACCGAGGCCCCGTGTGACGATGCTATCCATCGAGCACGTTAAAGAACCAGGCGGGACTCTCAGTAGTTTCGTCCTGTATCCTTGCACTATCCCCCGTAACAACTAACCGTCTTCTGGGGGCGTCGCTCATATGGGCATATGCTACGGTAGCGACGATAAATAAACGGAAATACACACACAAGCCGTTAACGTGCTAGTTTTGAAACTGCTTTTAGTGCATTCGGTCTCCGACATGCCAATAAACGATCTCCATAACACGAAAACATTCTCACTCGATACTTCAGATGATCTACGCTACACATTTACCTGCATCATATCCAGTCAATTATCCACATATTTTCTATCATTTCGTTCATTTATTTATTCATTTCAAAAGAAATTACCCCATCTTGCGCATTTTTGAAGCTCAATATCAAGAGCAATAACGATCCTAATTGCTAAAAATAGTAAAAATATTAGTTGATCGAATGCCTGTGTTAATCAATTCTTTCATTTATATAGAAAGTCAACTATGAACTACAATATTGGCAAATATTTTTGTGAAGGATTTTTGTTGGTTTGTTGGTTTGACGACTTAAACGTCGTAACTACATATTATTCAAGTTGTAGTTACGACGTTTAGGTCGCCAACCAACCATTTTAATTTTTATTACATGAAGTTTCTATCAATAAATTTGCAAAATACCGGCGTTTAATATCGAAGTGAAACTCCCTGTCGGAGTCAGTGGTTGTGACCAGCAGAGTCAGTGGGCGGAGCCAGCG
The DNA here is from genome assembly GCA_946902895.1 of Fragum fragum. Classification (NCBI taxonomy): domain Eukaryota; kingdom Metazoa; phylum Mollusca; class Bivalvia; order Cardiida; family Cardiidae; genus Fragum; species Fragum fragum. The sequence goes on from OX336374.1 coordinate 12,841,719, forward strand.
ACCTGTCAAGCTATTGTTACCAGGTTTTGGTCATTCACCGACGACACGGAATAGGTATAACAAGTTTTATATTGAGTATTATTAATCAATTGATGGGAGTCGTTAAGTGAGGGTGGAATGCGGGGAAAACCGATTTGTAAAACCCTTCTGTCATTTTAAACTAGAAAGAACTGTAAATATGTATTAGTAAGTCTCTATACATACACGTACATGTATTTAATTCATCCAAATGCCTATTTCATAATAGAATTATGCAATTCAGTTCATGGATCACTAAAACTGCTGAGAGCTCCGCCTGGTTCCTGTAACGGATAGCATCGTCCATGCCAAGAAAAGTAAGTACCAAAAGTCCACTTTAAGAAACTGCAGCCAAAAGATCCTATCTAGCTATTTGTCCGTTAACATCTCATTAAAAGTCGGCAGCGAATAGCTAGTTGCCTTCTCGAAATAATTGATTCAATTTTAATTACCTGCAGGGTCGTAAGAGGGCCGTTAACCGAAGTCTGGTTCTAAGTCAGGTATGTAGCACTTTCGACTAAGATAATTTCTCTACCATAACCCATCTCAATCCAGGTCTAGCGCGATAAACATTATTATAATGATTGTTACAGTATTTGCCTTATTATTACTATTATTATTAGTTTATCTTGATTATCGATGTGGTCTGTAACTAAGCTCAAACAAAAAATATGATAGAGACAGACAGACAGGGATTAGAACTGAGACGAGTTTATTATCTGAATGCACTAATTATGAACCTAATTGACCTCTGCTGAATATGACATTTCTTAAATATTTGTGTCATAGGGCTTTCGGGTGGTCCTTTTCTACAGAACTGTCACAAGAAGTTTTAAATCTGGCCACCCTGCACATTCTGTGTCAATCGTAAGATTTCTTGTGAAATCTTCAAACCAAGGTTGGTTGACCATTTTCACCAAAATACTCATTTGAAAGCTATTGAAATGGTCTACTATACTTCTATTAAAAAGTTCAGAGTTTCGTAACATTTTGTCGAATTAAATCAGGGAGACATGAAATTAATAGGACAAAAATTATCAAAGAATTTTTGATACGCAATACACACGCAATCAAAGATGAATTTCATAATCTATCTATTTATGATACATATTCAAATATCCGGAAAAAAACCCGACCCCCTAAAAGAAATATTTCATTAGAACTAGTTCAATGAATGCATTAACTTATTCCTATGCTTAGAATTGATTGAAATATCAATTTAGTGAAGAATACATAAAAGAAGTTTTCATACTGAGGACAAATATAGTACAAGATGGATACTTTTATAGGTTAAGGTGAATGTGAGTTGCTCAAGTTGATAGTTTTAAAATGATGAAAAGCTTCATTTGTTATAAATAATAACGACAGTCCTTCTGTTTCGTCGTTTGGCAACCAACACCTCGTATCCACAGCTTGATCATTGATCGCCCAACGACGATATATGAAAGTGTTGAAAGCAAAGAAATCACGATTGGGCCCGTGTATACAATAGACGAGATATATCTTCTATTATAATATCTATCTTAACCATCATACCAAAGAAGTTTTTTTATTCAAATGTAGTTCTGTAGGAATACACAGGTTTAAGATAGTAAATCTAGGGCCATTAGGTTTTGCAAACAATTCTCTTGAGATTCTTCATCCCTCGGGCTAAAAACAAGTAAGTGTCGTAAGTCTGGTACCTGCTTATAATAACCCACCATCTTGTCGTACAAAGGACAGCGACCGTTCTACTTATCTATATTAGAGAAAAATGTGATCTCGATATCCCTTCACTCGTAAGGATGACAATAGTTTTATTGACCGTTCAGTGGGGCATCGAATATCAGCTCTAATTTCCTAAATCAATTTGTCGTATATAGTTTATGTGAGTCTGCGCGTTGCCTTTCCACCCATTTCCCATGAACGCCAAATAAAGGCTCAGATAATCATGTGCATCCACACCGTCATCCTCATTAGTGAAGGGATACCGAGATCATCTTTTCCTCTAATATTTTAGATATCTTTTAGAAAAGTAGAACGTTCGACGCTATTGGTACGATAAGATGCCGAACCGTCTGACCAGAACCCTTACTATTCGCTTTGTAGATAGCTAATGATTTAAGTTCCTTTAGAAAACCAGCAGTTTTATTCTAGTTACTCAACAATACACCATGGGCCACGAAGAAACTATCTTGTACCATGGGGTGAATTGAGGGCAAGTTTGTATAAATGAACATAGAAAATTCATTTACAGTTACTTTCTTCGGGAAATTTCTGGTTGGAAGTGACTGATATGAAAATAGCCGAACTATTTTAAAAGAAAGACATTTCCCGCTTTTTTTAATACGATTCAATATACAAGGGTAGTTTAATGAGAAATAGCCAGAAAACAGGGATTGGTCATAGATGAACAAAGAAATTTCATTTACAATTACTTTCTTCGTGAAATTTCTGGTTGGAAGTGACTGGTATGAAAATAGCCGAAATATTTTCTTTGAACGAGCACACTTTAAAGAAAAACATTTCCGTTTTTTTTTCTTTTCCTTTTTTTAATATTAATATTTTCAATAGGATTCAATAACAAAGGTAAATTAATGAGAAATCGCCAGAAAACATAGATTGGTCTATCGCATAAATCAGTTTTTGAGAAAATGCATTTAGTTTTCGTCATGTTGGTCAAAGAGGATATGTTCTAGCTACAAACTAGCCTGTCTTCCAGGCTGTCAGTAAGTGCTTAGGTTTGAAAGTAACTAAGATACACCAATCCTGCAAATACATTTCATTCCTTTAAATTACCCCCCTTACGTCTCACAAACTGATCAGCAAAACAGAAAAAGATAACAGCTAGAGAAAAGAAACTTTTCAACTAAAATATAAGTATCAGTGAGACGGGGAGCGGGTCTAGCTACAATCCTTCATCATCATTTCTATGTATTGACTTTTCCCAAAATAAATGCTAACACTTTCTTATAAATCCTTTGTTGTCACTTCCATTTGATAAATCACTTAAGATGGTAAGACAAAGTATTGTAATTGTCATTTTATTTAAATTTATTACGCTTTGTTATGTATTGCATGTTATTGTACTAATTTGTACAGTTGCTTGTCTGCAGATCAATTCTAAAGTGTTAAGAACGCAATAAAGGTGGAACAAATGTGGAGCACTTAAATCCGATTTGCCATGAAAACCCAATGCGCCATCTGTGACGACACGGCTAAAAAGATTGCTATTTTCTGATTATGTACATCTATTACATGTGCAAACAGAGATATTTTTGTAGAACTTATGGAAAGAAAACAACAAAAGAAACATGCTACTCTTCACTTTCCAAGTTATTCGTTTCAACGAAAGAGATAGATAGATAGATAGAGAGAGAGAGAGAGAGAGAGAGAGAGAGAGAGAGAGAGAGAGAGAGAGAGAGAGAGAGAGAGTATTTTGTGACATTTATTTAAGTCGTATGTTGTATTTCTATAAAGAATATATAATTCAATGGCAAGTATCTTGATTTTTCTGTTAAGACAGATAAACATACAGATAGACAGACTAAAAAGGTTAATATATAGAGAAAACGAGAATATTTAGTTTTGCGATCAAGGAATGTTACCATAGAAACTCATCTTGGACTGGCACTTTACACTGATATACACAAAAATAATGACCATTAATTACCAATTTTCCAGGCAGCTGGAAGTTGGAGCATTCACAGAGAATGACTGGGGTATTGGGATATAGTGGAACCTAGAGAAAATGTGTTTGGGTTTCAAGCTCTTATTTCAGTAATGAACAAGTACGATACATATTGTGAATTTTGCGATATTGCGAATGTATCATTCATAAATATAGTACTTCAAACTATAACCATCCGGGGTGCAATTCTTTTACTAAATAGTTTTCATCCTACCTTTGAAAGATGATGGGACATATAATAAATCAGGGTTAAAGAAGACAACCATCAGCCGTCATAGTTCGCTCAGTCTGATCAGATCGTAAACTTTCGCAACTACTTTTCTCCCGTGACGATTCAGACATCTCTATATTTTCTTATAATGAAGTCCAAATGTAAAATGAGTTCGTGAGGTTTAACAACAACAACAGCAATTAAAGAAAACACGGCAAAAGTTAAATGTTTTCACCTCCGGTCGGTCTGCGCAGGGAGATCATACACGAAACTTCAAATTCGTCGTGAGTCCTGAGATCCGCCACCGGCAAATTTATGCTGGTTTGATGAATTTTGAAGACAAAAATGGATAATCTCGCAAACAGTTTCCATCGCATTAAGAGGTACTGTGCGGAGTGAACAGGCTAACCAGGATCGAGACTTCTCCCTATCGCCTAATTACAATTGTAATTACAATTGTAGATTGGTTATTCTACCTTGATATACACTCAATTTTGAAATACCACCTTTGTGGATGGTTTGTGCTGGATCCGATCTATTTTTCTAACCGTCTGTCTGTCTCTCTCACTGTGTCTCAGAGCAGCTGTAGTTACATTGTTAAGTTGGCTGAAGAGGATATATTCTATATTACGATTTTAACTTGGTCAAAGAGGATACATGCTAGTTAAAATGCAGATCAAACAGATTCAAGGACATCCATGCGGAAAAAGTTATGCTTGTACATGGTTAGGAAAGAAATGTGTAAATATCTCCACTAGCTTGGTAATCAAAGAATGCTACCATAGAGCCCCGTTACCATGGAAACACCTCTAAGACTGTCCCATTGCACTGGCATACGCTAAACTAATGAGTGTCTGACCATTAAATACCCATTTTCTAGGCACCTGGAAGTTGGGGCAATGTACATTGATAATCAAACTGAGTAAAATTTGAAGAAATGTGTTTCGTTTTCATGCTCTTATGTATATCATGAACGAGTATAACATAAATTACTTCCCATCATAACAACCCGGTTAGTATAAAATCCAAGTAACTTTTAGTTTGGCCCGAATATTTAATGCCTATTTGCCGTTCAGCATATTTCATGTTCAAAGTTTTTGAATTCAAAATTAAGCTTGTAGATACTTTTTTTATCTAATGCTGGGATAAGACGTTAAAATATGAAGCATTTTTCAAATTATTCCGTTCGAGCCATAATGTCACCGGGGCTTTAAAAGATTGGGGGACGAAAAAAAAGCATGGATAAAAAGACAATTATTTTTCTTAGATAAAACTTTCACTGCTTCGAAAATTTCCCGCTGCTTCTAGGATCGAACCAGAACAAAGTTTGGTCGTCCTCAAACGATTAATATTATAAGTTTTTTTCTTTGTTTTTTTCTGTCTGCCTCTTTATCTCTCTCTCCCTATCTATCTATCTCTCCCTCTCTCTCTCTCTCTCTCTCTCTCCCTCTCTCTTTCTCTCTCTCCCTCCCTCTCTCTCTCTCTCTCTCTCTCTCTCTCTCTCTCTCTCTCTCCCTCTCTCTATCTCTGATTTGGAAGTGAGTTTCCCTACGATAGTTCAAAGCTATATTAAGCCCCGTCACAAACACATACTCTCAGCCTGCTCTCTCTTACACCATATCCACTTCTTCTTTTTTGACCACGTCCACAGGGCAGTGTTAGCGCGTATGACTCCTAGTCAAGGGGTCCCGGGTTCGATCCCTGGTCGCGGCGAATATCCTTTCCGACATTAGTCTCCCATCAATGGTTGATTGATCGTAAACCTAAATGGGATGATCAGCTGGAGGCTCAGAAAGGATTTAGTATTAGTACTGGTGTGAGAAATATCAGGAATCTATGGTTAGGTGCTTCAGCCGCCTCGACATGGCTGAAATACTATCAAAATTGGCGTTAACCCCCCCCCCCCCCAAACAACAATGATAATAACTTTCTCTGAGGCATTTCATCTCTCATGGCCGATATTCATCATTAAATGATTGGACGATTACACCAAAGAACTACAACCGGAAATTGTTGGAAATAGTTTTTTAATTCAAAGGATTTTAGTTTGAGATAAAAATAAGAACGCGAAATGAACGACTTTCGCTAAGTAACATGTATTAGAACTATCTCTACACTCTGTGCATACAAAACCAGATGCTTTAGACATTAGAATTTAATGATCGTACAAACATACATCACTATCAAAATGACAGTCGTATTTGAGTTACCATGGGAACCAACTATGCTGTCCGAAATAACTAGGTCCCTTCTCGATTCTTTCTCAATGTAAACATCTTCAAGTGATCGCCTGTCTTAGTCGACATATCGAGATGGTTATTCTTACATGATATATTCATGTACTGCCTACAACTTCTTTCAATGACATCTGGTAAAGGGTTAAAAGAGGCATGGAAAACCAATTCAGTACAAGGAGGGTTGTAAAGTGACGGACCACGTCTGACAATCAAATATGGATTACCGATAAAATCGTCCATTTATGCCGGGTGTGAACTTTGCTTTTTTGTTGGGTTGACGACCTAAACGTTTTAACTACAGTACATTCAACCCGCAGATACGACTTTAAGATCTTCATCCAAAATGTTGCCTGTTCACAATTCATGTCCAAGACAACATATCTTACAAAGTAACGCACTTAAAATAACCTTCCTTGCATTATGACTACGATTTAAATTATATGTTGGCCCAACATGTTCACAAACTATTATTCTTTAGCTATTATCTCTCTGTTTTGTCTGATTTTGTCAATTCGCTCATCTACCTAACTGCGAAGACAATCAAACAATATTGATTTCAGTTAAAAGTAAGGTGATTTTGAATCACAATTAGGAAGTAGATATACATATATAGCTTGCCCGTGAACTATAACTAGGCCTCGAAACCTTCCACAAGCCAATCATAATTGTTTCCTTTTCAAAATTGAATGTACATGTATATCAAGGTAGAATGTCCTTTCTATGACTGAAATATTGAAAAGAGAAAAGTCTGCACTATGGTCAGCCTGCGTAACCAGAATAGTAAGTCAGAAAACGAACGAAACTTTTTGCTCTTCCGAGATGATCCGTTTTTGTGATCCGCCAAACTGACATATCGGGACTTCGCTCTTTAAACGTCGTCCATGGTCACACTGCACGGGCTTTCCGGCATCAAAAATTTATATTTTTTACCAAGTTTTTCCACCTACCTGACTATGCAGACTATGCTTTCAGTTTGTATTGCATTTCCTCTTTCACGTGCGCAAGACCAAACTTTTTTCTTCTTATTATTATCTTTATTTTCAAAATAGAATAAATAAAGTGCAAAGTGTTCAGTTGTCCCGTAATTTCAGATAATATGGAGAAATGTGAATCGTTCCGGAAAAAAAAGATACAAGAAATGAGTTGCTAAATGTTCCGATCTGATCAGACTGTGCCAACTATAAAGGTTGACCGTGGTCGAATCTTTGTTCTTTTTTCAGATTCTATGTTGATCGCTAATCCCACCTCTATTTAAGATCTGGATCTCGGAGCTTATGCAGCCCATTTCACCTCCAATGAGTTCTTTTCTTCATGCACAAGTATACAGTTACTTTTTTGTCAAGGAGGATATGATATTGTCAGAATGCGACCAAAATATAGTAAACACAGGTTGAATAAAAGCTGTATTTGCGACATTTTGGTTGCACAACTGCGATATTTGATACACTTTTTAATAGATTCAATCGGAATTAATAAGATCCATCCTTACTATAAATATACCAAGACCAAAAAGTATGAACTACAATTTGAATTTGACTATTTGAGTGTTACGGGGAACCAGTTAATTAGCAACTCACACTTCTCCATCTCCTTTGGGACTCATTTTAAACATCCTATTAAGTAAAGCCACTATTTACACAGAACTTTCAAATTGTCAAATAGCCCGCCGTGTACAATTACAAACAATTATTAATTTACCATTGAGTATAAATAAATATATTACATTCTTATTTATTCATTTTCCTCATGAATTTCAGACGATATGTTTTACTTTTATTATCATTTTTATTTTACGTTGGCTCAAAATCGGTGATTAAGCCATTGGCATTTTTATAGATAGAAAAAAACTCGTTTTTATCTAACATTCATTCCATATCCATTTGGTGGGCTGATGAAACCGCGTAACTACAGCTGAGCAGAAATAGGATAAGAATTTAACCTATTATTTTACATCGAGTGGGAAACAAGCTTTTCAAGCCTCGATTCTGCTTCCTGGAGAAACAGCAGTACCCGCACCATTTATGTGGGCAAATAACAGACTTAATGTCGACAGATGCTCAAAAGAATCGAACTCTGGACCTTTTGATCGTGAAGCCAATACTTTACCTCTTAACCACGCGTTAAAATTCCCCTTAGTTAAAACGTTTCGGAGGCTCGTTGACCGTTGGTTTACTAAATAATTCCCTTTTTTCTGATCATGTTTATGTTTTATCATTGGTCCGACTTTGAAAAAAAGTATAAGTAATGTCGGCATACATATTCCAATCATTAGCTGAAAAATAATTCTGATAAAAAAAGAAAAAAATGTGATTTATGATGTCGTTAATTATTATGTAAAACAGCCAAAGTTCTGCGAGGCTTAATTCACTCCCACACAATCCCGCCTTTTTACACCCGTGAAAAATTAAATTTAGGAAAAATGTGAAAAAGGAGAATTTGCTGTAATCAGGCGATTTCTCCTTCTTTCACAATATTTGTACGGTGTTTATCCCCTTCTTTGCAGCTCCAAAACAATTTGAATTTATATATGTTGCTTCTTTCAATTTATATATATCGGTCCAAACTTTTGTCGTCTGGTAATTGGTTAATCCGGGTCATAATTGTTTGAGAATTACAGATGAAAACGGAATCATCAATCGATTAAAACTACAGACGGCATATTTCTATCCCTTTATTGAGGTGGTCGTCTACTGACCGTTAATTAAAAGTTAATGTGTGTCTGGTTTATTTCACATTGACTGGCCGCTGCAAGAAAGGTGTATCGATAACGCTAAGTCCGTTAGCCAATGCTAACTTAAAGTGGAGGAGATTTCTTCGCATGCACACGGGGCCTCGGTTTAACTTCTCGTCCGAAAGTCAATTAATTTTGTAAGTTGATATGGTCAGCCCCCTCAAAATGTCCACGGCCTTAAGAAGCTCTTCAATCCAGGTTTTTATGCCCCTGTGATCTTGTGACTGATAAAAAATTGTAAAAAAGAAATAGAGGAAATTGCTTGTAACAAGCAATTTCTTCTTTTTATACAATATTTTCTACCTTACTGAATGGTTATATTTCAAATTAAATCCTCTTCAAATTTTCTTCTGCAAAGCCTTTGAATTTGGATCGGTCTAAAAGTAGACAACACAGGAAAGGGTTAAGGCTACGTGTAGGTTTATTGCTATGATGTATACCCGTGAATTCATATAAGTTTTTCACTCGTCTTCAAACAGGTGTGTGCCTTTTGAATTTGGTCAATATCTGTAATTCGGCTGACTATTTTCGACTTACTAATCGAATCTTTATACATTTTGAACCCCAACATGCTCTGTCTATCTGTCTCTCTGTTTTCCTCTATCTGTCTCTCTCTCTCTCTCTACTCTTGTCTCACCACAGTCTGGGTGCTACTATGCTTTTCAATATACAGTTATTGAAAAGTTATTGAATTTATTTGTTGTCAAGTCCTTGGAGGGAATGGAGTCTGTCATTAACACCAACCAGCTCTGCCTGTCTGTCTCTCTCTCTGCTCTTGCCTCTCTCTCTCTCTCTTTCTCTCTCTCTCTCTCTCTCTCTCTTTATCTCTTTCTTTCTCTCTCTCTCTCTCTCTCTCTCTCTCTCTCTCTCTATCTATCTATCTATCTATCTCTATCTATCTATCTCTCTCCATCTCTCCCCCCTCTCTCTCTGCTCTGCTCTCCCAAAGGGGGATTAAAAGGGTTCTATCTCCGGCTTCCCACCCTTGACCAACTGGACAGAAGACTATCGTCGTTGCTCTCTAGCGCAAAATCCGTATTACACAATTTAGAAATGTTTCGTGCTCTTTGTTTATTGAAAAAAAATCATCACCAATGTTGAAAAGTTGGAGTATATTCGAAAAAAAAGTTGGGGTATCCCAAAACCCCCCAATCTGATTAAAATCAGATCCACCATAATAGCCTATTTCTACGTAACGAAGAGATATCGTAGTAGACTGGTACCACTGTCGACTTTAAAGTCGACGGCGGTACCGGTCTAATAGCGTAGTAGTTTCGAAGAAATGATTAAAATGAGATTGCCAAACCCATTTATTTCAGTAAAACAAACTGGCATGTGCTCTCCGATATTGTAAATTCGTAAGATTAGAAAATAATTATAAATTTCATCAATATTCATTTACTTATTTCATTTTATTATTATTATTTACTTTTTTTTTTTTCTTTTTCTTTTTTTGTCAACTGGTACCCTCTTTTTTCAAATTTTTGTACTTTTGTGTGGGGGCGAATCAAAGTTCTCCTTTCTGTCAATTTCATTCCACTGTGTTAATTAAAACTACAATCTGGCACTTCCGGTTTATCTGACAGGGCGAAAACAAAAATAACGCTGATCACACTCGTATTATTCATTGTATTTTGAAAGAAAAGGGCATTAAAGTTAAATATTGGAAACAGTTACTAAGGTGATTTAATGTGTTGTTTATAAGAAAGGTAATGTTATTTAAACTGGCTGTTTTAGTTTAGAATATGGTACTCTACCGAGTGAATGTCTTCAGCCACAGGGAGCACTTACGTATGCTAGATATTCGCTAAAATTACCCAAAAGTCAAACCAAGCCTTTTAGAAATACTATATATAGACAAGGGATACAACTCTGAATTCCTGAGATCCCACCCCTATCTGTTTTAAACGTGTCTAAAAATTACACTTCTATGTTTACAAATTTTACAGTTGTGCATATTCGTCAGTCATATAATCATTTGTAACCTTGACCCATCCATTCCACGAAAACTATACAGCTTTCGGAGTACAGACAACTTTCTTACAGAAATACACCTCAAATTTGCTCGTTTGTCGAGAAGTAGCACCTTCACTTTTCATCAGTAAATAGCAAATCCCAGATAAGCCACTCATTTCTATTATGTATAGAGCAATGGTAAATTATAAATTAAATACATTTTTACCTTTAAGTAGTTAATTCTGATGATTTCAGAGCTCTCCTAAGCTTATGAAGCGTTACATCCTTTCTAGAAGTCAAAAGGCAGCCATGTTGTTTTTTATGATAAACATCCATAAAGCACAAACGGATGCAAAAATTTGTGAAAAGGGGTAATGGACGAGAAAGGCCACAAGTGGGATGTAAATGCCAAGAAAAGAACAACAAAATGGATTTCAGAATAGACTAGATGAGAAAATTTTATTCTAAAGGTACTTATAACACATAATAGTTTAAACAAAATATTCATTATTTATCAATGGCTCTCTAATCATTTACTAGAGCCCAAGATATTAAATTGTATGTATTTAAAAGTTAGTTAAAAAGTTAGGTAGGTTTAAAAAAAAATAAATAATTGAAAAAAATTAGGACTTTATGAGTTATAATTAGTTCAGGCTTCCACACCATTAACTTGAAACAAGTTAAGACCAAAGATTGACCCCTGTGGAACGCCAGATTAAAGCTATAGCTCACCAATGACGACTGTTATTTGGCTTCTAAGAAGGAAGGGTGAAATTCAGCAGAGCGTCTCACCCTACATACCATGCAGCTGCATTTTGTAACAAAGTTAAGTTGTTGACTTTGATAAGTACATTTCTAAAATGAAATACCAAATATTAGTTTGTTAACCACATTTCTTATTTTATGTAACGTCTTGAATTTATAATATTATTAATATTTCACTAAACAAAACTTTTTCTCTCATCTCTTAATAGAATCTTCACTGGCTGAATCTCTAAGTCAATGGAAAGTTCACCAGCAGGATTGAAAGCATTGAGAATATAATAACATATAAATAGTATATTTTTTTCTGGAAATGGGCTGAAAAATAACTTTCAGTATGCAGAAGGTTATGAAAAAGTGTGATATGCTATTCGTTGATAGCCATTAGAATACATGAATTCTTTTACACAGAAGACTATTCTACACTCACTTGTTTAAATTTATAAAGGTTATGATATTCCTGTGAAAATCCTTAGTTTGATAGTTACGTTACACCCATTCTTAATTATAATTGTGAAGTCTGGGGTTTCACCCAATCGGAAAATATTGAAAGAATTCATAGGAAATTTTTAAAGCGCATGCTAAATCTAAAACAGTCAGCGAATTCTCTTTCCCTCTTATCGAAAATAGGAAGATTCCCGCTTATAGATAATAGACATATTTGTTTAGTCAAACATTGGCTAAAACTGTACAGTAAAAAGAAGAACAATTGTATTTTAACATCAATATTACAAAGCCAGCGGTTAGAAATTGAAAAAGACTCCGAAGTTAAAAACTGGAGTACTAGAGTTAAAAAACTATGAAAGACTTTAGGCTTCAGTGAAGTTTGGTTTTACTCTGATTTGGTACATATTGAAAAAATTTAATCCGATTTATGAAAAAAGAGTCAAAGATATATACATAAGTAAATGGCACTCATCCATAGATGCTCCTTCCTCCCTAGGTTTGTTTCGTAACCTGAAATCTTGAATTAAATTATACTCCTTGAAAATAGAAAACAACGTCAGGGTTTTCCCTGACCCTCTCCTTCTTTGAATTTGGACCCCCATTTTTTAGAAATGACGCCCAAAATAACTAGACAGCCTTCTTTATCTTATTTGATAGGGGTCATAATGTGGCAAAATGACCCCCTGTTTTGAAAGTCAAGGGAAAACCCTGAACGTAATATAATAGCAAAGAATAGATTATCCTCACACGATTTACAAGTCGAAACAGGTCGCCACCAAAATATCAACAGAAATGATCGAGCATGCGAATTATGTATCTTTACAGATATTGAAGACGAATTTCATGTCACTTTGATTTGTCCCTATTATAAAGATTTAAGATCTAAGTATATCCCTACTTTTGCCATCCTAATATGTATAAAGTTTACGCTACATTATGATACTCTCATTATTAACATGGTATAATTAATATTGTTTATATAAATTTATGTGACTGTTTTTTTCCATTGTGTGTTTTATAACATGTTATTTTGGACTAAGAGCTAATATGCTCAACGTCTGTAATAAACTTATGTTCTGTTCTGTTCTATATTGGATTAGAAGCCAACTGTTGTAGTTGTCTTAGTAGTTAAAACATGTTTATTTGTATGATATTCAGCGTATTTGGGATTGTTTTTCTCTGTAAATTCTTGGTGATCAATTATGATTTAATTCAAAAGAACAGGTCTACATAAAGCTTTAAATAAGTAATTTACCTGTATACTAGAAACGGAGTATATTGTTAAATTACATTTGGTAATACGTTCATACACGTATACATGTAAGTATTATCAAATTATTTTTTGTAAATTTTTCTGTGTAAGAAGAAGTAAAAGCAGTATGAGTTAATGTAAATCTACCATTGAATTATATTGATTGTTATCATTTATTTTGCATTCCTCATTAACGGCTTATACTTTAACTATGATTCTAATTGAAATTTTCACATAAAATTTGAATCATTTAATGAAAGAAAAATGTTTTAACACACAAAGTGAAAAGTAACTACATTCAGCATAGCTATCTATACATTCTCTGAATCAATATTACTCAGACAATTCGAGGGTTAAAAGATGTATCTTATCTCCAAAAGCAGCCTGTTCTGATCTTGTTTCAATATTAGTTAAATATAACTAAAGATTTTTTTTCTTATTGTTCATGTCGCTTTTTTAGTTCTATCGAAACACTTATTTCTTTGATTTTGATCAACAAAACCTTGTGGAATTCCTATTCTCATTAAAAAGTATTAAATGAGCAATCGAAAGGGAAATTATCAAAAACTTAGGGAAAAGAGGAGCACCCTTGTTACCTATATATCGCCACATCTTTATCTTTTATCTTTGTGGATTTTGTCACAAAAATGCATATCTTGGAATTTGAACCAACTTAAGAATATATTCTTCTTAGAAATTAGATGTCTTGTATCAGGTAAGAGAACCATTGATACATATTGGACATATTATTCAATTTTCATATCATATGTTAATGAGTTGTAAATGAGAAATTGTCATTTCAACTACCCTCTATTTCAGTCGTTGGCCTTTATTGCAACTTGCACTTGTACCCCCCCCCTTTTCCCCAATGTTGCATCTTGTTTGCTTTTTAGGATATTTCAGTTTATTTACAAGATGGCTGCCTTTTGACTTCTAGAAAGGATGTAACACTTCATAAGCTTAGGAGAGCTCTGAAATCATCAGAATTAACTACTTAAAGGTAAAAATGTATTTAATTTATAATTTACCATTGCTCTATACATAATAGAAATGAGTGGCTTATCTGGGATTTGCTATTTACTGATGAAAAGTGAAGGTGCTACTTCTCGACAATCGAGCAAAATTGAGGTGTATTTCTGTAAGAAAGTTGTCTGTACTCCGAAAGCTGTATAGTTTTCGTTGAATGGATGGGTCAAGGTTACAAATGATTATATGACTGACGAATATGCACAGCTGTAAAATTTGTAAACATAGAAGTGTAATTTTTAGACACGTTTAAAACAGACAGGGGTGGGATCTCAGGAATTCCGAGTTGTATCCCTTGTCTATATATAGTATTTCTAAAATGGGTAATTTTAGCGAATATCTAGCATACGTAACTGCTCCCTGTGTCTTCAGCGGTCATACTAAAACAAGCCCTACAGAGATTTATAGCCCTACAGACGCCCTACGGAATTTGTACACGCCCTACGAGTATATGAGCGATAATGATGTATAATTTTTAATCAATATGATTGAAATTAACATTTTTCTTCATATTTCAAAATATTTTCTTTGAATTTGTCTTATTTATGATGATTTTGATGTTTATAATATCACATAATTTGACCGGAAGTTTGACGAAACGCCCTATCGTTTAATTGATCGCCCAACAAATTCATAACCAAATACCTGTTTATGTATTAGTATTTTTGAGATACAAAATTATTCATGTTTTGGTTTTTATCTTTATTTTGGTTAAATTTCATGTTAGAAAAGAATTTTTAGATACAAAGGGATCTCAATGTAATGCAAGGGAAGCAACTCTTTATATGCAATCAAAATAGACTGGAAAGTCCTTTTTATGAAATACAGTATGGGGCGTTAAGCTTAATGAGACTCTATTTCTTACAAGCATTTTTTTCGCAATGTTTTCCAACATTCTTCAGTGTCGCAAAAAAAAAAGAGATTATGTGGCTGGATTCAATGTTTATTCTCAAAAGACAGAAATTATTTGTAGTCTTCCTAAACAATTCAATATGATTTAACTCAGACTTTAATGCTAATGATATTCATGTGATCGGTAAGCGATATAGTTGATTCTTTTCTTATAGTACGGCAGCCATTGTTTAAGGGGAATAATAGTTGTTTATTATGATGGTAATTGAATTTCATTGCATTTCGGTACAGGAAGTATAATTAATTTGTGCTTTAAGAAGAAAAATCTAGTTACAAGCTTTTCCTTAATTTCCCAAAATCTTTTCTAAGGCATATTCAGAACCCGACATCATATTCCTCTACTTACTTTTTGTTAAAGTCGACAATGGTATCAGTCTACTTCGAGCCTATGCTAAATTGAGTTGCCTCCCTTATTCTTACAATTTCGACTCGAAAAAACCTGAAGATAAGTTCTGATTTTTTTTATATAATAAACCTATTCATTTTATAACTGAGTGGATAAGTATTATGATAGAAATTTGACTGCAGATTTGAGGGGAACCCCTCATTTAATGGTCTGAGGTTTCCGGTCAGGTTTCGGCATTTGTAAACATCAAAATCATCATAAATAAGATAAATTCACAGAAAATATTTTGAAATATGAAGAAAAATGTTAATTGCAATCATATTTACTAAAAATTATACATCATTATCGCTCATATACTCGTAGGGCGTGTACAAATTCCGTAGGGCGTCTGTAGGGCTATAAATCTCTGTAGGGCTTGTTTTAGTATGACCCGTCTTCAGTGCGTTTTTGAAATTCTTTTCTAGATCTAGTGGAGGTTCTTCAATTCATGTAAAATAGAGCAAAGCTTTGAAAGCGAACACAGATGTTCTATAAAACTGGGACTTTTCTCCCTGATTTCCATCACTCATATTATCTAACGGTCAGATATAAAACGGTCGATGTACAGTCAGTCGCCGACGAAAGGGGTGTTTATTTTCCCAGAGGTTTAGCTACACATTTTCAACAGAGGACAGAAGTACATTTTGGGCTCGGCTCCTTACTATTTGGAGAACATGCCCATATCTTTATTGTTGAATATTGCATTTTTGCAGTCTGGGCCCCCAAGTTCAAACTGTTGGCCTTTTTACTGTATAGAACTCTCCTATCTACCAGTGTTTCTGCAATAGTGTGTTTTTTTTTTGCAGGGTTTTCATTTCACCCTAGACCTCGTGTTTTGAGGTTCAGAAACTCAAAAATTTGCCACTGTGCATCTTATTGATGCTCCGAAATTTGCAGCCATTCGTCAATGGTCTTCATAAGTGTGCCAAGTTATTTGAAAATGGTTAGTTGATTGTGAAAATATGCACTGTCATCATGTATAACACCTAGCTTGATTGTTAATTAACATTCTCAAGTGATGGGTATGCATCGGCGATTGTAATTCACAGGTACTTGACACCTGTGAAAGTAATGTTGAAACCCTTTTTCAGTGTCCTAGTCCTACTGAAAGTTTCTTATTTGCTAATACACGGGATACTTCTTACCATATTGAATGTAGCTGCGATATCGTAGCCCTCTTTCTGATAATCTGCTGGCGAGGGCTACGACACTCCTCTTCTTCGCTCTTTGTTGCAGTGCCCGGAGTGATTCACTCCGGGCACTTTGGGGTGGATTATTGTAAGTTGTGTAAATAGTACAAACACAAGTTTAATGACAAAATTGACCTTAACCATTTATCTATCCATATAAATAAATGGTAATCTAAAAAAAGTCGGATATTTTATGCAATTCAGTCTCAATTTGCTGCACTATCAGAAACTCGTAGCTATTCGGCCATTTTGAGTCAAATGTCGGCCATTTTTGCTGTTTGACAGCGAGATCTCTTGAGATCTCGGGTTTCCCGCCAAAATGACAGCAAATGAGAATTCAGGTCACCATATTTGGAACATATAGTATTTTTGAAAACAGGACAGTTCTGATAGAAAATAAGAAAAAAAGTTGTATGAAAGTAATTCAAGAGTTTATTTAATTTGATAGATAAAATAAAGATATTGAAGAATTAGTATCTTTGAACATAAAATTTTATCAATGGTAGGTAAAAACGGATACTATGATTTTTTACGAGCACCTGTTTTGACAGCATGACAATAGTAAACAAGGTGACGTAATAATAGATCACATGACCAACCAAATGTCATGGCCGCCAAACTTAGGAAATATTTTATAAACTCAAAAGAAATCGGTATTAAACGATTGATACAATTGATATTCTTATTATTTTGATAGAATTTGTCCATAATATTAACGTATGTAAGGAATTCATCCAAAGAGAGTCGCTTATCACCAAACAATCAATATTAGGACTTGCAACAAAGCGCAAAGAAGGTGGGACTCGTAGCCCTCGCCAGCAGATTATCAGGAAGAGGGCTACGATATCGCAGCTATATTGAATGGGCCCCAAGGACTAGGCAAATGTGACCCTTGTACCCCTTTAATAAACTTTTTCAATAAAAAAAACCTATGTTTCAATTTATATACAACTTATGTGGGTTGTATTAGGCCTCTTGAACAATGGTCAAACTTCATTTACTTTAACACAGGGATTCTCAAAAACAACAGAAAGTTTTAACAAGAAATTGTTTGAATTTTGGTCCCCCCAAAATGTATTCATAATTCGAAGTGTTGGACCTCGCAAAGCTCGTACACCATAAAAGTGAAATTTTCAATCTCTTTTCAAAGTCCAGAAATACAAATCACTAACAGCAATTTATAGAATGAACATTGTAAACAAAGCTATCTTATTAATTAGCTTGTTTAGTGTAATTAATTTTGTCAGGTGATTTCTTAAACTTGTTGATAAAAATCCCCACGTTGAGGTTTAAAAACACTTCTATGAAATGAAGAACTGTTCAAGCAAGTAAGTTAATGTATTCTTGGGTACTTCCTACTTCCTACAATTGATAGTCCTGATTTATTGGTACTAATCTGATCTTCAGATCAGTTGAACTTCCAAAATCTCTTAAACAAATTAGCCGGTCCCAATGTGTTGGAGCTACTGAAGTTCGACTGTATATGAACTATATAATACCATTTTGATAGTTTTTCCCCTTAATTGAAGTGCTAATTTTAATCTTGTAGATTTGTAGTTTGTTTGTACATACCATGTTTATTTGAAATCACTTTTGTGATTTCATGTAATTGTTAGTTAAACATATTGAATGAAAATATTTATGACATCTCCAGTGTTGTGCCTAGGCCACGGCATTGCGGGATTCCCGCAAATTTATTCCCGATGTCCCCTAAAATCTAAGCCATCACGTGAATTCAGGCGCGCTCAAATTTCCGCAATCTTTTATATTCCGTAATGCCTTCGAAAAAAGTCCTACTCGATCGGCGTTTACATTTGTTATGATAGTATAATTTACGCATTGAATATTATTACACGTACACAGTGCACCCTCAAAGACTTGACTGTGACCCGAAATTTACCTTTCGATTCTGCAAATTTTGATGTAAAATATTATGAACCAGTCGCGCACCTACAAAAACTTGACTGTGACCCACAATGTGCCATCTGATTCAGCCGATTTTAATATAAAGTAACGAGAACCGGTCTCGGAATTGTTACTAAAATTAAAAATGGCTAAACAACAGATGCGCTTGACTGACTTTATGTCAGGAAAATGTGGAAAGGTAGCAGATGATGTTGAATCAACGGAGACGGCTGCGATCCAGCCGTGCCTACATCTGCTGATGCAGACAGCGAAATGTCCCAGTCATCTCCTTCTTCCTCAGAGACAAAAAACGGAAGGAACGAAATTTCCAAAAGAATTGGTTTTCAAAATTTCCTCAGCTTCCAGAATCGGGTGACAGCCAGCAATGCAAGACCTGTTTGGAATCGAAACTAAAATTATCCAAACCATTTGCTACAGACACTTGGTGTACCTATATGCGCTCAAGTACCCTAACAAAATTGGGTTTATCATGTACATGCAGTTGTAGCTTTGCGTTTGAAATATGTGGGGGCCCTTGCTATAGATCGCTCATTCAATGAAAATGATGAAGCCATAACAAAACTTATGGAAATAGTGTACTTTATTGCAAAAGAATCCAGCATGGACAGAAAATTATATTCAAATTAGACTATTTATCAATAACAGGTAAGAATTAGTTGGTTTAGTTTGTCCCCCAAAATTTCCCACTGTCCCCTTGAAATTTAGGTAGATGGACACCTGTGTCCCCCAAAAATTCTGACCTAGGCACAACACTGCATCTCTTGACAAGTCAACATCTTTATGCCAGTGTGTAGGCCTACAATCACAGTAAATTTCATATTGATCTTCAAAATTTGATAATTGTAACGAAGTTCATAGTGATGATTGTGATTTCTAATGCAACAATTCATGACATTTATTTCTTTTTCAAATTCGAATTTCTTTGTTAAAGATAGATTTTGACCCTCAAATTTCTGGAAATGTCTTACTTCGACCCTTAGAAATTACCACCAAGGGGGTAAAAAAGGTCAAAACTGGGTTTTATCCCTCAAAATTTTAATGATGTATCTTGGGTGGTATTAAAAATTGTACAAATTAATTGCTTACTTCATATCTTTACAAGAAAAGGTCAGATGGTATTTGAGCCTTCGAATTTGTTCTCATGATTCACTCTTTTTTACCCCTTCAAAACCAGTAACACATAGTCAAAGAGTCAATGACTCTGAAGTTTCAAATGCTAGCACAAGCCCTAGTACTTATCATTTTCTGTTTTCATTTATCTATAGATTTTGTACTGCAACACTGAGTTTTCTGACACAGAAGGAGGATGAAATTGTTTTCGTTGTCAATCCTGTACAAAGTTGGAGATGGAAAAGCAAACAGACTTGTCTCAGCACATGAACTCACCTCCTTTGGGTTTTTCCAAAGATCAAGGTACCAAGCCTTACATACTTTGTTTAGTTAAAACCTTGATTGATAACTTGACTAATGTAGCTAAAGAAAGAGAAATTGTTGGTTAATTCATTACCAGATCATGAGATGACAAAAATTTAGACTGGTCCAAATTTAAAGAATTTATAGATAACATTTTTGAATTGATGAAATCTGTAAGAATGTTGTTTTTTTAATGGTAGAAAATGTTGTGAAGAGGTGGCTTGTAACAAGCAATTTCTTCATTTTGCACATTGTTTTTCATGACTTTTTTCTTTAGGGGGATAAAAAAAGTTGGATTGTGTTAAAATTTGTTAAGAAGTAAATGGCAATAACCTTTATGATAATCATTAAATGACTTTCATGATTTGTTCTAACTTATTTGTAATACACCATTATACTTTAATTATATGTCATAATGATCTATGTAAATAATAAAAACACATAGGAAAAGAATCATTACTCTATATTTCATTTAAATGGAATTACCACCCTTTGAAAATGAGGCTAAGTTTGAAATGCCTGTCTGTACGACACATCACACAACTATTGAAGATTTTGCCTTGAAACTTTTCAGGTCTTAAAGGTCATTAGATAATTATCTAGAAAAGTCTACATTCATTTTAGTGGAATTTTGACAATTTTTTCTATTAATTCCTGGGTAAGACTAATATAGTGCATTGTTTTATCTTTCCAGCTAAGCAAGTTTATTAAAAAAAAAATAACACATGTATTTTGTGTAATAATCAAACCCTCTATCCCATTGTGGATATTCTTTTTATTGGCATTTTGACTGTTTTGCAACAGGAAAAATTCTCGTTAAAGTTTCTTATGCAAGTAAGCACATAATGTTGTATCTTTCTAGCCACTCAAGCTTTTTTCTTTACCCTTTCCTGCACAATCCCTTGTTCTCACATCCCTCTGATTTTATACTCTAGAAAACATCATTGGAAAAGAAGAAATTGCTTGTTTGCAATTCCTTCTTTTATCAAAATATTTTCTACTGTAAAGGCTGATTACTATTCAATTTACACTCTCTTGTAATTGTCCTCTGCATTTTTTTAAATCAGCCAAGATAAAAATTTTGAAAAACAGAGACGGCTGAAGATTTCACATATTGAGTCAGTGTTATTATCAAACACTTTAGGCAAAGATTCATTACTCTTACACTGTCTTTAGTGTCATTTGACCCTGTTGTAAAAAAGAAATTCCTGGTTAGAGGTTTACTAACAGGTCTATGCATAATTTCTTATCTTTGGAACTACTCAAGCATTTCCTTTGACTCATTCCCACACAACCAGTGTTTATTCTAGGATTTCAAAAAATGTGGAGGATTTATGTGTAAAATCTACAGAATTTATAGGGATTTATAAATTCATAATCAATTAACCATTTTCCAATAATTTTGGCACACTTATGATGACCCTTGACGCTTGGCTGCTAATTTTCGAGAGTCAAAATGATGCACAGTGACAAATTTTCGAGCGTCAAAACGGCATTTTTATGAATTTCTGTGCGTCAAAACCCAAGGTCTCGGGTCAAACGAAAACCCTGATTCAGTAGAATTTTCCATGCGTCGGCATTGAATGGTTGGTTCTATCTAGCACTCGAATAGTCCATTTTTGCTTTCCACTGTCAGCTCTTGTGTTTTGTTTTCAGTGTACGAGAGTTCATGAACTTCTCCAGTAAAATAATTACTGAAAGAACAATGGTTTCATCAAGAGCTTCAGTCAAAGAACAAGGTTTGTAGATTTGTAATTGACCAATCGTGTTTGTCATTCAAAGATTCAATTAACAAACTGAATCATTTATTTAGATTGGAAGTAAAATTTGAACTTTGACATTTCTGTTGGTTTGGTGAGTTTAAACATTGTAAAGAATAAACTGTAGTTATGACCTTAAGGTTGCCAGCCAACCATTTTACTAGTCTTGTTTGTCACATTCCTGACCATTAATTTTGCAAAATAAGGCGGCTTGATATCGAAGTGGAACTTCCTGTCTGGATCAGGAGTGCGGCCAGGGGAGTCAGTGGGTCAAATTAAAAAAAAAAACTGTGTTTTAGGAGAGAACACATTGAAACTGCTTGCTACAAGCATTTTCTTCATCATCCACAATGTTTCTCTTAAGTTCTTTCTCAAGGGTCCTTAAAAAAGTGGGATTTGTTATAAATCCATTTCTTTACCTTTTATCTAGACCTCTGAGCAGAAGTTGTTGTGGATTATGTAATTAAAGGGCAAAGTACAAAACAGTACATGTTTAATAGTACAAAGTACAGTTTACAGCCGTAACCATAGCCCAGTTTGTAGCTCATCTGACTCTCAAATGTGAGATCCCTAGCTGCAGCAAATATACTTTTTTGACATATATCTCCCACCAATTTATGGATAATTTTAAACCTAAGTGGAAAGCTTGAGGTTTGGAAAGGATGTATTGGCAGTATTGGGGTGAGAAATACCAGAAATCCATGATTAAGTTTTCAAACTACTGTGATATAACTGAAATACTATTAAAAGTGGCGTTAAACACCATTCAAACAAACAAAAACAAAATGTGTAACTATACACTTAGTTGTTCTTTACTGCATCGATCTATGCGAGTTTTTCTTACTACAGATTACATATGTCATGTATATGTGAAGAGTAACAACGTAGCAGCAGTGGTGATCGGAGATCATGAATATCCACAGAGAGTAGCTCATACCCTCCTCAATAAAGTCATAGATGATTTTGAGGCCAAAGTTGACAAAAAGTTCTGGTCAATAGCCAAAGAAGAGTAAGTAGAATATCTGTATTTTTCATAGATGATGTGCGATCACAGGGCTCTGCAGACTCCAAGAATTTGGGGAGAAGTCATTTCTCACTAGTCTGAGAATTGGGAGAAGTTTTTCAAAATGGGGAGAAGTGGTGAGACTTTCAGGAGAAGTGGATCGCTTTAAAAATTAAGTTTTGCGCGTATTCCTTATTTCTATCAGAAGATAAAATAGCTTTACAACCAAGTAGTTGCATTTTATTTTATGTATTATGCAATAAACATAGAAAATACTGCTTATCCTTTCAGTCCTCAATAAAGATCTTATTCCTGTGAACAAATACTTTTGTATTTTTCATTTTTTTGGTTTGAGAATGCAAGAGTTTGATTCTGAATTTATTATTTTTAATATTTCATAATAGATTCATATGATAGAAAAAGTCAACTAATAAAAAAAAATGCAAATAGTGTACAGGCAGTCTGAATGAAACGAGTAGTGTTCCTATTTGAAGCAGAAAATGAGAAAAGATTTTATTGTAACAACATGTATTTAATCAAACCAATACCAAAAGAAAAAATTCAGACTGGTACAAATTCAAAGAAGCTAAATAAGACATTTCAAAGTGAGCTTGAATAAGAAAGAAGGTGCCAAAGAGGGTAGAAACTTGTGGGGAAAGGATAAATTGCTTGCTGCAATCATTTGCTCCTTTTTCCACAGTTTCCCATAAAAACATTTCAAGATGTCAAACTGGGGGATTGTGTGGTAATGAGTTAAAGTCTGTCCACTTGACCTGATAACATATAAATGGATAAAAATTGTCATTAATTGGTCAAAAAAGGTCCTCTGTGATTAAGTCAGTTATAGTGTGTAAAGGGTAAGGGTTACTGCTGAGTACACAAAACCAGACTCTGTACATGCAGAGGTTTAAAGTTAACACAGGATAATTTGCTCCATTTTATAGGATTACATGTTATTTAAAGGAATTATTACCAACACAAGTAAGTGAAATTTAGTTTTTGGAAAGAATATATCATTACAAGAAACTTAGGAAAAGATCGTAGCACTAGCAGCCTTTAAATTGTTTGCCATAATTTTCTTCACTTGTTACAATTAAAGCCGATAATTCAAATTGAAGGATTCTAATGAAAATGAATTTACTCTACGAAGATTTTCGGCAGAATTATTCTTCACATAGATTTCAAATTTTTAACAAAATTTTGACTTCTGGTAAATGACACAACGTCCGTAAATGTCGGCCATTATTCTCATTATGTGAAAGTAAGCAACAAATCTCGTAGACTGATGCTAACTTAATTTACAGAAATAATTAAAACTTCAGACGGGAACGGATTTTAAATAAAGATTTCTAGTGCCGATAGTATACAAAGCATTGCTGAAACCAATCAGCGTAGGTGTGAATTAAGCGAGCATGTTGACTATTAGCTGCCAGAACATACCCCTCTTTCTGATAATCTGCTGGCCTCGCGACTATCGACACACGCTTGAATTACGATCAAAGGGCTTCCGACCGGCAGTTGTATAATTGCACACTGTCCCCTACTTTTATAGCCACTGGGCCAGATTTGGTTATCACCTATCGTATCCAGGCAACTTCCCGAAAATTCTAGGCGACTTCGACTTCGCTTTGATCAGCAAATCAGGCGACATTTTATGAAACCAGGCAACTTTTTCGCCTGAGTCGCCCACTCTGCAGAGCCCTGGATCAGAGCCTTTCACTAATTCTTTGATAGTATGTATTAAAAATCAAATAACGAAGAGAGAGCATACAAGTTCACTCCAATTTCAATACACTGCAACTTCATTAAAGGGCTCTCAGTAACAGCACTCAATCCATTAAAATTCAGGGTTATCTTGGCTTCATTTTTAGCTAACCTGAGTACTCATTGTGAGCATTGTGATCGTTGAATGTCTGTCTTCCGTTGTGCATCATGCGACATCAACAATTGAAGTGTTTACCCTCCAGGGGGAACAGTTTTTACCCAATCATCATTAAATTTGGTCAAAATTATTCTTAGGTCATAAGGATGAACCCTATTGATAGTGGGAGGGTTCTATGGAAAAACACAGGAAAAGGGTCTTAATGAAAATTTCTTTATTTACACTCTAGAGGCCACAATTT
This sequence comes from Fragum fragum, assembly GCA_946902895.1. Classification (NCBI taxonomy): domain Eukaryota; kingdom Metazoa; phylum Mollusca; class Bivalvia; order Cardiida; family Cardiidae; genus Fragum; species Fragum fragum. The sequence goes on from OX336374.1 coordinate 12,866,741, forward strand.
TGCCTCAATCTTCATGAAACTTGGCCAGAATGATAAGTAGATCATAAAGATGAAACCTAATGATTATGGGAAAGTTCTATCAGAAAACACAGGAAAAGGGGCCTTAGTGTAAATTTCTTTGTTTACACTTTAGAGGCCACAATTTCCTCTCAATCTTCATAAAACTTGGTCAGGATAATTATTAGGTCATAAAAATGAACCCTATGGAATTATTGGAAGGTTCTATAGGAAAACACGAAAAAAAGGGGCCTTAATGAAAATTTCTATGTTTGCAAGATTGAAGCCGCAGTTTTGGCTCAATATTCATGAAACTGGTTATAGTTATTTGGCTCCAGTTGGATTTTTTTAATATCAGACGAATCAGGTGACTGATTTAGGACAATCATGGTCCTCTTGTTATTGCTGCCGTACTTGTTCCTGATTCAATGTTAATGCTAATTTAACTGCTGTTTTCACCATCTGATTGAATTAAATAGGAACTGTATAAAAAATGATAATTACATGAAGCAAGGTAAGAATTTCATACCTAAGAGAGGACAGTTATGTTCATCAATGCCCTAGGTCAGAAAGAATTGCTTTGTGGGTTGGGGAGATTGGTGGCCGGGGAGTGTTACTGCAAATAACTCCACTTTTTCTGCTATATCATCTCTTGAACCCCACCCATAGTATCATATCGGAGTTGCAGTGTATTTCTGTTGAAATTTGTATACAGCAGTTTGATTAATTTTCGGTTCTCAGTATTTTGACATACTTTGCATCAAGAAAAGAATTTTTTACCCTCATAATGCCTGTCTTTGCTTGCAGGAATTTTGAATCTATTTCAAATGGCATTGGTTCAAATTTACTGTGATAAAATATTATACTTATAAACTTGTTTTCATACTCAATCATTTTGTAGCTGCTATTCTTAAAGTAAATGAATGTTTTACAAATGCAATAAGTCTATATTTATATGAGTATCATATTCTATTACATAATCTGATTCTTTAGCCAAAATATCTGAAAGCATTCAAAGCGTTGAAGAAACTTCAAACATGATTTCATGATTTAATTATCAGTAGTTTGGAAATACAGATTTTCTTCTCTTGTTGCTGGACATGGTTTTACTTGTCATCTGCTTGTCCAGATTTAAAGTGTACTTGTCTGCAAAAAAAGAGAAAAGGTAAAGTTTGGATAATCATTGTTGTTAATGAACACAGCGTTTTCTTCATTAACCTTAATGCTTTTCCACCCTTCAGTTAAAAGTTTAAATTATGGTAATTTTACAGTGTGTTATTGGTTATATTTTGGACCATTCCACGATTTTCCTGTTATTTGTCACAGTGTGGTCTTGAAAAATGTTCTTGGGTGCAAGTAGAAAAATGTATATCGGACAAGCCCATGCTGGACAGGGCTGGCATGGGAATTCTATACCCTGGTTGTTCATGACAAGTTCATGATAAGTTCATGATAAGTTGTTCTATACAAAGCAATCAATGAATTGCTTTAACCAATTCCCACATTTTAATGCTTTCTTAAGCCCCAAAGAAAGAAGCTTATGAAAACACTGTGGAAAATGTAGAAATTGCTTGTTACAAACAATTTCATAAATATCCACAATATTTTCTACCAAAAAGGTAAAAAAAAATCCAATATTAAGCCAACTAGAATTTGTTGTGTGAAACATCTTCTAAATTGACCAGTCTAAAATTTTGCTGTCTGGTAACTTGCTAAGTAACTTGTCAGTTGTTGATACTAAGTCCTGGCTGCAATTGAAGCTATTCAGGCAATGGATTTACTTATGATGTGAAAAATAAATTTTGCCAAGATGTAACAAAAAGATTTTTTAGAACAATAAAACCTAATTTAACCAACCAGCCACTGTGTTAATGGGTAAATCAACTGATTTAATTATTTGAAAATCTCATTAGAATGGAGAAATTGGTTGTTTCAAGCAATTAAATTATTTCTTAAGTTGACTTAAATCTTTCCTGTAAATACTGGGGATTCGACATCACTGTGAATTATACTTGAGGAAAAATTGGGAAAAAGAAGAAATTACTTGTAACAAGAAATAATCCTTTTCCCACTACACTTTCTACCACATAGGATGGTTTCATTTAAAATTGCAATCAATTTTCAAAGTCGTCTGCAACCTCTTTCAATTTGGACCAGTCTAATATTTCAAAAAACTGGAAATTAAGACACCATTAAAACACAACCACATTTATTGATACCCTTAAAAGAAAAGTTACTTTGATAAATATTGTAGGATATGGGGTAATTTCTTAAACATTTTCTCCATTCTCACAATGTTTTCTACCTGATGTGGCATTGATTTCTTCATTTAAGTCTTAGTTGTTTTGGCATCAATATTTGAAATTGGCTTTTTTCGTCGATATCCATGAGATGATGGCATATGCTTTTACCATTGTCAACTACTCTGTCCATATATTTGTCTAATGCTTAACCTGTAACATTGCCATTTAAAGTCAAAACTATCTAAGGTGCATCATTTTATCATTGTCATTGTGTAAAAAAGATGTTTTACACAACATTGATTTGGTATTGTCTAAACATCACACTGATCTTTGTCTTTACTTACAAAATTATTCAAATGAAATTTTACCCTCTAATTGTTAATCCGGAAATCTTAGCCTTTTATGAATTAAACTTGTTTTTGTAAAATTAACAACATTATAGATTAACCCATTACCGAATGGCTAAATTTTAGAATGGCCCAAACTGAAATAAGTTGCAGACAACCATTTTAAGTTTATGATTTTTTTATTATATGCCCGTCAAAAACGGGACGTATTATGGGATCACCCGTGGTGTCCCGGCGTCCGGTTGTCCGGCAGTGTCCACTTCTTTGTCCAGAGCATAACTCTGTCACCATAAGTCAGATTGACTTTAAACTTGGCAGTTATATTCTTCTGATCATTAAACTTGGCAGTTATATTCTTCTGATCAATACGGAGTACAGTGCTCAATAACCATAACTCTACCTGACCTATTTTTAGCTCACCTGAGCACGTAGTGCTCAAGTGAGCTATTGTGATCGCCTTTTGTCCGGCGTCCGTCCGGCGTCCGTCGTGCGTCGTGCGTCGTGCGTCGTCCGTCAACAATTTCTTTAAACAACATCTCCTCCTAAACTACTGGGCCAATTTGAACCAAATTTGGCAGATATGTTCCTTAGGTGGTCCCCTTCAAAAATAGCTAAAAGAATTGAAATCCGTTAAAAACTCTGGTTGCCATGGCAACAAAAGTGAAATTTTAAAATAATCTTTAAAAATCTTCTCCTCCTGACCCAGAAGGCGTAGAGCCTTGATATTTTGCATGAAGCATCAGTATATTGACCTCTTTCAAAATAGCTAAAATCATGATCCTCGGGTCCCCAGGGGCGGAGCCCCAGGGGGGTGGGGTTTATAAAGAAATACAGAACGATTTTTTAAATGACATCTCCTCTCAAACCACTGGGCCGATTTGAACCAAATTTGGCAGAGATGTTGCTTAGGTGGTCCCCTTCAAAAATAGCTAAAAGAATTGAAATCCGTTAAAAACTCTGGTTGCCATGGCAACAAAAGTGAAATTTTAAAATAATCTTTAAAAATCTTCTCCTCCTGACCCAGAAGGCGTAGAGCCTTGATATTTTGCATGAAGCATCAGTATATTGACCTCTTTCAAAATAGCTAAAATCATGATCCTCGGGTCCCCAGGGGCGGAGCCCCAGGGGGGTGGGGTTTATATAGAAATAAAGAACGATTTTTTAAATGACATCTCCTCTCAAACCACAGGGCCGATTTGAACCAAATTTGGCAGAGATGTTGCTTAGGTGGTCCCCTTCAAAAATAGCTAAAAGAATTGAAATCCGTTAAAAACTCTGGTTGCCATGGCAACAAAAGTGAAATTTTAAAATAATCTTTAAAAATCTTCTCCTCCTGACCCAGAAGGCGTAGAGCCTTGATATTTTGCATGAAGCATCAGTATATTGACCTCTTTCAAAATAGCTAAAATCATGATCCTCGGGTCCCCAGGGGCGGAGCCCCAGGGGGGTGGGGTTTATATAGAAATAAAGAACGATTTTTTAAATGACATCTCCTCTCAAACCACTGGGCCGATTTGAACCAAATTTGGCAGAGATGTTGCTTAGGTGGTCCGCTTCAAAAATAGCTAAAAGAATTGAAATCCGTTAAAAACTCTGGTTGCCATGGTAACAAAAGTGAATTTTTAAAATAATCCTTAAGAAACTTCTCCTCCTGACCCAGAAGGCGTAGAGCCTTGATATTTTGCATGAAGCATCAGTATATTGACCTCTTTCAAAATAGCTAAAATCATGATCCATGGGTCTATTTGGGCAGACCCAGGGGGGGGGGGGTGTATAGGCATGAAGCATCAGTTCACAGACTTCTTTCTTATTTCTGAAATTATAACCCATGGAAAAAGTTTTTTCCTTCTTTCAAATCGGCACTAAAGCCTTGGAATTTGTAATTCGGACTTTTGGATTCCCAGGTTCATAGTCTTTATATGTAATTGTGGCCCACTTGTTTCATAATCCTAACCTTAACATGAAACTAGACTGTTGAAAGAAAAAGAGCCTTTATCTCAGGTGAGCGCCCCAGGGCCAACGGCCCTCTTGTTTGAGTTATTGCCCTTTGTTGTTTTTCATACTTGAATCTTGTCCAGTATAGAGTATATCTCTAAAAGTATAATAGCTAGAATCATATAACTTCATGGATGGATAGAGCTAACCAAGTGGGAGTGCAGTGTACAAGAACCATAACTCTACCTAGAATATTTTTTGAGTTATTGCCCTGTGTTGTTTTTCATACTTGAATCTTGTATGAGTATATCTCTAAAAGAATTATAGCTAGGATCATGAAAATTCATGGGTGTATAGATCTCACCAAGTTCTAGTCCAGTGCACAAGAACCATAACTCTACCTGGCCTATTTTTTGAGTTGTTGCCTTTGTTGTTTTTCATACTTGAATCTTGTCCAGAGTATATCTCTAAAAGTATAATAGCTAGAATCATGAAATTTCATGGATGGATAGAGCTCACCAAGTAGGAGTGCAGTGTACAAGAACCATAACTCTACCTAGCCTATTTTTTGAGTTATTGCCCTTTTTTGTTTTTAGCTCACCTGAGCACAAAGTGCGAGGTGAGCTATTGTGATCGGTCGTTGTCCGTCGTCCGTCCGGCCGTCTGTCCGTCCGTCCACAATTTCTTTAAAAATCTTCTCCTCCTAAACCAGAAGGCCAATCAAGCTGAAACTTTGCAGGAATGTTCCTTGGGTGAAGTTCTACAGAAGTTTTTAAAAGAATTTAATTCCGTCAAAAACTCTGGTTGCCGCGGCATGTGAAAATGGGAATCTTTAGTAAATCTGTAAAAATCTTTAAAAATCTTCTCCTCCTAAACCAGAAGGCCAATCAAGCTGAAACTTTGCAGGAATGTTCCTTAGGTGAAGTTCTACAAAAGTTGTTAAAAAAATTTAATTCCATCAAAAACTCTGGCTGCCGTTGCATGTGAAAATGGGAATCTTTAGTAAATCTGTTAAAATCTTTAAAAATCTTCTCCTCCTAAACCAGTAGGCCAATCAAGCTGAAACTTTGCAGGGATGTTCATTGGGTGAAGTTCTACAAAAGTTGTTAAAAAAATTTAATTCCGTCAAAAACTCTGGTTGCCGCGGCATGTGAAAATGGGAATCTTTAGTAAATCTGTAAAAAACCAGTAGGCCAATCAAGCTGAAACTTTGCAGGGATGTTCCTTGGTTGAAGCTCTTCAAAAGTTGTTAAAAGAATTTAATTCTGTGAAAAACTCTTGATACCGTGGCAAATGAAAATGGGAAATTTTAGAAAATCTATGTTGTCTTTTTTCTCACAGACAACAAGGACAAAAGCGTTATATTTTATATAGAGCTTAATCATATGGTTCTCTACCAAGTTTTTAAATATTTAATCTCTTAGGTCTAAAATGGCCCCGCCCTAGAGGTCCGAAGTTTGGAAAAATGGTTACTTAGAGCAATTTCAAAAGACTTCTCCTCCTAAACTATAAGGTCTAGGATATTCATATTTGGTATGGAGCATAACTAGATGGTTTTGTACTATATCACTAAAAGTTGTCTTCCTCAGGTCAAAAACGGCCCTGCACTAGGGGTCAAAAATTGGGAAAAACACAAAATTTGAGTATGTTTAGAAAAAAATTCTTCATTTTAAGGAGGAGGGCATTTATATTTTGAGTGTAGCATAGCCTGGCTGTTATCTATCAGTTTTGATCAAATTATGCCTGTAGGTTAATAAACACCCCTTCCCTGGGTGTCCAAAGTTTGTAAAAAAGCTCAATTAGACCATGTTCAATAGTCTTTTCCTCCCAATCTACAAAGTCTAAGGCATTCATATTTTGTATATAGCATAACCAGATGGTTCTCTACCATGTTAGCTAAAATGTTAGCCCTGGGATAAAACATGGCACTGCCAGAGAGGTCAAAAATTTTTGAAGACGCTCAATTAGAGCAACATCAAAAGTCTTCTCCTTCTGAAATATAAGGTGAAGGGCATACATATTTGGTATGTAGCATGACTAAATAATTTTGTACTATATAACAGGAAAATATATTCTTAGGATAAAAAATGTCTCTGCTCCTGGGGTAGAAAAATGTGTAAATTGCATTGAAAGAATTCTTTTTAAATATAGGCTCTAGAGCATTTACATTAAAAACAAAGGATAACATTAATGTTATCTACAATGTTTATATCCTTTGACAAACATGGCCCTTCCCAAGGCATCCAAAGATATGAAAAACGCTAAATAAGAGCATGTATAAGTTGTAATGCATTCATATTTTGTTGTATAGTACATCCAGATTGTTCTCTACCAAGGTTGCTAAAATTACACCCATTGAAGTTGCAGACAGTAATTAGAGTTTGATTGAAATCTAAATACAAAGAATTACAGGTAGAAAACACTGTGAGAAATGGATAAATTGCTTGTCACTCCCTTTCTCACTATGTATTTTTCAAACCTATTTTCCCTGAGGGTGACAAATTCTGGAATAGTTTGGTAATGGATTAAACTATAAAGCCAAAGGCATTCATTATTATTGTAAAACATTACTGTATTGTTTTGTACAAAGCCCAAAATCTTATATATCTTTTATAAGTTGTGTCTTCTTTATACTAAAAAGTACTGTAATTTGGAGATGCCTCAGGTGAGCGATTTAGGACCATCATGGTCCTCTTGTTCATACTTGAATCTTGTATGGAGTATATCTCTTTAAGTATAATAGCTAGAGTCATGAAACTTCATGGATGGATAGAGCTCACCAAGTGGGAGTGCAGTGTACAAGAACCATAACTCTACCTAGCGTATATTTTGAGTTATTGTTCTTTGTTGTTTTTCATACTTTGTTTGACAAAAAATATTCATTCAAAATAACCTCAGTTCTATTCAAACCCCCAGTTAATATTAAGCAGTGTTAAGGGCGTATCTTGTGACAATTTGGCACCTTGTTTTTTCCCTTTTCTGGTTAAATAACATAGCAGAAAATGAAGAAACTGCTTGTCACAAGCAATTCCTTCATTATCCACAATGTTTTCCAAAGTGTATTACCTTGGGGGTGTCTAAAAGCATCACTGGGTAGGAATGGGTTAAAATGTAGACATGACATGCTTTCCCCATGTAGCATGGTATATAACATTTTCATATCATATAAAATCAGATACACATGTAAATGCATTTGTTTTGATCCTGAAGTAGTCTTCCTTTATTCAAAAGATAATGTAATCAGATAGATATATGTTTGATATCATTTTTTACTTAAAAGAATAAATGATAAGGCAAGATTAAAAAGAACCAAAGGAGCTACAAATGAGCCATATTTAAGGACAGGTTTTGAGTAGCTGGCAAAAATATAGATCCAAGATTAAACAAAACTGAACTAAACTCTGCCCAATTAAGCTTTTATAATTTTTTTTCCACAATCTATGTCCCTCCTTTTCTTTTGAATCTATCATAGATTAGATGATATCTATCTCTTAATTTCAACTTGCTAGCAGTTTTGTATAAAAGTTCCAAAAAAATTAGTCTTATTAGTAAATTCATGTCCAATTCTTGTCTGTTTCAGTGAAATCAAGTTCCCAGAATTAGAAGAATTTTTACAGAAATACCAGGTAATTTGGACTTCTGACGCTGTGCTGTATGTTTCTTTTAGCTCTTGGATTTTTCATTTGAAAAATTTGCTAAGGTACACCAGAGATCAATTTCACACTTGACTATGACTCTTACTGTTATGAGTAGTTGTGCTTCCCACTCCGCATGAAAACATGTGGTCAGGCTCAAGATCAAGATTAAACTTGTATGACAAATATTTCCCTGCTCAAGACGAATTGTCCTTTAACCCTTTCCTGTTTTTGGAAATTATAGACTAGTCCAAATTGAAAGAGGTGAAAAGGAGGACAATGAAGACTTGATGCAATTTGAAATGAAACCATCCTATGTGGTAGAAAATATTGTGGAAAAAGGAGAAATTACAAGCAATTTTTTCTTTTTCCACAATGTTTTCTCAAGTATAAAATCATAGGATCGTAAAATCCTGTGTCTGAACAGGAAAAGGTTAACAGTGGTTTTCAAACCTGCTTGTAAAATAAGGAAGAAAGACAGCCATATTTACAGAAAAGTCTGTCAATAGCTCTGACCATTGGTAAGCTGAACAGACCTTAGAGTCAAATAAGGGTGTGTTCCTTTTTGAAATTGACCAATGGTGGCTGTTAATCAAGGAATCAATTGACCAATCAAATCATTTATTCAGGGTGGACCATTTCTGTTAACCTCTTTGTTGGTTTAGCAACTTAATGTAACTACAGCTTATTCAAGCTGTAGTTACAATATTAGGTCACCAACCAATCATTTTACTTTTTAGTTACACACTATATTCAATATGCAAGGTTCACAATATGCGAGGTTCATACAGAGGTATCTTTGAATGATGGGTATATATTAAGGTTCATTCACTAAGGTTATGGTCAAAACTTTAACCATTTATTGCCAAAATTCCCGTGACAACTTGACCTACCAGCATTTAATGTTTATGAAAGTCTAGGACTTTCAACTTTCTAGGTAGAAACATTGTGGAGAAGGAAGAAATTAGTTGATTCAAGCAATTTCTTCATTTTCCAGAATGTTTTCCAAATTGTTTTTCTTCAGGGGCGTCAAAAAGCCTCATTGTGTGGGAAAGGGTAAAAAACATAACAATTTAGTTTATTTCTAGCCTATTCAAGATACAGTGCTCATATTTGGAATGGTTATAGCTTTTATCTTTTGCTGTTTTGTGTTTCACATAGCATTCAGTTGGAAAAGTTGTTTATTCCTTTGTTCACTCTCCTTATGATATTCATTAGATTAATAAGATACTGTCTTTTTCAGAACCCAAGAGAAGCAGATGCTATGACTAAAATCAACGCTGATTTAGATGAAACTAAGATTATTTTGGTAAATTACATTTCGTTATATGATCATATCTACAAAATGCATGGTCTATGAATGCAAATTTGATACTGTTAGCATTTGAAAATTTGAACTGTGGTCTTATCTTAGTCTCTACCACCTGCTTGTTCTTTTCATGTTGATTAAATATTTAAATACAAAATAGATCTAAATTTTGACAAAAAATTAAAATTTTGTGAAAAAGAGCTAAATAATCAGGAAACAAATTTAAAGGATATTCTTCTCCCTGTATATTCCTTTTGTTGATACTTGATGCTGGATATGATATTTTTAGCTCACCTGAGTACAAAGTGCTTTTGATGAGCTATTGTAATCAGTCATCGCCTAGTGTCCCTTCATCTGTCCGTCCGTTCAAAATTACACACTCCCAGCCACTGCCATATGACTGAATTACTATTAAAAGTTGAGTTAAACTCCATTCAATCAATCAATTGGTTTCTTTTAGAAAAAATCTTTTCCTCCTGAACTAACCATGGAATTTCAACCAAATTTCACAGAAATGTTCCTTGGGTCACCCTCTTTCAAAATACTTTAACCCAATACCAGACGGCAGAATTTTAGACTGGTCCAATTTGAAAGAAGTTACAGACATCAATTTAAAGTTTATGAAATTTTGGATTTTTTCACTATCGCATAGAAAACTGTGGAAAATGAAGAAATTGCTTGTCGCAAACATTTTCTTCATTTCTCCTCAGTTTTCTGAAGCTTTTTTTCTTTGAGGCATCTAAAAGCGTCACTGAGTGGGAAAGGGTTAAAGAATTAGAATCCATAAACAACTTTGGTTGCCATGGCATTTGATTGAAAAAATAAAAATCTTCTCCACCCAAACCATAATGCCTAAAGCTTTGATATTTGGTATATATCATCATCTATTGACCCATCTGATAGTTTGTGTTTATCAATACTTATTGACCCTCTACTAAAGTACTTCAAAGAATTACCATACTCTGAAAATTAGCCCTTTTCTGTGCAATTCCTGATTTTTCATAGGAATAAAGAAGGTAATCTTTGAAAATCTTCTCCCAAACCATAAGGCCTAGAGCTTTGATATTTTGTATAAAGCATCATCTAATTACCCTCTTCCAAAATACTTCAAAGAAATACCATATTAGCCCTTTTCTGTGCAATCCCTGATTTTACATCAGAATAAAAAGGAAATCTTTAAAATTCTTCTCCCAAACCATAAGACCCAGAGCTGTAATATTTTGTATGTATCAATGCCTTATGACTCTCATCCAAAATACTTCAAAGAAATACGTTACTCTGAAAATTAGCCCTTTTCAATGTGATCCCTAATTTTACACAGTAATAAAGAAGGAAATCTTTGAAATTTTTCTTCTTCCAAACCTTAAGCCCTAGAGGTTTAATATTTGGTGTATATCAAAACCTATTGACCATCTTCCAAAATACTACAAAGAATTACTGTACTATGAAAATTAGCCCTTTTCAGTGTGATTCCCGAATAAAAAAGGATATCTTTGAAAACGTCAGTATTTTATATATATCATAAAGCCTAGAACCATCATGCTCTGAGTAATATAGGACCATGATGGTCCTCTAGTTATGATCCTGTTTTGGCACATAAAGTTTTTGTACATCTCTATATCTAGTTGTCAGTTGAAAATTCAGTAGAGATAAATTGTCTGTTACTGAAGATACATCATATTTGAGATCATTGTTCTATACAAAACTATTGATGACTATCTTGCATTCATTTGAAAAATCGAGGTCAATTTTAACCCATTACAACTCAATCCATCCTTTTTACGCCCCTCAAGAAAAAGCTTATGAAAACATTGTGGAAATTGAAGAAATTGCTTGTATCAAGCAATTTCTTCATTATCCACAATGTTTTCTACCCAAAATGACGAAAAAATTCAAAATTCTACAAACTTGAAATTGTTGTCTGCAGCTTCTTTCAATTTTGACCAGTCCAAATTCAACTGTGTTGGAATGGGTTAAAGCACATATGTCTGAAAAATTTTCCGTTTTAGGGGACATTTATGTTTCACAAACATATTTGGATTTTCTTCAGCATAATACTATAGAAGCAGTATTAGAAAGAGGAGAAAAGATTGATGATCTGGTCGAGAAATCTGAAGGTCTCAGTTTACAGAGTAAAACATTTTATAAAACAGTAAGTTATGCACCAAAAGCTTTAGTTTTCAGAGAAAAACATCTTAATAAAACAGTAAATATATTGTGACTTAAGGCCTAAGTTTACAGAGTAAATAACCTTAGCAAACAGTTTATGCAATACCCCAGACTACTTGCTGAAACAGGCTCAAATGTGTAAATAGAATAGTTTGAGAATATACAATACTTGTGTAGCCAACATGCTGTAAGTGAGACATACTTTTAACTATGACAAGTCAGTGTATGTGAATTAGGATGTCAGACAGTCAGAATAATTAAGTACAATTGTTCTCCATCATGAATAGATGTGCAATCTGAAACACATTTTCAGATATCTCCAAGGTCACAGCTCAAGATCAAACGTTCAAATATAGCTTGTCTAGAGCTTTTTGTAGATGGATTTCAAGATAAATTTGTATAGTTGTTTGCTGTTATGAGAAGACGTGCAATTTAAAAAAGAAAAAAAGATCAGATAGCCCCAAGTTCTCAGCTCAAGATTAAAAGATTAAATATTGGGCATTGGGCAAGCTTGACATGTTGTCCAATAAGAGTATGATCAAAAGTTTCAAGCAATTTTGATATTTTCTTTGATGTTCATATTGTATAGATAAAGATGCCTTGTTTATTTACGTTCAATGATGTAGTGCATTTCTAACATCTTTTTTCAGGCCAGAAAAACAAATTCCTGTTGTGTGATATTATAATGAAGGGACATGGCTTAGTTAACAGATAAATAAAGAGACCGAGCTTAGTTCAGTGGAATAACATTTACAGGTGTTGTCCATAGATATAATGGTGCTGCCCTTACAATGATACACTTACATTGGTGCAGTCAATAAAAAGGACACTTCCACTGTCTGATTAATTCCTATAAATTCTTTTTTAAATCATTTTTAAATAGTAGTAGATTTTAAGAAAATATTATAAAAAATAAGAATTTGAAGATATTAACGTAATATTGCTTTTACACATCCCATAAAATCCCTTTTTTCTTTTTCTTTTTTGTGACTCACGTCATAAGATGATGGGACTGTTCTACATTGGAAAGGGATGGAAAAGATCATTTAAATCAGATAAAAGGTATATAGGGAAGACAACTTTATGAGAACAGGCAAAATTACTTGTCACTAGCAATTTCTCTTTCTGATAATTGTAAAATTAATCTGCACTATGCTTCTTGTGAGCTTTCGTTGCTATCATAACTGGAATACCAGATGATTATAATAAACAATTGTCAGTCAACATGTAAAAACAATTATCATCAGATTGATTGGCTTGTGCAAAAACATCTTAAGCATCTATGAATTGTATAGACATTTACAATGTTTTTGCATCAACCTGTCGATATAAATTGAATTTTTTTCTTTACACCTTCTCCTAAATTTGTACTGCATATTTCCATAGATGTTTTTTTTTTACATTTTAAACGCAGCAACAATTCAAAATTGTTTTTATTGTATAAAGCAAGGTTTAAAAGCAAAATAATTCAATACTATAGTCTAGTTTGTTTGAAATATAGAAAAGGCATAAATAAATGAACTTGCATACGAAAATTGTTGAAAGTTGTTCAAACTAATCATCAATTGATGAAATTTTAGACTATTCCAAATCAAAAGAAATTGCAGACAACTATTTCAAGTTTTTGTTTTCTTAAAAAACTTTGTAGTTTGAAAACATTGTTAGAAATGAAGAAATTGCGTATTATAAACAATTTCATCATTTTCCATGATGATTTCTCAATTTTTGCTTGAGGGCCGTAAAAAGGCGTAGATAAGTTTGATTGTGAGGTAAATGGTTGTAAAAGTGGACCATATTTTGTCTGATTTTGATGCCTTGTTTTCCTGTAAGTTATTTGTTGTTGTACAAAATATTGTTGCTATATTACCACTGTGTATAAGTGAAAGTGTAGTGTACATATTGAAAGATTGTGACTGTATACATCAAGATTTGATCATTACTTATGACCAGATGACAAAATTTTAGACTGGTCTAAATTCAAAGAAGTTGCAGATGTCTCTACATAGATGATGGTCTTTATTATTGGACAAACAATTTCTTCATTCTTTAGGTTTTTTGGTAGGAAACAGTGTGGATAATGTAGAAATTGCTTTAAACCTTTCCTGTTTTGCAAAATATATGACCTGTTCAAATTCAAAGGTTTTGCAGACGAAAATTTAAAGTTGATTTTATTAAAAAAAAAACTATTCAGTGGGGTAGAAAATATTGTGGGAAAGAGGAAATTGCCGCAGTTAAAAATTTACTTCTGGTCTTAATGCATAAATTAATTGTCAAGCGCTTTTGTAATTGACAGTCAAGATTTGTCAATCATTTCTAAAGTACAGAGGATCATAACACCCTAAAACCTTAAACTTGTCGAAATGATTTATGATATTCAACGGATTGGTGAAAAACTTTTGCAGGTGCCTGTATATTCATAGTTACTTATTATAAGTTTGAGGAAACCCATTGATTAAACAATTACCAGATGGCATAATTGTTCACTGGTTCAAATTGAAAGGGCCGCCGTCATAGCGCAGTTGGTAGCGCGTCGGACTGTCATTCTAGAGGTCCCGGGTTCGATCCCCGATGGCAGCACTAATCCTTTCCGACTATTTGTCTCCCACCAATGGGTTGATAATCGTAGACCTATGTGGGATAGCAGCTGGAGGCTTGGAAAGGATGTGATGGTGGTACTGGTGTGAGAAATACCAGGAATCCATTGTTAGGTGCTCCAGCCGCCGCGATATAACTGAAAGATTGTTGAAAGCGGCGTAAAACACCATTCAAATAAACAAACAAATCAAATTGAAAGGGGTTGCAGATGAAAATTAAAGTTTATGATTTTTTTTTTCAAACCATTCCCATACAATCCTGTTTTTGTATGCACCTCAAAATAAATGCTTTGGTAAATATTTTGGGAATGGAAGAAAATTTTTGTTACAAGCAATTTCTTCATTATCCATGATGTTTCTATCTGCAACTTTTATGAATTTGGAAAAATCTAAAATTTTGATGTCTGGAAAAGGGTTAATGAAATATTGATTAAATAATGAATTAGATTACAATTGTCTCTTCTCACAATATTTACCATAATTCTTCGTCTTGGCATATCTTCAAGAACTAATGTAAAACAAGTTAATTTTGTTTCCCTAAAGATTAAATAAATAACCAAGGGCAAACACCGTACAACAAAACAGTGCATATAAAACTCAGTTTGATGTAAGTCTTCTGTCAAATTGAAGAATTCATGATAACTGTGTTTTTGAAAGAAAAAATCAAATCAACAAAAACGTCTCAGAGCAGCAACTTTATGCCAAAAAGAGATGTCAGTAAAAAAAACAATATAAATTTAACCCATTCCAACACAATCCTGCTTTTTTACGTCCCTTGAAAAATGCTTAGGAAAACATTGTGGAAAATTATTATTATCATTATCCACAATGTTTTCTACCCTAAAAAACAAATAATTTTTTAATTTTTACAACCATAAAATGTCATTTACAAGTTCTTTCAAATTGGAACAGTCTAAATTTTTGTTGTGTGAGAAGGGTTTAGCTATTGTACTAAGTTAAGGGCAGAAAATTCCAAAACAATTTTAGTGATCAAAAAAAAAAAAAAAAAAATGTACCCTTCACAACTAGACATCATAGGGATTAAATATGGCATGTTTCAGTTCATCCCAATTGAAACTATAGGATGAGTTGCACACACACAAAAATTTGCTATGACACAAACAGAGACAGAACAACTAGGACCACAATGCCTCCAGGCATTTAATACACAACTAATGGATGTGCAATTATGAACAAACTTTAACGAGGCATAATTGAAAGCACTCTTTTGGTTCTGTGTATTCTGTTTTAGATGTCATGATTTACCATTTAGAATCCCTCAATGTTAAAAGCTTTTAGAAATAATCTAAAATTTCACCAACTTGTTGTCTGCAACTCCTTTTAATTTGGACCAGTCTAAAATTTTGTCATCCGTTAATGGGGTGAAGGTTTAATATATTGGATTAAGTATCACTCAGTGACTCTCTTCAAAATTTGTTTAACCCATTCCCAATTAGTGACACTTTTAGACACCCCCAAAGAAAATACTTTTGAAAACATTATGGAAAATGAATTTCTTCATTTTCTAAAATGTTTTCTTCCAAGAAAGTTGAAAAAATCCGAAATTCCATACACTGTTAATTGTCGTCTGCAACTTTTTTTCGATTTGGGCCAGTCTAAAAAAATTTCTTTCTTGTGGGTTAAACAATGTTCCACGTTTAAATTCTGTTTGATTTAGAATATGGTCCTCCTGTTAGAAAATGAAATGTACGACTTCTTTCAGTATGAACTGATCTAGAATTTGGGGTTCATTAAACTATGTCAACTAATTTGTGGGCAGAATCTGCCTTTACCAGCAATCATTTTTCACACCCCAGCTGTACCAAAAGAAAGAAGCAAAATCATCATTTCTTCTCTATTTCGTGGAATTTAATCAGGAATTTTTTTATTGTATTTGATAAATTAATTGTTAAAACACACCTTGTTACAAGAAAAAATACATTAAAAAAGACACAAGAATTTTACACCAATATCACCATATATTACACATCTATTACCTGGACATCAAGCTTTTAAAACATTGTGCATAAATGAGAAAATAATAGTATTTCTTCTTTTCCCACATACTTTTCCATCAAGTTTTAGAAAAAAGTCAGTAAATTTATATCACATTTGTCACTTATAATGGAAATAAAATGTAAGATATCTATAACCTTCATGATATTTGTCACAAAAAGTATTGTTTCTATTCCATAAAGGTCTGGCTATAAACAGTAAAAAGTAAATCAAATTTCATAATAAGTAAAGCTGCACCAGGGTAATGATATTATTTATTTCATGTGCAACAAATCTTTCTGCGAGGCTCCGGAGATGTAGGTCTATGAATCTGTACTAAAAAAAAAACAGACTATCATTATTGTTGAGAAAGTTTTAGACTGATCCAAATTGGAAGAAGTTGCAAACAACAATTTAAAGCTTAAGAAATTTCAGACTTTTTTAACTTTTGGGGTAGAAAACATTGTGGATAATGAAGAAATTGAAGAGTTGATGTATTGTGATGTTAGGGCATTCCTTTAAAAACAACACAGACATGGTTTTTGGTATTCTGCACCCAGCATAGAGATTCCTCAGGTGATGTTATAAACTTTTGAAGCCTTTTGTAATGCTAGTGTAATATAATGATGTCATTAATTTGTCATGGCAACGCAAGAAAAGGCAAAGTTCAGTGAGACCGAAAGACTATGCCATTAACAGTTGAATTACGCTGTTGGGTCAATTTCAAAATTTCTTGGGGGGAGGAGGAAATACCTTAAAGAATTAACTTAAAGAGGAATTGTATTTTGCACATATTGTGCTTGTCAAACTTTTATAAATGATTATTATTTAAAAACTTGTACAGATTTATGCCATGAAAATTATAGATACAAAAATAGATTATATTGTAATTGATGTAAATGATATATGTTCAGTAATTGTACTGTGTACATTGTAATACATGTGATATATTTCAAATGAAAAAAGTGATAACCAATTTTGTTTTTTTATGTTTTTTTTACCCCCACAAAGTAAACCCTTCCCTGTTTAATCCCTGGTTTTTACCTCCCTGTGAATTCATATTGGAGAAAACATTGTTAAAATAGCAATTTCTTCTTTTTCCACAATAGTTTCTACTCCAATGAATGGTTATTTTTCAAATTCAATCCTATTAATTGTCGCCTGCAAAACCTTTGAATTTGGACAGGTACAGGTACATTTTTATGCCCTAGCATTGATAAGATCTGGAGCATATTGTTTTACCGGTGTCTGTCGGTCTTTCTGTCCATCCGTCTGTCTGTCTGTCTATTTGCAAAACTTAACCTGCCAACTAAACATTTTCCTGTAACTTCAACCTTGATTTAGTTACAATGCTAATATTTGGTATGTAGATAGGTCTCAACAAGGCGCAACTGGGGAAGGTCATTTTATCAAGGTCAAGGTCAAAATTTTAACCCTTTTCCTGTTTCTAAAGAATTCCTGTTTTGGGGGTATAGTGTTTCACAAACACATCTTGTTTACTTTAAAAACAGAAAAGGGTTAAGGGTGGGGTTTACTGGAATCAGCATATTGGTCACTTGATTGGTCTCTCTGCAAAATCTTATACGGAAAACTCCTCCTACAGTTTCAGTCCAATTGACTATTTGATGGCCCCTGCCCACTGACTCCCTAGGAAGTTCCGCTTCGATTTTTTACTGTGTTTATTTGCAAAATTTATGGCCAGGAGCATGTAACTAAAAAGGAAAATTGGTTGGTGACCTAAACATTGTACTTACAGCTTGAATAAGATGTGTTAGGGCATTTAAATTGCAAAAAAAAATTAAGCTCTCCTGAGCACCAAATGCTCATTGTTAGGTATTTTGATCACCTTGGCTGATGTGTGTCAACAATTTCTTTAAATGTCTGGGCCAATTTCAGCCATTTGGCATGAATGTTCCTTAAGTGTGCCCCTTTAAAAACAAGAGGACAATGATGGTCCTACATAGCTCACCTGAGTCATCTGCAAATACAGTACTTTTTTGTACAAAAAAAGACAATCTTGAGCCAAATGAATAAAGTAAATGTAAGATTTTAGGCATAGTACAAAACTATTGAATAATGCTAAAC
The DNA here is from genome assembly GCA_946902895.1 of Fragum fragum. Taxonomy (NCBI): domain Eukaryota; kingdom Metazoa; phylum Mollusca; class Bivalvia; order Cardiida; family Cardiidae; genus Fragum; species Fragum fragum. The sequence goes on from OX336374.1 coordinate 12,885,050, forward strand.
AAAAAATATGAATGCCTACGGCTTTACAGTTAAATCTTTTACCAAACAATCCCATATTTTGATGCCCTCAAAAAAAATAGGCTTAAAAAACATTGTGAGAAAGGGAGAACTTGGTAGAACCTCAACCATGTTTTCCATTTCTCACGTTTTCTACCCTAAAAAGTCCTTGTATTTAATTTTCAATCAAACTTTAATTATACCCCCCAAAGTTATGGGGGGTATACTGGAATCAGGTTGTCTGTCTGTCTATCTGCCCAGGGACATAATTTTGAGTCTTCATCTTCTCCCATATTTCAAGACTAACTTTGCTGAAACTTTACCGAAATCTTCCTTGCAATGGGAACTTGTGCACCTGCAATTTTCATAATGATTATTAATCAACTGTTTCAGGAGTTATGCCCCTTTGAATTATTATCCTAAATAGAATGTATAAAATGGTGTTCTCTCTGTAGCTTAAACAACTGGACAGATATTGATCAAACTTAGCAGGAATGTTCCTTTGGTCAAGCTCTTCCAAAGTTGTTCAAAGAATTTAATTCCATGCAGAACTCTTGGTTGCAATGACAACAAAAAGGATGAATTTCAGAAAATGTTCAAAATCTTCTCTGAAACCATAAGGCCTATAGCTTTGATATTTGGTATGTAGCACCCCCTTCAACAAAGTTATGGGGTGTATACTGGAATCAGGTTGTCTGTCTGTCCATCTGTGGACATAATTTTGAGTCCTTATCTCCTCCCACATGAAACTTTACCAAAATCTTCCTTGCGATGAGATCTTGTGCACCTGCAATTTTCATAATGATTATTAATCAACTGTTTCAGGAGTTATGCCCCTTTGAATTATCATCCCAAATAGAATATATAAAATGGTGTTCTCTCTGTAGTTAAAACAACTGGACAGATATTGATCAAACTTAGCAGGAATGTTCCTTTGGTCAAGCTCTTCCAAAGTTGTTCATTGAATTAAATTCCATGCAGAACTCTGGTTGCCATGACAACAAAAAGGGCGAATTTCAGAAAATGCTTAAAAATCTTCTTCTCTGAAACCATAAGGCCTACAGCTTTGATATTTGGTATGTTTCATCATCTAGTGGCACTCTATCACAATTTTCAAATTATGGCCCGTGGGTCAAAATTGGCCCTTCCCCAGGGGGCACAAGTTTTACATAGGTGTATATAGTGAAAACTTTAAACATCTTCTCCGAAACAGAAGTGCCAAAAGCTTTAATATTTGGTATGTAGCATCATCCTATGGACCTTTACCAAGATTTTTTAAAATTATGGCCCCCAGGTCAAAATTGGCCTATCCCCTGGGGTCACAATTTCTACACAGGCTTATAAAGTGACAACTCAAATATCTTCTTCTCCAAAATCATAAGGCTTACAGCTTTCATATTTGGTATGTAGCATGGTCTGGTGGATCTCTATCAAGATTGTTCAAATTATAGCCCCAGGGTCAAAATTTGCCCGTCCCTGGGAATCACAAGTAATTGAAGTTTTACATAGGTGCATATAAGTGAAAACTTCTAAAAATCTTCTTCTCCAAAACAGAAAGAGCTACAGCTTTGATATTTGGTATGTGGCATCATCTTTTAATTAATTATTTCAGGAATTATTTCCCTTTGAATTATTATTCTATATACGGGTAGAATTTATGGAGAATATAAATTGTGTCTCGCTTCTTCTACAGTTCTTACCCAATTTTGCTGACTCTTTAATGGAGTCTGCAGCTGCAGTTTCCATTATGATTAACTATATAAAGAGTTATGCCCCTTTGATTTATTTTCTTATATACAATATATAGAGAATAAATCATAACTCCTGAACAGGTTGACAGATTAAAAAATAAAAGTGGTTCACATGTTTATTTTAGATCATAAACGCCATGTTCAACGTTGCACGAAGTCCATGATTTCCATCTTCAATGTTGAACAAAATCCCTATTTTTTTTAGTCAATGCCCCTCATTGACTTAAAATTTGTAAAAATAAAAATTGTCCACTTGTTAAATCATGAATGGCCAACAATTCAATGGTTACAATTTGGCCTCATTTAAAAAGAGGCGGCAGTGGGGGGTATTCTTCAGCCCTTAGAGGCGATAGTTCTAGTTACCATCTGCAAATTCTTTTATTGTGGACCAGTTTTAAAATGAGAGGACTCTGAAATTGCCATAATTGATAATTTTATCAAACTTGGGGCCTCTGGGCAGGACCATTTTGACCCATTTTAATTTTATAAACCTTGGTAGAGAATAATCTGGATGTACCATAAACAAAACATACTACTACTAATACACTGGGAGAGGAAGATATTTGAACGTTTTTGATGCTTGGGAAGGGCCACATTTATCCAAAGGGGTATAACTTCAAGAAACACAGTAGATAACAATAATATAATGCCATGTTTTTATTATAAATGCTCTAGGCCCTTTATTTAAGAAGATTTTTTTCAAATTGAGTGATTTTTTACCCGTGGAGCAGAGACATTATTTATCCTAAGAGCATATTCTCCTGTAGCACAGTATTATTTAGTAATGCTTTATACCAAATATGAATGTCCTTAACCTTATACATTTGTATTTCAGAAGGAGAAGACTTTTGAACTTGCTCTTATTGGGTAGTTTCCCAAATTTTCGACATCTGGGGTAGGACCATCATATTTATTAAAGGGCTTTGATTTTAACAAACATGAAAGAGAACCATCTGGTTATGCTATAATACCAGACATAAATGCCTTAGACTTCATAGACTGGGAGAAGAAGACTGTCGAAAAAAGTCGATATATTGTATACAGAGTTTTCGCAATTTGATATTGTATCATTCTCTGAAACTTTGCTTAATGACTCTTGTCCAAACAACATACTACTTTTTCCATTTTTTTAAGTTTTCGGAGAGAAAGGACAGAATACACGATAGATATAGAGGCGATATCATTTATGTCAAAAATAATCTGTCTTACACCAGAATATTAGACCTTGAATTGCCTAAGCTTGAGTCCATATGCATATGGATAGAGATAAAACTCAGTAATAAAAAACATATTCTTTACGGAACTTTTTATCGCCCTCCAAATTCAAACGCTGCTTATACTTCACTAATAGAAGACTCAATCGGACTGACTTGTGACACCAACATATCAAATATTATCATTACTGGTGACTTTAATTTTAATCAATTTAAATCCACACTTTTTAACAAAATACAAAACTTGTGTAATCAATATAGTCTTATCCAGTGCATCAATGAATCTACCCATTTTACAGAAAATTCATCTTCAATTATAGATCTTCTAATAGTCTCAAACAAAAGATCATTGCTTACCTCTGGTGTTGGTGATCCTTGTTTTGATAATAACATAAGATATCACTGCCCTATCTATGGCGTTTTTAATTTTATCAAGCCACAAATTAAGTCCTTCAAAAAAAAATTGGAAATATGACCAAAGAAATTGTGATGAAGTCAGGCATGAATTATGCCAAATTAATTGGAATACAATATGCGTTGATTATATCGATAATTATGCAGAGAAACTAACTTACCTACTTAAAAACTTATTAGAAAAACACATTCCTTTTAAGGAAGTTCTTATTAGGCCTATAGATCTATTATGAATTAACACAACAATTAAACAAAAAATCCGTCAGAGAAAAAGGGCTTATAAGAAAGCAAAATTTAGTAACAACCCTGCGCATTGGTCTAACTTTAGGAAATTAAGGTATGAAAAAATAACAATGATACGTCAAGCAAAAAAAATCCAACTTTCAGAATATATCCAATAAATCAAATTCAGGTCAACTTAAATCTAGTAGCTGGTGGAAAATGTTGAAGTGCCTACTCAGTCAAAAACAAAATTCTCCTATACCACCTCTTTTTGATATCTCAAAAGACGAGCTTGTCATGGAAAATCATGAAAAACCAAACATTCTTAACAATTATTTTGCATCTATAACTTTAATAGATGACATGTCTAATAAGATTTCAACGACTAACATTCAACATGATGAAGCAAATCTTGGTTCTATATACAGTATTCAGAGGTACTAGATGTTCTAAAATCTATTTCTGTTAACACTTGTCATGCTGAACCTGGAATATTCCGGTTTCGGCAGGAGGTGTAGACCAAGATCAGACTGCACATCTTGGTCTACACCTCCTGCTTGTATTTTTCCTGCCAGAGTTGTTTATGAAGTTGATTTCCAAAAGAAATATTGATTTTTGAACAATAAGTTCTTTCAGCCCTTTGATTTGACAGCATTTCAGTTAGGTAAGTTATACAGCATGACAAGGGTTAATAAAGCTTCAGGACAGCATTAGTAATCGTGTTCTACCTGACTGTGCACATCAATTAGCACATTCAACAAATCACTAGACTTAGGAGCTATTCCAATCACATGGAAAATATCCAGTGTTTGTCCAACTTTCAAGTCAGGTGACCCATCTTTACCCTCAAATTATTGACCGATATCACTTCTAAACACCATGGAAAAAGCTTTTGAAAGAAAAGTATTTAAACATTCTTCAATTTCTTCAGTACAACAAATTCTTTACTCCTCATCAGTCGGGTTCCTTCCAAAAGATTCAACAGTCAATCAATTATCAGTTTTATACAACACTTTTTGTAAATATTAGATGACGGCCTTGAATTTTGTGTTCTTTTTTTCGACATAGGTAAGGTATTTGATAAAGTCTGGCATAAAGGCTTGATATTTAAACTTGGGCAAGCTGGTTCTATTTTACAAACAGATATCAAAAAAATTGAAAACTGGGCTAATACATGGCTTGTAAAATTTAATCCATCAAAATCAGAATCTATCATTGTATCAAAAAAACATTCAAAACCAGCACATCCTACCCTTGATATGTCAGACGAAGTCATACCAAATTTAGATATACATAAGCATCTGGGGCTTCGTATTTCAAATAATGGATCATGGGATCGACACATAAAAATAACCTAGAACAAGAGGACCATGATGGTCCTAAATTGCTCCCCTGAGTATGATGGTTCATGGCTTTGTAATAATTATTTTGGAGAATAGGATTTAAGATTTCTCATTTAATCCTAGGTATACTAATGATCCCACCATATAGCACTAATTTCCTGAATATGGTAATGCTTTGAAGTATAGACATCAATACATACAAAGTATAAAAGCTCTAGGCCTAATGGTTTAGGAGAAGAAGGTTCTCAAAGATATCATTATTTATTCCAAACTAAAATTAGGGATTGCACTGAAAAGGGCTAATTTTCAGAATAGGGTAATTCTTTCAAGTAATTTGGTAGAAGGTCAATAGTTGATGATATGTACCGAATATAAAAGCTCTAGGCCTAATGTTTGGGAGAAGAAGACTTTAAAAGATTTCCTTCTTTATTCCTTTGATAAATTAGGGATCACACAGAAAAGTGCTAATTTTCAGAATACAGTTTTTCTTTGAATTATTTTGGTAGAGGGTCAATGGCTGATGATATGTACCAAATATCAAAGCTCTAGGCTTAATTGTTTGGGAGAAGAAAACTTTCAATGATTTCTTCTTTATTCCTTGTAAAATCAGGTATCGCACAGGAAAGGGCTAATTTTCAGAATACGGTAATTCTTTGAAATATGTTGGTAGAGGGTCAATAGGTGATGATACACACCAAATGAAAAAGCTCTAGGCCTTATAATTCGGAGAAGAAAATTTTCAAAGATTTCCTCCTTTATTCCTTTGTAAAATCAGGAATCCCACAGAAAAGGGCTAATTTTCAGAATACAGTTATTCTTTGAAGAATTTTGGTAGAGGGTCAATGGCTGATGATATGTATCAAATATCAAAGCTCTAGGCCTAATGGTTTGGGAGAAGAAGATTCTCAAAGATTTCCATCTATCCTCCTTTGTGAAATCAGGAATCGCACAGAAAAGGGCTAATTTTCAGAGTACGATAATTCTTTTAAGTATTTTGGGTTAAAGCCATGCAGGCTTTAAAACTCAAGCTTGATCGAAATACACTTCAAACTATATATTTTTCATTTACAAGACCTATATTAGAATACACCGATATTATTTGGGACAATATTTCTGAAAACCTCAAAACTGACCTGGACAAAATACAAAATGAATCTGCAAGAATTGTAAGTGGTTGCACTACAATGGTCTCTTTAGAAAACCTAACAAGAGAAGTAGGCTGGGAAACGTTGAGATTTAGAAGAAAAAAGCACAAGCTTATTGTGTTTTTTAATTTTGAAATGGTTCAAAGTATTACCCCTGATTATTTGTCTTCTCTTGTCCCTGATAGAATAGACAATACGTTACACTATAACTTATGACGAGCTAATAATCTTCAAGGTATTCCTTGTAGAGCATCCTGTATGAAAAATCATTTATACCGTACACAATTGACAAATGGAATAATTTGCCTAAAGAAATTCGAGACTTGGAATCTTTGAGTGCATTTAAAAATTATCTTGATAGGGATAAGCCAATACCAAATAAACTTTATTTCGTCGGTGAAAGAAAGTTTCAACTTCAAGTAATCCATACTAGAATAAGAACTAAATGTAGTGCTTTGAATTTAGATTTATTTAGTAAACATTTGATCGATTCCCCACTTTGTCAATGTGGTGAAGTTGAAAGTAGTCAACACTTTTTCTTTGATTGTACCTTTTAAACCGGGATAAGAAACAAATTACTTTGTTCCCCAATATCTCTAAAATTAATCTGGATGTTCTGTTGTACAGTGATGATGATACTTACAACGAAAATGTCAGATTATTCTTAGAAGTACAGGCCTTTATCAGGGAACCGGATAGCAGTAGATTCTGATTTAAGATTGACAAAGAAGGTTAAATTTTCATATTGTCCTTTCTTCATGTTTCAGATATAATTTTACAATTTTTCAAGTTTCTTGGTAGAAAATATTATAGAAATTGAAGAAATTGCTTGCGGCAAGCAATTTCTTCATTTTCCTGTATTTTCTAATTGCATTTTCTTCAGGGGCGTCAAAACATCCTCATGTGGGAATGGGTTAAGAGGCAGTAATTATACTAAACACAAAAGCTGGTTTTTACACAATATTTTAATTGCCATTATATCAATCTGCCATGACATGTATTAACATGTAAAATATCACTTAATCAAATGGTAAAAAGTTCTAAGCTATAATGCTATAGAGGACCATCTGGAAACCCCCCAAAAATATTGTTATCCTGATAAGTTCTTGATGAAACTTACTATCAGTTATACCCAAGAACAGGCACCAAATAACCAATCAATTAAGTTACAGTAACAATTTTTCTGAAAAATTCCATTAACCCATTCCCCCTTGACAAAATTTTAGACTGGTCCAAATTGAAAGAAGATGCAGATGACAATTTCAAGTTGATGGAATTTTGAATTTTTTCTTCTTTTTGGATAGAAAACATTGTGGAAAATGAAGAAATTGCTTGATACAAGCAATTTCTTCATTTTCCACAATGTTTTCTTAAGTTATTTTCTTGAAGGGTGTAAAAAGGAGGGATTGAGTTGAAATGGGTTAAATGACATTTCAGTTCATCGTTTTGACTCTTAAGAAATACACCTGAAGAAGTAGTTGGAAAAGGAGAAATTGCTTGGTTATATATATCTCATATATCTCATTTTCCCAAAAACACATTTATTTCTATTTCTATCCACAGAGACACATTTCAATTCAAACCAACTTTTACCTGTTTTCTCCAATGTCTGTAATTTTATTAAATGCTGCCTTCAGACAAATGGGCAAAATATTTTTGATGAAGTTCCCAACTGATTCTCTTGAGTGTGACTGTGTACGTTTGTACAAATGGATTTCTACTCAAACCAACACTATATAAGATATTGTGAACTGGAGCTTTAGACTTTTCGTATACACACGTCCAGGTACTCTCAAAATATTAACCCACTACCATACAACAAAATTTTAGACTGGTCCAAATTGAAAGAAATTGCAGTTGAGAATTCATAGTTAATGGTATTTCAAAAAAGTTGCAGATAATTTTTGTTTAATGAAATTTCGAAAATCTCTGTCTTTTGGGTTAGAAAATATTGTGGATAAAGAAGAAATTGCTTTTAACAAGTAATTTCTTCATTTTCCACAATGTTTCCTTTTCTTTTTTCCTGTGGTTGTCAAAAAGCCTCATTGTGTAGGAATGGGAAAATAGCTGAAAATTTACATTTTCAGGTATTATCTAATAACAAATATGGTATTCCTCTCTAACAACATATCTTAACCCTTGTCATGCTGTATAAATTACCTTACTGAATTGCTGTAAAATCAAAGGGCTCAGAGCACTGATAGAACTTGTTGTTCAATATTCAATATTTCTTTTAGTAATTGATTTCATGACAAAATCTGACAGGAAAAGTACAAGCAGGAGATGTAAACCAAGATCAGACTGCACTTATGTGCAGGTTGATCTTGGTCTATACCTCCTGCCAAAACCAGAATATTCCAGGTTCAGCATGACAAGGGTTAAGTTTGGCTCCTAAAACCATAACAGCAAAATCCCATACTCTGTAATTTAATTACAGAAACCATTGTGAGAAAAGGAGCAGTTTCTTCTTTGATAATAATTTCTTCCCTATATGGCACTTAACTGTATCCCCTTTTCAATTTTGACCAGTTTAAATTGTTGTGATAAGCATAAACTATCATAATTTAATACATAAGCACATTTCACTGAAATAAATTCATCAACAAACACAAAACACAAGTTTTTTATCCCTTTAACCCATTCCAGCACAATTCTTTTTTATGCCCCTAAAGAAAACAACCTTGGAAAACATGGAATATGATTAAATTGCTTGTAACAAGCAATTTTTTTATTTTCCACAATGTTTTATTCCTTGTAAGACAAAATATTTCATATTCATTATCTTGAAATTGTTTTTTACTTATTTTCCACAATGTTTTATTCCTTGTAAGACAAAATATTTCATATTCATTATCTTGAAATTGTTTTTTACTATCTCTTTGAATTTGGACCAGTATCAAATACTGTCAAATGGCAGTGGGTTATATTCTTTCAGTATTGTGAGTAAAAGCATGAAAGATTTAACCCATTCTCACACAATGATCTTTTTAACCCTTTCCCGTTTTTGGAAATTTTAGACTAGTCCTAATTGAAAGAGGTTGCAGAGTACAATGACAAATGGATGCCATTTGAAATGAAACCATCATATGTGGTAGAAAATATTGTGGAAAAAGGAAAAATTGCTTGTTACAAGCAATTTCTTCTTTTTCCACAATGTTTTCACAAGTATAAAATCACAGGAACGTAAAATCCTGTATTTGAAAGGGAAAGGGTTAAATGCCCGATATGGAAACTTTGGAAAAATTGTTACAAGCAATTTCTTCATTATCAACATTGTTTTCTACACAAATAGACAAAGATTTTTAAAGATTCCATCAACTTTAAATTGTCGTCTGCAACTTCTTTTGAAATTGGACTGATCTAAACTTTTGCTGTATGGTAATGGGTTAATGAATATAAAAAGTTGAAGGATCATTGCTGTCAAATTAAGGGATCAATCAATCAATCAACAATTCATTGCATTAATTTATCCCATTCCAACTCGATCCCTCCTTTTAAGCCCGAAAGAAAATAGTTCTGAAAAACTATTTGGAAAATGAAGAAATTGCTTGTGACAAGCAAATTCTTCATTTTCCACTATGTTTTCTACTCAGAAAGACAAATATTTAAAAAAATTCACTATTTGAAATTGTCGTCTGCATCTTCTTTGAATTTAGACCATTCTAAAATTTCACTGTGTGGGAATGGGTTAAACCAGAATTGAATTCTGGGCTCTAACATTAGTGGACATTCATTTGAAGCATTATTGTTGGTTTGGCAACTTAAATGTCACAACTGCAGCTTTCCAAGCAGTTATTATGACGTTCAGGTCACCAACCAACCATTTTCAGTTTTTTGTTACATGTAACTTGCTGTAACTTTTGCAAAATAACACTGTTTAACCCATTACCAGACTGCAAAATTTAAGACTAACCCAAATTGAAAGAAGTTGCAGACGACAATTTAAAGTTTATGAAATTTAGGATTTTTTCAACTTTCTTTGAAGAAAACATTGTGGAAAATGAAGAAATTGCTTGTAACAAGCAATTTCTTCATCTTCCATAATTTTTCGCTTTTTTTTCCCCCTTAAGGCCATTTAAAAGCGTCAATAAGTGAGAATGGGTTAGTATCAAAGTGGAACTTCCTGTGGGACCTAGGTGGGCCTGACCAAAGATCCCTTAATTACGTAAAAGCACACATTATTTATGAATAATAATATGAAAGCACACGATAATGTAAAACTGTACAATGACCATGATGTATAAATGAACGAGTAAAGGGAGTTCTTCAAATTATCTGTCCTTTTAGCCCTTTCATGTTTTGCAAAATTTTAGACCTGTCCAAATTCAAAAATTTTGCAGAAGAAATATTAAAGTGGATTTAATTTAAAAAATAGCCATTCAGTGGGGTAGATGATAATTTGGGAAAAGAGGAAATCGCTTCTTACAAGCAATTTCTTCTTTTCTACAGTGTTTTCTCAATCATTAAATCACAAAGATGTAAAAACTAGGTGTTAACAAGGTGCCAAACTGTCACAAGATACGCCCGTCAAACTGCTTAATATTAACTGGGGGTTTGAATAGAACTGAGGTTATTTTGAATGAATTTTTGGTCAAACAAAGTATGAAAAACAACAAAGGGCAATAACTCAAAATATACGCTAGGTAGAGTTATGGTTCTTGTACACTGCACTCCCACTTGGTGAGCTCTATCCATCCATGAAGTTTCATGATTCTAGCTATTATACTTTTAGACATATACTCCGGACAAGATTCAAGTATGAAAAACAACAAAGGGCAATAACTAAAAAAATAGGCCAGGTAGAGTTATGGTTCTTGTACACTGCACTCCCACTTGGTGAGCTCTATCCATCCATGAAATTTCATGATTCTAGCTATTATTCTTTTAGAGATATACTCCGGACATGATTCAAGTATGAAAAACAACAAAGGGCAATAACTCAAAAAATAGGCTAGGTAGAGTTATGGTTATTGTGCACTGCACTCCCCCTTGGTGAGATCTATACACCCATGAAGTTTCATGATCCTAGCTATAATACTTTTAGAGATATACTCCGGACAAGATTCAAGTATGAAAAACAACAAAGGGCAATAATTCAAAAAATAGGCTAGGTAGAGTTATGGTTCTTGTGCACTACACTCCCCCTAGTTGAGATCTATACACCCATGAATTTCATGATTCTAGCTTTTATAATTTTAGAGATATACTCCGGACAAGATTCAAGTATGAAAAACAACAAAGGGCAATAACTCAAAAAATAGGCTAAGTAGAGTTATGGTTATTGTACACTGCACCCCACTTGGTGAGCTCTATCCATCTATGAAGTTTCATGATTCTAGCTATTATAATTTTAGAGATATACTCCGGACAAGATTCAATTATGGAAAACAACAAAGGGCAATAACTCAAAAAATAGGCCAGGCAGAGTTATGGTTCTTGTGCACTGCACTCCCTGTTGGTTAGATCTATACACCCATGAAGTTTCATGATCCTAGCTATAATACTTTTAGAGATATACTCCGGACAAGATTCAAGTATGATAAACAACAAAGGGCAATAACTCAAAAAATAGGCTAGGTCGAATTATGGTTATTGTGCACTGCACTCCCCCTTGGTGAGATCTATACACCCATGAAGTTTCATGATCCTAGCTATAATACTTTTAGAGATATACTCTGGACATGATTCAAGTATGAAAAACAACAAAGGGCAATAACTCAAAAAATAGGCTAGGAAGAGTTATGGTTCTTGTGCACTGCACTCCCCCTTGTTGAGATCTATACACCCATGAAGTTTCATGATCCTAGCTATTATACTTTTAGAGATATACTCCGGACGAGATTCAAGTATGAAAAACAACAAAGGGCAATAACTCAAAAATAGGCTAGGTAGACTTATGGTTCTTGAACACTGCACTCCCACTTGGTGAGCTCTATCCATCCATGAAGTTTCATGATTCTAGCTTTTATTCTTTTAGAGATATACTCCGGACAAGATTCAAGTATGAAAAACAACAAAGGGCAATAACTCAAAAAATAGGCCAGGTAGAGTTATGGTTCTTGTACACTGCACTCCCACTTGGTGAGATCTATACACCCATGAAGTTTCATGATCCTAGCTATAATACTTTTAGAGATATACTCCGGACAAGATTCAAGTATGAAAAACAACAAAGGGCAATAACTCAAAAAATAGGCTAGGTAGAGTTATGGTTATTGTGCACTGCACTCCCCCTTGGTGAGATCTATACACCCATGAAGTTTCATGATCCTAGCTATAATACTTTTAGAGATATACTCCGGACAAGATTCAAGTATGAAAAACAACAAAGGGCAATAACTCAAAAAATAGGCTAGGTAGAGTTATGGTTATTGAGCACTGCACTCCGTATTGATGAGACGAATATAACTGCCAAGTTTAAAGTCAATCGGACTTATGGTGACAGAGTTATGCTCCGGACAAAGAAGTGGACACCGCCGGACAACCGGACGCCCGGACGACAGGACGCCCGGACGGCCGGACGACCGGACGCCACGGGTGATCCCATAATACGTCCCGTCTTCGACGGGCGTATAAAAAGGAAACAGTTAACCCATTCTGACACAATCTGAATTTTCGTGATTCCAACAAAAGTGCTTTAGAAAACAATTTAGAAAATGAAATTAAAGCTTGTAAAAAATATTTCTTTCATTTTCAACATTGTTTTCTACCCCAAAAGACAGGGATACTCAAAATTCTTGCAACTTGAAATTATTGTCTGAAACTTCATTACTATGGTCCAATTGTCATCAGGTAAGTGTAAAGCCTTTCCCATACAGTGCCTGATTTTTACATCTATGTGATTTTATATTTCAGAAAATTTCTTCTTTTCTCACACTATTTTCTACCACATGGGATGGTTTTCATTTCAAATTGAACTCAATCCTCATAGTCATCTCTTAACTTCTTTCAAATTGGACCAGTCTAAAATTTCGAAAAACAGGTAAGGGTTAAAATTGAAATTAAAACTTCCAGGTAGAAAGAAACTCTCATTTGATAAATATATCTACTTCTTAGGAAAACAAACAAGATTTTACAGTTTAGAGTTATGATAAATTACACTATTGCAAAAAAAAATCAAGGCTAAATAAAAAACAAGCATGCACTACAAAATATACATGACAAGAATTCTAGTGTCGGGAATATTCTGACGAACAAATGTATGATAGAGTACATTGTTGGTTGAAACAGAACCCTGGAATATGTCTTCCGCACATAATTCTACGTTTTGAATTGGAAATATTCATAGAATATATCAGTATTAGTTTGAATCATGATTTTGTTATGTAATTTTCTTCCTTCATTCAATATTGCACAAAGCAAGCTGTCTATAGCAAGGATCTGTGACCTTTTGTCAAAATCATTTCACCTAAAACTGTTTGACAGCATCCACCATTTTTTTGAACGGCAATTATGCTGAACTTTTTTTTTTAGTCCAAAACCATATCTTTGAGAGACCATTTTGTTCAACTTTATCAATAAATCATTAAAATTTCATTGAAAGATATGCTGGTTTGATAAATATGTTTCTCTTACATGGAGTCAAAAGGGAAGAAATGATGCTTTACTTAAGCTTATGAAATTTTAGATTTTTTCAACTGTCTGTGTAGAATACATTACAAGCAATTTCTTCATTTTGCAAAATGTTCTCCCAATTGTTTTTCCAGGGGGGGTAAAAAATGGCACTGTGTGAAAATGGTTAAAGTGTGGTATGTGAATTTTTTTCCAATTCACAGTATTCTATAGACTTTTCACTCTTCCAATATATCACATGTTGGCCTGTATATAAGCACTATAACCATTAACAATTATTCATCAATTTCATCAACCACTTAACCCATTCCCACTCGGCAAAATTTTAGACCAGTCCAAATTCAGAGAAGTTGCAGACGACAATTTCAAGTTGATGAAATCTTTCAAACCTTTGTAATTTGAGGTAGAAAACATTGTGGATGATGAAGAAATTGCTTGTAACAAGCAATTTCTTCATCATCCACAATGTTTTCCAAAGCTTTCATAAATAAGGGCGTTTAAAGCGTCATTGAGTGGGAATGGGTTAAACTGTATTAACCCATTACTGGACTACAGAAATTTAGACCGGTCTATATTCAAAAAAATTGCAGAAATTTTATAAATTGAATTATTGGGTACAAAACATTTGAGAAAATGAAGAAATTGAAAGTTACAAGCAATTTCTTTGTTATTTTCAAAATTTCATTAACTATTGATTGAATGGGGTTTAACGCCACTTACAGTATTTCAAGTATTTGACAGTCATATCGCAGCAGCTGGAGCACCTAATAATGGATTCCTGGTATTTCTCACACCAGTAATACCACTACATCCTTTCCTAGCCTCCAGCTGCAATCCCACTTAGGTTTACGATTATCCACCCAGAGAAACAAATGTCGGAAAGGATATGTGCCACTGCCGTGTACTGAACCCATGACATCCCATGATTGAAGATAAGGAGTCTGATACGCTACCAACTCTGCCATGACGGCAGCCATTTTGGAGGAACAAAACATGAATAATGAAAAAGAGCACTGCCTTGATAGTATAGGTTGCTCTTTTGATATTGAACAAGTGTGCAAAGGTTCAAGTGAATGCCTTTAGTAGAATCAGAGATATCACAAAATGTAATACCTCAGGTTTTCTCCAAAAACAGAGTTAAAAAATTACTTGTAACAAACATTTGTTTACTTTCCACAATGTTTTTCAAAGCTTCTTTTTTTGGTGGCCTTAAAAAAAGCAGGATTGTGTGGGAATAGGTCAAACAGCAACACAGATTGGGTATTAACAAAAATAATATTTCTACAGATGTAAAATCCATGTAAAATCACTGAAGCACAATTTTACCATAACCACAACTCACTCTTTATAAACAAACACAACTCTGACACCATAAAACACAACAACAAACATCCATTTAACTTTTTTTTTCAGTACGATCATACCCTAAATTTATTTAGCCCTTTTCAGTACAATCCCCGATTTTTACATTACTGTGATATCATATTTGAGAAAAAATTGTGGAAAAAGAAGAAATTGCTTGTGACAAGCAATTTCTTCTTTCCCATATTATTTTCCATAATATAGGATTGTTACTTTTTTATCATACTTGCTTTATAATATTGTCTGCTATCAATTTGAATTTGGACAAGTCTAAATTTTTGAAAAACAGTAAAGGTTTAACTATGGATAGTGCAGGCCGAAAAGAAAAATTGCTTGCTAGAAGAATTTTCTGCATTTCAGCAAACCATATTTCATAAGTAAAAACTCTAAATGATTTATATTTTTTCAATTTTTCATTCACATTAAATGGCATATACAATCCTGTCCAATTAGGACTAGTTCAAAATATTGATGCCTGATACAGGGTTAACCCATTCCCACACAGTCACGCTTTTGGACGCCCATCAGGTAAGACATTTGTGAAAACATTGTATAAAATGAAGAAATTGCTTGTAACAAGCAATTTATTCATTTCCACAATGTTTTCTTTATAGAAAATTGAAAATATATAAAATTTCATCAACTTTAAATAGTCATCTGCAGCTTTTTTCAATTTGGACCAGTCTAAAATTTGGTTGCGTGGGCATGGGTTAAGGCAGCTGATCCCTAATGATATTAACCAATAAAGCCACTGAAACATAGCCAGGTCTTTAAACTAACAATCTTGTCAAACAAGAGAGCCATTTGCCTTAATCCATTCCCATTCAATCCCTCCTATTTACGCATCCCAAGAATAAAGCCTTGGAAAACATTGTGGAAAATGAAGAAATTGCTTGTATCAAGCAATTTCTTCATTATCCACAATGTTTTCTATCCAAAAAGATGAAAAAATTTCAGATTTCATCAACTTGAAATTGTCATCTGCAGCTTCTTTCAATTTGGACCAGTCTAAAATTTTGCTGTGTTGGAATGGGTTAAAGTGCTCACCTGAGTCAATGACTAAAGAAGTAAAAGAGCACAAAAGACCATAGGTTGCCACAACCGGACCTGTTACTAAAGTCTTGTCTCAGAAATTAAAACTGGAAGGATATTTTTATCATGTTTGAAGATATTTATATCAGAAGAGTGTTGTCTTCATAACAAGGAAGGTTTTTATAAGATCTGACTTACAGACCTACTTTTTCATCGCATATCATGAAGTCAAACAATCTGACCAAATATTAAGATCTTTAATAAAGATAAGTGCCTTTTCTTAAGTTTCATCTTGACCCGTGAAACCAAATATTCATTGAGATATCATAAAGACAAACATTCTGACCAAATATCAGGACATTTGTCTAAATGTAGAGTGGATACACGATTTTTAGCTTGCAAAGCGTTAGCTTTAATAGCTTAACCCTTGTCATGCTGTATAAATTACCTTACTGAATTGCTGTAAAATCAAAGGGCTGAAAGCACTGATAGAACTTATTGTTCAAAAATCAATATTTCTTTTAGAAATCAACTTCATAAACATCTCTGGCATAAAAAGTACAAGCAGGAGGTGTAGACTAAGATCAGCCTGCACATAAGTGCAGTCTGATCTTAGTCTACACCTCCTGCAAAAACCGGAATATTCATGACAAGGGTTAATTTAATAGAAAAAATTTTGAATCTTCTCAGAGACAAGTGCAAAAGCCTCTGCAGGCTTAACAACTAAATCCATTGTATGCCTACGCCATAAAAGGAGTTGTTATAAAATTCAGGTTAACTCTGCCTGCAACTTCATCTCCTAGGAATTTTTAGTTTTGTGTTCAAAATGAGTCTGATCAGAGTCTTCACCATGCACACTGCTTTATATGGCTAGATCAATTAAATTTATATAAAAATAAAAAATTTAAAAAAAACTTCCTCAAAAGCATGCTATTTAACCCAAGCCCAATCAATCTAAGCATAAATAAAGCTTTGGAAAAATTGTGGACAATAAAGAAATTGCTTGTAACAAGCAATTCTTCAATGTCCACGATGTTTTCTACTCTACAAGGCAAAGATTTCCTAATTCAACAAACTTGAAATTGTCTTCTACAACTTCTTCAAATTTGAACCAGTCTAAGATTTTGTAACATTATAATCGGTTAACTTCTTGATTACCTGAACCTTGTTTATTTATCTTGATAGTCTTTGACAAAGTTTTGCTTGCTTTCAGTACACATGTACTTTCATTTCTCAATTTTGATATTTGACGTAGTGTTCTAGTTTTTTACCCTACATGATCTGATTTCAAACTTGTCCAAGATATCATTTAGACTAATATTCTAAACAAATAACAAGACATCTGACCCAAAATAAGACCTCTGGAGTGCCCACAAGGACTTTTCCTAAATTTGACCTAGTGACCTAGTTTTAGACCCTATGTGACCTTATTTGGAGCTCCTCTGATAACATAAGGAGATAAACATTAACAACAAGTTTCAAGAAATTTGAGGTAAAAATGTGACCTCCAGAGTGCACACAAGGTTTTCCTAAGATTTGTCTAGTGACCTAGTCTTTGACCCCACAAGACCCAATTGCATACTCATCCGAAATATCATGCAGGTAAACATTCTGACCAAGTTTCGATATTCCAGCTAAAACTATGGCCTCCAGAGAGTGAATACAAGGTGAAAGTTGACACAAGATGCCGGACAGTCTGATCACAATAACTCAACTTGATCACTATGTTCTCTAAAACCACCCAAATTGCCAAATAGGGTTGAAAACAATATCAGAAAAGAAGAAATTTCTTGTTAGGATTTTTCAATGATCTAATTATTTCAGGGCATCATAAAGCATCACTCTGTGGTAATGAGTTAAATGGGTAAACCATTAACTCATAATAAACCGTTTTAATGCACTGAGGAAAAAACTTGGAATCATTTGAGAAAATGAGGATGCTTGTTATAATTGCTCTTTTCTCACAATCTTTTCCACCCTATTTGGCCCTTTTTCCAATTTATGTACATTTCAAATCCTTGCCTGCAACCTCTTTCAATTATGATCATTCTACATTTATATTGTGAGTTCACAGGTTGATATTGCAATAATTTTCTTGAAAATTTACCTAAATGGTGCACAAAGAGCATAAAGACTAAGAGACTGCAAATATTATAAATCAGCAACCAAAATGGCACAACTACAGCTTGAATAAAGCTTTAGCTTTAGTTACAACATTTTGATCACCCTTCACAACCAAAGGATGATCTTTGCCTAGGCTGAATTTGAAAAATCAGGTTAAACAAAATTAGTGAATTCTATAAGGCAAGGATGATTTCACAATAATATCATTAAGCAATATCATTTAATATCTGAATTTTTTTCGGAATTGCTTTCAAATCAAAGGGCTGAAAGCACTGATAGTTCATGTCCGTCAATCATCATTACATCTTTTGAAAATTCAATAAACAATTTTGTTTGAAATGTAGAGACAGGAAGTGTAGACTAAGATCAGAATGCACATTTGTGCAGGCGAATCTTTGTCTAAACCTCCTGCCAAAACAGGAATATTCTGGGTTCAGCATGACAAGGGTTAACATATACAAGTTTTTGACAAAGTTGTGGTCTGTAGAGTGAAAACAAGAAAAATTGTCATAAATACTTTCCCATTTTGCAAAATTTTAGACTAACCCATATTTAAAGCTTTTCCAGAAATTATTTTCAAAGTAGATCTAATTTGAAAAATAATCATTCAGTAACGAAGAAAATTAGGCAGCAAAAGAAAAAATTGGTGGTTACAAGCAATTTCTTCTTTCTGTACAATGTTTTAACAAATATAAATTCACAGGGGCATAAAAACCAGGATGATAAGGAAAGGCTTTAAGACCCACTTTTAGCTTGATATTTTACAGAATCACAATGTATTTCAGTGAGATGGAGGAAGATTAAACAAAAATTGTACCTGTTCAGAAGTGGTAACAATAATCTTTATACAATGATGAACAATGGACAGAAAATGACAATCAAGGGTCACAAAAATTCACCTTGAGCTTTAACCCATAACTAAACAATAAAATTACAAAAAAAGATGTGTTTGTGAAACACAATGTCTCTGCAACTGGACTACACGTTTGACCTTGGTATGTGACCTTGACCATGACATGAGGAGATGGGTATCATGGAGTTGTATCATCATGCCAAATATGAGCATTGTATCTTGAATAGGCTGGTAGTAATTGTCAATGTTAAGTTTTTTGGTTAAGATTTGCAGAAAGACAAACAGACCAGACAGACTCAGAAATACAAACAGACGGACAATAGTTAAACAATATGCCCCTGATCTTTGGATGTGGGGGCATAATAAACTTTATTGAAAGAATTTTCAGACAACAATTTCAAGTCAAATGAATGTTGAAAAAATTCTCTGTCTTCTCGAGTAAAAAACAGATGGTAACGGAATTGCTTATAACAAATATCTTTTACTATATTTTCAATAGCTTTTTCTTGAGGGGCATATAAAATTGAATATGTGGGAGAGGATAAATTAAGGAATATCCATTCTATTTAGGCTTTGCAGTGAATACATAATTATACATTAATATGAATTTATGATCAGGTGAATAAAAAACTAATATTTTGCCCTATTTGTAAATTGAAAATGAATTATTTTACAGCTGCAAAGATATATAAAACTTCATAAAAATGTACTTTCTGTCTCAGGCTTCATTATATATTCACTGTTTAAACCAATGAAACGTAACAAAACAAGAGGGCAGCACTCACCCGAGTTAGTGACTGCAGAAGTAATCAGAGCGCTAGTGACATAATTCCTGTTAGCAAAATCTTGTATAAGAAATCAGAAACAAAAAGATGTTCTTACAAAGATTCAGGATTTTTGTGCCAGAAAAGTAGCATGTACATTGCGAAAATGATTTGGGTTAATGAACTAGACAGTGAATTAAAATAAAATACGGTGTGGATATGGTTGGATTTTTTAAGATTTTCTAGTATGTTTCTATGTAAAAAAATAGGGTGCACCCATCCAGAGCCCAAATATGTCCCAATTGCAGTCACATGAACCTTTTAACCCATTACAACTCAATCCCTCCTTTTTACGCCCCCCAAGAAAAAAGCTTTTGAAAACATTGTGGAAAATGAAGAAATTGCTTGTATCAAGCAATTTCTTCATTATCCACAATGTTTTCTACCCAAAATGACGAAAAAGTTTAAAATTCCATCAACTTGAAATTGTCGTCTGCAGCTTCTTTTAATTTGGACCGGTCTAAAATTTTGCTGTGTGGGAATGGGTTAAAGGTTCACTAGGTGGTTCTAAATACCAAATATAAGTACTCTAGGCTTTCTCCTTTCAGAGAAGAAAATTATTTACTTCCTTGTTTTTTTGTTAAAATAGTGTGTGGCTAAGCAGAGCCCAAATATAACCAAAAGACTCAAATATATCCCAAAGACTCAAATATAACCCAAAGACTCAAATATAACCCAAAGACTATCACATGAACAAACTCTGTACAGATTCACTTGGAGATTCTAGATACCAAATATGAATATTCTTTCCTTCTGGTTTTAGAGAAGAAGATTTTTAAAGTTTTCCTTCTTTGTTTTTATGTTAAAATAAATTGAGGCCAAGCGGAGCCCAAAGAAGTTCCTAGGGGCATCATATGATCAAACATGATAGAGGCCCACTAGGAGGTGCTGCATACCAAATATCAAAGCTCTAGGCATCCTTATTTCAGAGAAGATCTTAAAAGTTTTCCTTCTTTGTCTATTTGTATGTTAAGATGGGGAGCGCCAGGGTGAAGCCAAAATATGACCCTATGGGTATCATTTGAACAAGATTGAACAAGATTGAACAAGAATTATTGATGTCCCTTAGGTGCTGCATACCAAATATCAAAGCTCTAGGCATCCTTATTTCAGAGAAGATTTTAAAAGTTTTCCTTCTTTGTCTATTCGTATGTTAAGATGGGGAGCACCAGGGTGGAGCCAAAATATGACCCTATGGGTATCATTTGAAGAAGATTGAACAAGATTGAACAAGATTGATTGATGTCCCCTAGGAGGTGCTGCATACCAATATCAAAGCTCTCCGTCATCTAATTTCAAAGGAGATTTTTAAAGTTTTCCTTCTTTGATTCAATCTACAAAGGGGTACGCCAGGGCGGAGCCAAAATATGACCGATGGGGTATAACTTTATAGATGTCCCCTACGAGGTACTGCAAACCAAATAGCAAAGCTCTATCTTCTGGTTTCAGAGAAGAAGATTTTTAAAGATTTCCTTTTTCCCCCATTTTTGTTGTCATGGCAACCAAAGTTGAGGGTGGATTTCAATTATTTGAACCATTTTGGAAGAACTTTACCCAAGGAACATCCCTGCCAAGTTTCACCTAGATTGGCTTTCTGGTTCAGGGGGAGAAGATGTTTAAAAGAAATTGTTGACAGACACATGACAATAACATCAGACGCCAGATATTTGGCAATCACAATAGCTCACCTTGAGCACTTTGTGCTCAGATGAGCTAAAAAAAGGTCAAAAGTTTAACTCATTACTGGACAACATAATATTAGACTGGTTGAAATTTGGAAGTCGACAATTCAAATCACATTAAAGTTGGTAAAAAACAAGTGCCAAATAGGGTAGAACACATTGTTAGAAAGGAAGAAATTTCTTGTTATAAGCAACTTCTCTTTTTCCCACAAAGTTTTCTAAGACCATATTATAGTTTACCGACTGTAATTCGTATTAGCTCTAGAAAATTGTTTTGATGGCATTCTTTGTTAATGCTCGGCATCCATGCTAGTAATATTCTTTAGGGTATGACAAAACCTTCCAGGGTGGATGCCCAGTCTGAAACCTAGAATTAAGGCCACAGCAAGGTCAAAGGTCAAATAGGTTCGCTTTCATATTATAATCGTCATTGTGATATTTTCAGTTGCTATACATGCTGTATTATTAACTCTAATTGTGCTAAATTTTCTGAAAACTGCATTAGAAACATTATTTTATTGAAAAGACAACTTTTTATGCCCTCGCATTGATAGATAGGGGGCATAATGGTTTACCTGTGTCCGTCTGTCTGTCCGTCTGTCTGTCTGCAAAACTTAACCTTCCAACTAAACATCTTCCTATAACTCGAACCCCAATTAAGTTACAATGCTAATATTTAGTATGTAAATAGGTCTTAACAAGGCGCAACTGAGAAAGGTCATTTCATCAAGGTCAAGGTCATGATTTTAACCCTTTTCTCTAAAACGTTACTCAAAAAAACTTAACCTGCCAACTAAACATTTTCCTATGACTTCAACCCCAATAAAGTTACAATGCTAATATTTGGTATGTAGATAGGTCTCAACAAGGCGCAACTGGGGAAGGTCATTTCATCAAGGTCAAGGTCAAAATATTATCCCTTTTACCTTAAACAAAGAAAAACAAGATGTGTTTGTGAAACACCATGCCCCCGAAACAGGAATTCTTTAGAAACAGGTAATTTTTCTTGTTGTTTTGGTTCTAAGCTTTGATATTTGTATCAACACAGGTTTTGAATTCTTTTAATATTAAACCATTACCAGACGGCATTATTTTAGACTTGTCCTAATTGAAAGAAGTTGCAGAGGACTATTTAAATTTTATGAATTTTGGATTCTTTCAAATTTCTGGTTAGAAAACATTGTGGAAAATGAAGAATTTGCTTGTGACAAGCAATTTCTTCATTTTCCACAATGTCTTCCAAAACTTCCTGAGGACGTCTAAAAGTGTCACTGAGTGGGAATGGATTAAGAAGAGTTCTAGACTTCTGTTCAATAGTTTTGTTATTAGCCTCTATAAAGGAAAATGACTACTTATTTAATTACCCTGTGCACACTGCTAGCCACTGTACCAGTAATTACAGGGCCACAAAGAGACAATTTGGATGTATTTGTTTACCGGACGCTAGGCGACGTGCACTCTTTCTACATTACAAACCATCTCACTTTCTTGAAGTCAAACAATTTTTATATTCTGATAAGGTGATAAATATGTTGCAAACAGTTATGTTTTTCGTGTAAAATGTGTTACTGAGACCTGATTATACAATTCGTCATTATATCCTGTTAATTTTATGCTAGTCAGAATTTCAAGTTACACCAATCATGCATGCGATGCAGCAGGATGTGCTAATCCTGTATGACTTCAAGCAGCCTTGGAGGTTATCGAGTACGCGGAATCAGTGCAATTTCCGCTGGCCTTAGACACTTTTAAAAGGTCTCCTACAAACATGTTTCTGAAAGTAGTCACATATGGAAATTTATTAGAAGGTGTGTGGTAAAACAAGCTGTCTATCCGAAACTGGAAGATGTATATGACAATTCTATGAAGCACTGTGTTTTATCATGTTTACTGACGGTATTGTGTTATTTCTTTGTTTTACATTGCGCCGGGGCGCTTTTTGTGCGCCCGAAGGGTCATGTGATGTTAAGGCCCCGGTCGTCCGTCCGTCTGTCTGTCCGTCTGTCAGCAATTTTTTGTGTGCGCAACTCCTCCTAAACTACCAATGGGAATGAGCTGAAACTTGGCACAATTACTCCCCATGATGTCTAGTTATGCACAAGACCTTTGAAATTCAAATTGCTCCGGTCTTTCTTGAGTTATCTTGAATTATCTGCCCTTGAATTGAACGAAAATCACTGTTTATTGTGTGCGCCACTCCTTCTAAACTATCAATGGGAATGAGCTGGAACTTGGCCCAATTACTCCTTATGATGTAAAGTTAGGCATAAGACCTTTGAAATTGAAATTGCTTCAGTCATTTTGAAGTTATCTTGAATTATCTTCCCTTGTATTGAACGAAAATCACTGTTTATTGTGTGCTATTGTGTGCGCAACTCCTTCTAAACTATCAATGGGAATTAGCTGAAACTTGGCACTATTACTCCCTATGATGTCTAGTAGTGCATTAGACTTTTGAAATTCAAATCGCTCCAGTCCATCTTGAGATATCTTGAATAATCTGCCCTTGAATTGAACAAAAAAAACCTTTATTTCTTGTGAGCTTTATTTCTCCTACATTTTGAATGGGAATGAACTGAAACTTGCCACAATGACTCTGTATGATCTCTAGTTGTGCTTAGGACAAAAATTTGTTTGATATGTCAAGTTATTACTGAATTATCTGCCCTTTACTTAACAATATAGCTTAAAATTACAGGTTTTAAGTGTGTGTGTGTGTGCACAACTCCTAAAAATTCTATTGGATTGAACTGAATCTTGCCATAATGTATCTCTGATATTTCGTTGAGCGTAAGACTCACTTCAGAAATTCAAAAAGCTTGGGTCTTTCTTGAATTATTTGCCCTGAAATTGATTGAAATCAAATGTCAAGGTCATTTTGAGCTCTGAAAAACCTAAACTGAACCATTGTAATTTATTTGTCAAGATCATTTTTTCAAGGTCATATTTTTATTGATTGTGGTGATTACTTTCTGTTGAAACTTGTTTCAAGGTCATTGGTCAAGGTCATTTTTTTATGTCAATTGTATTCAAATTATAGAACTTAACTATTGTACTTAATGTTGAATGATAAGTTATTATAAAGCTGTCTTGTTTCTCAAGTGTAAACAGTATTATTCAGGTGATAAGATTTTTTTTTTTAAAAAAATCATTATCATTCAAGCTCAGATTCCTGGAAATCCAAGCTTACTGACAAGCCCCTTCGGGCGTATATGCGCCGCTTTGCAAAGCTCTTGTTAGCAGATATATGGTAAAGTTTTTCATGTAAATATCAATTGAGGGGCTGAGGTAAGCATTTGTTTCATTTTTATCCTCCGCCGTTTCGGCGAAGGGGAAATAGTAGTGATCTCTGATGCAAATCATTCATTTATCACTTCATATTAAATGCATGAATAGAGTAAAGGTAAACGAGCCATTTCCAGTGATGAAAAATGTTGGAACAAGAAGAAGAAGAAAAAAAAAAAAAAAACAGTTTCTAAATGCTACTTTCCTACAATCTTTTCAAATGCCTTCTTTCTAAGTATTAGTTACATATAAGATTATTTCTAAACAGATTACAATTAATGTTTATGTAAATAATGTGCCTGTTTTACAATAATTTATGTGCATATTTTGTTTGATGTAATATTTACTCTAATTATTGTTAAATTTGTTTACATAGAGGCCCACAGGGAAGACTGGGTTCACCCAACTGTGTTTGCCTCTTTAAATAAAGACATTATTATTATTATTATCTCTGTCCGTCCTTCCGTCATTCTGTCACTAATCTTGACCAGAGCATATCTCCTAAAGTATAAATGCTATCAACTTGAAACTTCATAGGTGGATAAAACTCATTGAGGAGAAGTGCAGTGCACAAGAACCACAACTTTTGCTTGCATAATTTTGGAGTTATTGCCCTTTGTTATTTTAAAGACTTAGATTTTAACTTGGGCATATCTCCTAAAGTATAAATGCTATCAACTTGAAACTTCATAGGTAGATGGATCTCATTGAGGAGAAGTGCAGTGCACAAGAACCACAACTTTTGCTTGCATATTTTTGGAGTTATTGCCCTTTGTTATTTTAAAGACTTAGATTTTGTACGAGGCACAGCTCTGAAAGTATCATAGCTATCTACTTGAAACTATATCAAAGTCCCATCACTATTGTTTGCACATATTCACACCTCTTTAAGACGAACCTTAATCATAAAGGTCGATTTTTGCAATCAACTAAGTTTTTCACACATTTCGACGTGTCAACGCAGTTAAGAGAAAGGTATATTACAGTATTGGATATCGATTGCTAACTTGATTTTGTTTGAATGTTTGTCTACGATCTGATAATTTGAAAGATTGCATGAAGTGGAGACAATGTTACAGCCTAATTTTACAATGAATAAAGAGGCATATTACGTCCATGCCACGCTGGATTTGTTTGGCACCGGACCTGGTCGATCAAGGGCATGGCCAGCAACTTCGACCGACGGGACGCGCTAAAGGTAGCCGGTAGCCAATCAAGCTGGAAACTTGGGTTTTTCGACAGGAAAGAGAAAATACACGTAGTCAAGCTATGCAATCGACACGAAGAATAAGCAATAATAGAAGAACAAAAACAAACAAATAAAACAACAACAAAAAAGCGCAATCTAAACAATACTTAATCTACAAGTTACGATAATATCGAAATATTAATAAAAGAAATTACGATAAATACATGGTTGTTATATCTTTCGTTCGATTAGATAATAATACTAGTACAAATCATTTGTGGCCTTATTCTGTTACGGTTTTTTGCCACCATTTTGGTCGTACATGGAAAATATTCGATTATCTACACGTTGAACTATCTCTATGTCGAAGTTTTCTCGTAAGTCCCCTGAACTTCGAGGTATAGGTATTCGACTGTAGGTAGATGGATCTCATTGAGGAGAAGTGCAGTGTACAAGAACCACAATTCTTGCTTGAATAATTTTCAACGGTTTCATGGGTCATGGGTCAAAGACTTAGATTTTGTCTGGGGCATATCTCCTAAAGTATAAATGCTTTCAACTTGAAACTTCATAGGTGGCTAGATCTCATTAGGGAAAAGTGCAGTGCACAGGAACCACAACTCTTGCTTGCATTATTTTTTAGTTATTGGCTTCAGTTTACTATCAAGCTTTTACAGCGGGGGATGGCCATGTCCAACATGGCTCTTGTTACTTATTTGCATTTGATTTTGTTCCTATTGTCATAATATTAAAGATGAAAATAATGTACAAAGAACATAAGTTGCATGTATTTGCAAGTTTCACACATTTGATCGTACTTTTTTCCGTGACCTCACTCTGACCTGAAATTCGAAACAGACACTGAGCAAGCCTTGCTTAAAGTAGTCTAGAATATCTACCTTCAGTTACGTGAATGCTTTGGATAATATGTATGTAATAACTAACCTTTTTACTCATGTTCAATCAGAGTTTTGTTAAGTATTGTACTTTTTTTTGTTATTGGCCATAGCGTTTTTTAGCATAAATATGGTAAAATTCTGTTTGAAAATGACAATATAGGCTCTAGTGTAAGCCTCTGTTCATTCCTGATTCAAATTATTTGATTTCGTTCACATTGCTTTCGTTATGTGTTGACGCAAATAAATTTGCTATAGCTACAAGCCATTTTTTCTTGATTTTTGAAGTCATTGACCTTTGACCTCACTGTGACCTTAAATCAAAAAATCACGCTGGGCATCCACCCCTATCTTGTTTGTAATAGTCTAAGGAACAATTCTAGCATGGATGCCGAGCATTAACAAAAAATGCCATCAGGAGTCATCGTAGGATTAAAGGGAGGCAGACTATTACTGGAGGGCATCCAAAAGTGTCATTGTGTGATAGTTGGTTAATTACTCTTTATATCTATTCTTGAACATAATTCTTCATATGGAGAACATGAATGTTTTTATTCTACATTATTAGTATTGTGCTAAAACATTTCATTTTCATAGCCATATCATTATATGATAAGCAAAATCAATTTCATTTGAAATTCTCCCAATAATTTCCAATGCAGGTAAAAGCTATAACAAGGTTTTTGGCCTGAAAGTTATTTTGTCAATATGTTTTAGAAGCATATCATTACACAGACTGTTTTGTAAAGAGTTAACAAGTTCTATATGACTTTGTACGAAGGGATGTCAATCTTAATCTATTAACTCATTCCCACACAGAGACACTTTTAAATGCCCCTCAATAAGAAAGCTTCAGAAATAATTGTGGAGAATGAAGAAATTGCTTGTTACAAGCAATTTCTTCATTATTCACAATGTTTTCTACCCCAATAGGCAAAAGATTCTAAAGATATTATTAACTTTAAATTGTCATGTGCAACTTCTTTGAATTTGGACTGGTCTAAATTTAGCCATGTGGGAATGGGTTAATTTGTAAAAACCTTGCAAAGGGTTTAGAAAGAAAGAATGAAGTTTTACACATTACCCTTGTCATACTGAGTAAGCCCCTTTTTCAGAATTGTATTAAAATCAAAGGACTGGAACCACTGGAAGCCCTTATAGTGGGTTGACAATTCTTTGAAAGTTGATTTTACATAAGAATTTTTACTTAGAAGGGACAAAAAAGTGGTGTAGACTATGATCTGACTGCCAAAATGGAATATTCAAGATTCAGCATGACAAGTATTAAATAATAATCATTTCAAAATAAGACCCGATCAATGGTTTTCTATTTGTTCTAGATCTAACTCTTCAGTCATTGGAAAAATCTCCATATCATCCTCTTCACCAAGAAGCTTGACTGGTTCATTTAAAGCAGAAGCATCCTCCTCAGCGACCATGATGTTGTCCCTCTCACTGGTTACCAGTTCATGTATGGGGCTGTTTCCCTTTCTACTGGCCATATTGCGCATTACAGGTAGGTCCGAATCACGAGGAGAGCTGGCTATTGGCATCAAGCTCATTACATTTTCTAACTCATTATGGAAATTAGAACTGCGACCCTGCAAAGGAAAATATAATTCTTTCTTACGCTATTACCCCACAATGACTCCTAATGGTGCCCTGTAGAAATATAATTAATTTCTCCTTTTCTTATAATGTTTTCTCCCCTATTTTGCACACATCTTCAAATTTTAGAGCAATTCTAAATGTCGTCTAGTAATGGGTTAACCACAAAATCTCTAATTTGAATAAGAATGATATCAATGAACACATTGTAAGAAAATAAGAGATTGCTTGTAAAAGCATTTCCCCCCTTTCTCACAATGCTTTCTACCCTATATCTATTCAGTTATTTTTCAATTAAACCCTTTCCTGTTCAAACATGGGATTTTACGTTTATACATGAGAAAACATTGTGGAAAAAGAAGAAATTGCTTATAACAAGCAATTTCTCCTTTTTCCACAATGTTTTCTACCACATAGGATGGTTTCATATCAATTGGTGTCCAGTTTTCATTATCGTCTGCAACCTTTCTCAATTTGGACAAGTCTAAAATTCCCAAAAATGGGAAGGGGTTAATTTCACTTTGAAAAGTCAGTAACTTATTTCAATTTTTAACTTATCTAATTGCGACTGTCAGTAAAAAAGTCAAACGATCAATTCATTAAACGGGAACTGAACATTGAACTCTAACACTGAATGACATTAACCCATAGTCTAAAAATTTGTTGTCTGGTAATGGGTTAATGTGAAGCATTTCTGCTGATTGGCAATGTAAACATTGAATTTACAGCTTATTCAAGCTATAGTTACAATATTTAGGGCACCAAACAATCATTTTGCCTTTTGCTATACATGTATGTTATTGGCAATAAATTCCGAAAATAATGCCATTTGATATCAAAGTTAAACTTCCTGTCACAGCTCAATGGGTGAGGCTAGTAACCATGTGTTAGTAATAGACAGATGGACAAATAGACAGATTGTGGAAACACTGTAGAGCCTTTGGACCCTAATAAACGATAGTTTATACTTATTTAAGTTTGATTGCTATGAAAGCTTAAAGCTTATAGAATTGCTTTCAAACACTCACAACCCAATATTTTCAAGTCCCTGAAAGAGAGGCAGTGGCTTTAACAAACTGCTACCCAATTTTATAATTTAGTAAGCTGGGGCTGGCAATTAAGTGTCTTGTCCATGAACACACTGAAGTGACAGTGGAGCTCCAACCTGTGACCTTCAGATCACAAGTCAAGCATCTACACCACTCTGGCATCTTTAACCATTCCCATACAACCCCTCCTTTTTACGCCCCTCAACAAAAAGCTTTGGAAAATATTGTGTAAAATGAAGAAATTGCTAACAAGCAATTTAATCATTTCAAACAATGTTTTCTATCCAGAAAGTTGAAAAATTCTTAAATTTCATAAACTTAAAAATGTCATCTGCAACTCCTTTCAATTTTGACTGGTCTAAGATTTCACCGTGTATTAAAATCTGAATTCTGGAACTCTGTTTCTAGTGATAATATATTGACTAACCTGTTCCTTTCTTGGACTATGAATTAAATCTGAGCTCTTTGGGCGACTGTAGGCAGTCTGAAAATATAACTTTAGCTTATTATTTTGGGAGTAGGGGTCAAAAGTATTATTGTGACCAGATGGATTTATACCATTACCAAACTTAAGACTGGTCCAAATTGAAAGTAGTTGTAGAAGACAATTTAAAGTTTATGAAATAGTTGATTTTTTTCAACTTTCTAGGTTGAAAAATTGTGGAATATGAAGAAATTTCTTGTTGCATGCACTTTCTTTATTTCACACAATGTTTTCTTAATTGTTTTTCTTGAGGGGTGGCCAACAGCATCACTTTGTGGGAAAGGGTTAAATGAAAGATGTTGCAGATATAATAATGAAATAGTGAAATCAGAGGAATTTCTCCTCAAAAAAAATAAAATTCAGATTTGTATGGTAACAGGTAAATAAGGAGTTCAAAACAAAATGAAACTGACTTTAACCCTTGTCATGCTGAACTTGGAATATTCCAGCTTTGGCAGGTTTAGACTAAAATCAGACTGCACAAATGTGCAGTCTGATCTTAGTCTTCACCTCCTGCTTGTACCTTTTATGCCAGAGATGTTTATGAAGTTGATAAAGCTGCTAATCAATCCAAACCAGATTTTGTTACAAGATAAATTTTCAATATATATATAGCCTAATAATTGGTACTTCTGGTGCTTTCAGCCCTTTGATTTTAATATAATTCTGTTGTGGATTTAAAATTCAGCATGACAAGGGTTAATATTAGCCTGATATTTCCAACATTTTCACATTTGCCCCAAGTAAAGACTTGAATTAACCTGTGCATTAAAACAGTCTGATTAGACTCTTTGTTTTGGGCTCTGTTTACCCCATTCCCACCCATAATCATTTTTGTACCCCTCTAAGAAAAAAAAATGGAAAACTCCACAGAAAATGAAGAGATTGCTTGTTACAAAAAATCTTCATTATGTTTTCTACCAAGAAAGAAAAAGATTTTTAACATTTCAACAACTTGACATTGTTGTTTGCAGAATCTTTGAACTTGGAACAAGTCTAAATTTTTGTGGAATGGGAATGGACTAAAAAAGCTCCTATCTCTTAACAGAAAACAGACAATATTCAACATGGACTCTCCCATTCCCAATATGGCTTCTTGATGCCCTTCTACAATAGTTTGAATATATATTTTGGAAACTGAAGACATTGTCTTCATTTTCCACATTGTTCTCTACCCAGAGTTGGAAAATCTTAAATTTCATAAACTTTAAATTATTGTCCACAACTCCTTTAAATTTGGATGGGTCTAAAATTTTGCCATCTGGTAGTGCAGCTGATTTAGATTTCAAAATGTGAAAAAAAATCAAGCATTGTGACTTAATGACTTAATCTTAAGTTGTTGGTACTCATCAGAATCCTACAATCAAGACAATTCTTATGAGTACCAACAAGATAGAGTTTGAAGCAGAAATAACTGATTTATCTGATACATTGTCGTTACTCCTTCATATCTTCATAGGAGTTTGGCACTTGATGTTCAGTCTAGTCTCATTATCAAAATATCCGCTATTTTAAAGTGCAAAGTAGATATTAGGAAATAATCCATTTGATTCCATTATAAGTAAATACGACTTAAGCGAAGCAAATTGAGATTAACCTTCTAAAACCCACTTATTATTGTTCCTGTTAAGTCTACCATTAGAAACCAGACTTAGCATTAACCCAGTATAGAACAGTTCATTTGTAAACAACTTATGATCTATCAAAATGATCTATACCAGAAGAGGGAAATCATAATTTACGCTAAAATGTTTACTTTTTCTCCTAGTAATACTATGAAAACTAGATGGTTGTTCCAGGACAACTGCTGCCGAGCCTGCAAAGTTTTGACCATCGACTTGGCCTTGACCATCAATTTAAGTGTTTAACCTTGAGCTTTGACCTTGAACTTGAAGCCATCCAAAGAATTCTTCCAAATGGCACATCTACTTATCTACTAATGATGGAGAATAATTGTGCCAATTTTTTTTTAAATCCATCCATAATTGTAGGAGAAATGCTCTTGACAATCACAATTTTAGTGTTTGACCTTTAGCTGTGACCTTGACATTAGAACTATCCAAGAAATTCTTTCAAATGGCACATGTACTCATGATGGAGAATAATTGTGCCATGTTATTTTGAAATCCATCCATAAATGTAGGAGTAATTGTCCAGACAAATTCGGACGGACGGACGGACTAATGCACTAACGCACATACAAGCGGGCTCGACAAATATATGTTTATGAAACAGAAATGCCCCAACAGAAGCAAATTTTTGAAAAAGTGACCTAGTTCTTCGTTCTTCCACCATGTCCTTGAGATTGGCAACAAATGAAAGACTTAGCCAGAAGGGATGTTCATGTGAAATATGTAATTAAAATGTTCTCGCTGGTCTTAAAGTTGCATTTTGGATATCCTCGACCTTGGACAGACCTTGACCCTAACTGATGACAGTTGGTACCAATAGAATTGCCTTGACGCAAGCAATACACGAGAAATGTAAAGTCTCTCTTCCTTACCATTTGGAAGTTATGACTGATGTTAAAGTTTTTAATTTGCACAAATGAGTTTGATAAATGATCTTTAGGTCATAAACTTGAAGTTGGTACAAAGAGAATTACAAAGACCTTATCACTTACAAATTAACCCCTGTCATGCTGGACCCGGAATATTCCGGTTTTGGCAGGAGGTGTAGACCAAGATCAGCCTGCAAATAAGTGCAGTCTGATCTTGGTCTACAACTCCTGTTTGTACTTTTCCTGCCAGAGTTTTTTACGAAATTGATTTCTAAAAAAATATTTATTCTTTAACAACATGTTCTATCAGTGCTTTCAGTCTTTTGATTTTACAGCAATTCAGTAAGGTAATTTATACAGCATGACAAGGGTTAAAACATGTGGGCAACATTAAATTCTTTTCTTTGATCGAATTTGTTGTTAAAACAAGAGCCCTCAGTGACAGATTATGCTCCATGACAAGGCTTCAAATCCCAAATAGTGAGAAGTAAGCCAGGGCAATATTCATAAGCAGTTCAATGGGTCATCAAAAACAGATGTAACTGCTTATAAACATATAGGAAGTTACAATGGTTTGGCACTGACCCATCAATATGAAGTCTCATTTGATTCCACCTAAGGGTTTAGTAGAAATCACTTTGGACAGAATGATGGACAGATAGACAGACAAAGCAGTGACTATATGCTTGCGCTTTCAATCAAAATATATTGGCAATGTTAATGATTCTTATATACCAGACTTACAGTTGGTACTTCTAGAAAGCACTTTTTCACATGCAAATTGTGAAGCCTCTATCCCTAACTATTTAACCCTTTCCTGTTTTATGAAATTTTAGACTGGTCCAATTTGAAAGAGGTTGCAGATGACAATGAAAAATGTATGCAATTTGAAATCTGACCATCCTATACTGTAGAAAATATTGTGGGAAAAGGAGAAATTGCTTGTTACAAGCAATTTCTCCTTTTTCCACAATGTTTTCTCAAGTATAAAATCACAGTGACGTAAAATCCCGGGTTTGTCCAGGAAAGGGTTAAAAGTTACGACTTATACAGTTGACAATGGTTGTCTAGAAATCTAAAACTTTCGGGCTTTGTCTATTAGGTGTAGAAAACATTGTTAATAATGAAGAAATTGTGTGTGACAAGCAATTTCTTCATTTTCTACAATGTTTTCCAATGCTCCTTTTCTTGAGGGCATCAAAAAAGTGTTGTTGAGTGGGAATGGGTTAAAACCCTAGCCATAGCCCAACAGGCTTTAGTGATAAGAGGTTTGCAAAATATAGACTGAATACAGATTTACTGTCCCACACAATCCCGGTTTTTATCATCTGCAAGAAAAATACTTGGGAAAATATTGTGGAAAATGAAGATATTACTTATAAGAAATAACCTTATATCCCCAATGTTTTCTACCCAGAAAAAACAAAAATTTCAACATTTCACGAGCTTGTAATTCTAATCTTCAACTTCTTTTAATGTGGACAAGCCTAAAATTTTGTCACCTGGTATTGGTTTGAAGCATAGAAACATTGTGGAAAAATAAGATTTAATTTATTTGGAGTGTTAAATATACTTTCAGCAATATTTTATTCTATATCATATCATAGGGTTGCATGAAGAAAGCTTTGTCTAGGAAAAAGGTTACTCAATCTGGTTTCTCTCCATATAAGGTAAAATGCCAATTATAGCAGAGACTGTCTGGTATGCCGGCAAGGCGAGGATGTTGAACCTGTCCAATCCATAAATTATGATGTGTTAACATAAGAGCTGTAGATACATGAGCATGAAAACAAAACTACCCAAATTGGTTAGCTCCCACCCAAACCCTATGTTGTGGGTACTCATTTGAATTGTTTTGAGAAAACAATTCAAATGAGTACCTACAACATAGAGGTTAATATACAAACAATGAATTTTCTAAATGTTGAAATTAGAAATCACTCCGTCTATCTGGAGCTTTGTCACATGCCAAAATCAATACATGCTTTTCTGAATCCAGAAATAGCCCTTAGCAACAGATCTCCCGCTAAAAAATCTCTGATGTAACATCTAACACTAATGAACGACCCTTATCTCATGTTACACGACTGACATAATCCGTACATGAATTTACTCTACAACATGAGTTTTTTTTTATCTAAAATTTGCTCTTTGTCATTTAAACCCATTACCAGACAACAAATTTTAGAATGGACCAAATTCAAAGAAGTAGCAGAAAATAATTCTTGGTGGATGAAATTAAAAAAATCTACTTCCGTAGAAAACATTGTAGATAATGAAGAAATTTATTTTTGTATGGGAAAAGATTAACCCATTACCACATGACAATTTTTTAGACTGGTCCAAATTGAAAGGAGTTGCAGACAACAATTTCAAGTTATCAAATTTAAGAATTTTTAAACTTTCTTGTTACAAGCAATTTTTTCATTTTACACAATGTTTTCCCAATTGCTTTTCTTCAACAGCATCTAAGAGCGTCACTGTGTGGGAATGGGTTAAGCGTATGTCCTCTAAGATACCTCATTTTTATACATGGATTTAACCCAATACCAGACGGCAAAATTTCAGACTGGTCCAAATTGAAAGGAGTTGCAGACAATAATTTAAAGTTTATGAAATTTTGGGTTTTTTAAACTTTCTGGATAGAAAACATTGTGTAAAATGAAGAAATTGCTTGTCACATTTTTTACAATGTTTTCACAATTGTTTTTCTTGAGGGGTGTCAAAAAGTGTCACTGTGTGGGAATGGGATAAAGGAGAGCAAAAGAAATGTACTTGTCACAAGCAATTTCTTTTGTTACAGGCATGATGTCTTCATGCCTTGCTCATGAAATACTTTACAACTAACACCCACTTTGGAATGTTGTCTTCTCGTTATTTGAACAAACTTGAAATTTTGTTGTCTTCTAAAGAGTTAAATTCCTTTAACCCATTCCTGTTTTTTCAAAATTTTAGACATGTCTAAATTTAAAGGTTTTGCAGACAAAAATTTAAAAAGGGTCTAAATAGAAAATTAATGATTCGGTAGGGTAAAAAATATTATGGAAAAAGAAAATATTGCTTGTTACAAGTGATTTCCTCTTTTTCTACGATGTTTTCCCAATTATAAATCAAAGGGGCGTAAAAACCAGGGATTGAACAGGAAAGGGTTAAACAAGATACTCCCATCCATTTGCAAGTTTTAGTGCTATAGCAGGGAAACTGAACTTCAATCTTGACATGTAACCTACATTAACAAAGATCATTTTGGCTTTGATAAAAGCTGGAAAGAGTTGCAAAAGATACACAAGCAAAAAATGAATGTTGTTTTAACTCTTTCCCAAACAATAAAATTTTAGACTGGTCCATCTTGAAAAGAGGTTGCAGACGATGAATTAAGGTACCGGTAAGTTTAAATTGAAAAATAAGGGTCATTGAGCTAGAAAAGATTGCAAGAAAGGAAGAAGTTGCTTGTAAGAAGCAATTTCTTCTTTTCTCACAATCTTTTCAAAAGCTATATTTTTCTTGATGTGTAAAAATGGAGGATTTTTTGGTATTGGTTAAGTGAGAAATTTAATGGAAGTTACCAAAGAAATGACCTTGAAGCATGATCATAGGTATCTAGAAATTTGAGGTATAATGAAGGCCCTGTCGAAAACATTCCCAACTAGACATTGTCACAAAGCGGACTAATACCCCCCAACAGCGCTTGTCCATGTACAAGTGCTATCTCCCAAAGGGCCTTAAGAAAAAACGGACTTTTTAATTAAAGGGCCATAACTCAGTCAAAATCAATGGACCATAACCAAAAAAGGATATGCACATGTCTAACTTATACGGAGTCTTTCTGTGAAATTTGAATCAAATCCGTCCAATGGTTGCTGAGAAATTGAGCAGACACAATTTTTCACCAAAGGGCCATAACTTCTTTAAAAACCAATGGACCGTAACCAAAATGGAATATGCTCATGCCTGCTTGATATTGATTATATCAGTGAAGTTTGAATCAAATCTATCCAATGGTTGCTGAGAAATTGAGCAACATGAAAAAGCTACAGACAGACAGACGAACCGACCAATGGACCGACAAGCTGACTCCTATATACCCCCCAAATATATTTTGGGGGTATAAAAATGGACTTTTTTAATTAAAGGGCCATAAATCTGCCCAAAATCAATGGACCATAACCAAAATTGGATATGCACATGTCTGACTTATACCAAGTGTTTCTGTGAAATTTGAATCAAATCCGTCCAATGGTTGCTGAGAAATTGAGTGGACACGATTTTTCACCAAAGGGCCATAACTCTGTCAAAAATCAATAGACTGTAACCCAAATAGAATATGCACATCTCTGCTTGATACTGATAATATCAGTGAAGCTTGAATCAAATCTGTCCAATGGTTGCCCAGAAACTGAGGGAACACGAAAAAGCTACAGACGGACGGACGGACAGGCGGACCGACAAGCTGACTCCTATATACCTCCCTAAAAAAGTTAAGGGGGTATAATAATATTATTTTCTGTTTCATTTTTCATAATGAAGGAATCCAAGCTAATGGGTAAAGGGTTATCCTTAAAATTAATATACCTCTGTCATTTTGTTGAAATTCAAAGTTGGACGACAATCTCTGCGTCTTCTGCGACCTGACTTCCTGTCATAAAATGAAGGTTGTGAACGACAACGTGGAATGCGATATCTGTGATGTGGGGAGGACGGTATCGAGCTGACGGTTCCAGTTACTGATGTGGGACACGATGTGAAAGCACTAGAGATCTTATCTTCGACTGAAAGACTACGGTTTCTAAAACCTTCCTGTGCACAAAATAATTTGTTCTGATAATCCAAGAAGGGATCTCCTGTAAAGGGACTGATTGCCCCATCACTATAAACAGAATTGGGACGTGGCACCGGGGATTCTGGGGGAGTCAAAAGGTCATCAGGGGTCACATGACCTGCATCAGACTGTCTGTATGCTAAACTAGAGAATTCATAATATCTATACTCAGGGGGAGTCCATTGTACACTACGTACATCCCATTTAGTTCCTCCTCCTGAAAGGGGACGGGGACAATGTAGCCCCACTGGCTTCCACAGCCCTGATCCCTGTGGTTGCCATGACGATTTAGCTGCTGGAATGTTTATTTCTGTCTCTTGCGGAACTGTCATAGACCGACAATGTCGTTTTTTAGGGCGTTCAACAGCTCCATGTTCAATATCCTGTTGTTCAGCTGTGTATGAAGTTTTGTGTAGAAGACCTAGATCTTTGTTCTGGGTGTATAAAGGGGCTGATTCTGCCCCCAGAGTTGTAGATTCTGAGCTTCCTGATGAACCTTTGTTTAGTGCCACTGTCCATAACTTTTTACCTGGAAAACAAACAAAATATAGTACAGTGCTTTACACTCAATGTGGGATCCATTATACTAAAAGTGACTATCAGGGAAGTGCAAAATCTAAAGATTAATGACTCTAGCAGTGCTATAGACCCGGCATGATTCATATTTTAGATTTAAATATTTCTCCAATATTGCCAAAAAACCCTATTTTGTAGGTACTCATTTGAATCGTCTTGACAACAAAATTCAAATAAGTTCCAACAATATAGGGTTCCTTTGAGAATTAAGGATTTTGGAATGCTGCTACCCTCTCTTATCTAGACCTCTACCCTAGTAAGATTGCAAGCTCTGTGCAGGCTTACCAGGTTTGATATGTTTTATTATCCGTAGGCATTCTACACACAGAACAATCATTCTCCCCAATCCTTTGACATTTTTTTAAATGCACAGTGTGAATAACTTCTGCTGGATTTATCCCCTTTTCAAATAATTGACTAATTATGGCTGTCAATCAAAGAATCGATCAGCTAATTAACCCTTTCCTGTTTTTGGAAATGTTAGACTAGTCCAAATTGAAAGAGTTTGCAGACGACAATGAATACTGGATGCTGTTTGAAATGAAACCATCCTATGTAGTAGAAAATATTGTGGAAAAAGGAGAAATTGCTTGTTACAAGCAATTTCTTCTTTTTCCACAATGTTTTCTCGAGTATAAAATCAAAGGAATGTAAAATCCAAAATTTGAACGGAAAGGGTTAGATCATTCATTTAAACCAAAGTGAATTTGAAAATTAATTGACATCGTTACTTTGTACTGGCCAGAAATTTTGCAAAATAATGAAATTCAATATAGAAGTATAAGTTCCTGTCTGAGTAAGTAGGCGGGCCAACATTGTGCCTGGGTAGAGTCAACAATCAGTCAATTGTTTAACTCTTTAAGACATGAAATTCATTCACAATGGCCCAAATTGAAAGAGATTGCAGATTTCGAAATCAATCCATAGTTTTATGAGCTATGCTATATTGATTTTAATGTTTGACCTTAAGCTGTGACCTTGTGCTATCCATTTTTTTTAGATTGCACATATTCTCATGACTGAGAACAATTATGATAAGATTAATTGATATCCATCTACAATTGAACAAGCTATGCTCTGGACATGCTTAATTTTAATGTTCGACCTTGAGCTGTGATGATCTAAAACATATGATACAGCAAACAATTTTCTGATATTTTATACAAGAAATATACAATGTTTAACATTTCTCAGTTATTCAAAGGCAAGCTATTACAGGGCTGACAGCACTTTGATTTCTACCTTGATAATGTCATTTCAGTTTACACCTTTTTTTTTTCTTGAGGATAACACGATAAAGGGTCGAAAGACTCTTATTTCCATCGTGACCCTAACTCATACAAGATCTTATCATGCACATGCAGAGAGAAGCAATGGATTCTAACCAATGCTACCCACTTTTACAGCTGGGTGGATTGAGGCTCTGTCTGTAAAGTGTCCTGCCCAAATACACTACCCGCCTCCGGTGGGGCTCGAACCCGCAACCAACAGATTACGAGTCTAGCAAGCTAACCACTCGGCCAACAAGCCAGACGAACCCTTGTCATGCTGATCCCGGAATATTCCTGTTTTTGCAATAGCTGGGGCAGGTTTATATACTAATATAAGCCTATATAGACCTGCAATCTGTTCTTAATCCACATTTCTTTTAGAGCTGAGGAAATATTTGAACACAAAGTAGATCTAAATTCAACATTTTTTTTCTTCTAATGAAGAAAGGATAAATCTTCTGCAAGAGGGAGTTAAATTTTTTGTTTACAAATTTTACAATTTGGACAAGTCTAAAAGTTATTGGTTACAATCCTATCAGTTACATGCACACAGGAATGATTCATGACTGAACCCATTCCCACACAACAAAATTTTAGACTGGTCTAAATTGAAAGGAGTTGCAGACGACAATTTAAAGTTTATGAAATTTTAGATTTATGAAACTATCTGGGTAGAAAACATTGTGTAAAATGAAGAAATTGCTTCTTATAAGCAATTTCCTCATGTACACAATGTTTTCTCAATATTTCTTGATGGGTGTTAAAAATGCCACTGTGCAGGAATGGGTTAACTGTTTGAGGAAAGAATCTTAGCATGAAACTCTATATTAGTGTCATTCAATTTCCTTCCTATGAACCAAAGCACTTGACAAATTTTCCTCATTGCATAAAACTTATTTTGCACTTCAACCCATTCCCAAATAACAATTTTTTTTGACTGGTCTAAATCGAAAGAAGCTGCAGATGTGAAATTAACCCATTACCAGACGGCAAAATTTTATACTGGTCCAAATTGAAAGGAGTTGCAGACAACAATATAAAGTGTTTTTAATTTTGGATTATTTCTACAATTGGGGTAGAAAACATTGCAGATAATGAAGAAATTGCTGGGTAATAAGCAATTCATTCATTTTCTATGTTTTCCAAAGCTTTTCTGCTTGGGAGCGTCTAAAAGCGTAATTGAGTGGGAATGGGTTAAGGTAGATTAACTCATTCCCACAGTGACGCTTTTTTAGGCCACTCAAGAAACATAATTGGCAAACCATTGTGTAAAAGTAAGAAACTGCTTTTAAGAGCATTTTTTTCATTTCTCACAATGTTTAATGAAAAGAAACTTGAACAGATCTAAAATCTCATAAACTTTAAATTGTTGTCTGCAATTCCTTTCAATTTGGACCTGTCTAAAATTTTGTGGTCTAGTAATTGGTTGACATGAATATAAGGGGAAGGTGAGGTAAAAAACAATCTCAGAAACGAAGAAATTTTTCTTTAACATGTAAAAAAGTATGATTGTGTGGTAATGGGTTAACAAAATCTGCAATAGGCTGAACAAACAAAACACTTCAGAATTAGATAACTTTATTTAATGCTTTTGGTGGGTATCTGAGATTTACTGGTGAACTAACACATTATTTCACTGACAAACCAGTGAAATGACAATAGACCAGTTTTTCAGCTAATGCAGCTAATTATCAAAATGATAAACTCACTGTTTCAGTAGATTAAGCTCTGCTTTTGCTCATTTTGCCCTTTTTTAACCCATTCCCACTTGACGAAATTTTAGACTGGTCCAAATTGAAAGAAGATGCAGACGACAATTTCAAGTTGATGGAATTTTAAATTTTTTTCACCTTTTTGGATAGAAAACATTGTGGATAATGAAGAAATTGATTGATACAAGCAATTTCTTCATTTTCCACAATGTTTTCCAAAGCTTTTTTCTTGAAGGGCGTAAAAAGGAGAGATTGAGTTGGAAAGGGTTAAT
Source organism: Fragum fragum (assembly GCA_946902895.1). Lineage (NCBI taxonomy): Eukaryota > Metazoa > Mollusca > Bivalvia > Cardiida > Cardiidae > Fragum > Fragum fragum. Next base: position 12,926,246 of record OX336374.1, read on the forward strand.
ATAATCCTAGCAGGGCCAACAAAGTCATAATGATGTCAGCAGGTTTCAATGTAATGACTTTTACATAGTTATGACATTTTTTTTGGGGGGGGGGGGGGAGGGGGTTACATGTTACTTACTATAAATTCTTCAAAATAAAAGCATTTAACCAATCCCAACACGACAAGATTTCAGATCATTCCAAATTCAAACAAGAGGACCATGATGGTCCTAAATCGCTCACCTGAGGCATCTGCAAATTACAGTACTTTTTTGTATAAAAAAGACACAACTTGAGCAAAATAAGTAAAACAAATATAAGATTTTGGCTTTGTACAAAACAATCCAGTAATGCTATAAAATGAAAATGAATGCCTTTGGCTTCATAGTTTAATCAATTACCAAACTATTCCAGAATTTGTCACCCTCAGGGAAAAAGGTTTAAAAAAGCATTGTGAGAAAGAAAGCAATTTCTCCATTTCTATATAAGAAGAATCCTTTCATTGCGATTATGCAATTTTCAATCCCAGGAGCAGAGACATTTTTTATCCTAAGAGCATATTTTCCTGTAACATAGAACAAAATTATTTACCAAATATGAATGCCCTTCATCTTATATTTCAGAAGGAGAAGACTTTGAAGTTGCTCTAATTGGGTGTTTTCCAAAATTTTTGACCTCTGGGGCAGTACCATGTTTTATCCCAGGGCTAAGATTTTAGCTAACATAGTTGAGAACCATTGGTTATGCTATAAATCAAATATGAATGCCTTAGACTTTGTAGATTGTGAGGAGAAGACTGTTGAACATGGTCTAATTGAGCATTTTTACAAACTTTGGACACCCAGGGAAGGGGTGTTTTTTAACCTACAGGCATAATTTAATCAAAATTGATAGATAACAGCCAGGCTATGCTACACTCAAAATATAAATGCCCTCCTCCTTAAAATGAAGATTTTTTTTCAACATACTCAAATTTTGCATTTTTCCAAATTTTTGGACCCCTAGTCAGGGCCGTTTTTGACCCTTGGATGAAAACTTTTTTGTGATATAGTGCAAAACCATCTAGTTATGCTACATACCAAATATGAATATCCTAGACCTTATAGTTTAAGAGGAGAAGCCTTTTGAAATAGCTCTTATTAAGAATTTTTCCAAACTTCGGACCTCAGGGGCGGGGCCATTTTTGACCCCAGAGATTAAATATTTAAAAACTTGGTAGAGAACCATATGATTAAGCTCTTTACAAAATATAAAGGCCTTTGACCATGTAGTCTATGAAAAAAACAACATCAAAGATTTTCTAAAATTTCCCATTTTCATATGCCGCGGCAACCAGAGTTTTTGACGGAATTAAATTTTTTTAACAACTTTTGAAGAGCTTCACCCAATGAACATCCCTGCAAAGTTTCAGCTTGATTGGCCTACTGATTTAGGAGGAGAAGATTTTTAAAGATATTTAAAGAATTACTAAAGATTCCTATTTTCATATGCCACAGCAACCAGAGTTTTTGACGGAATTAAATTCTTTTAACAACTTTTGAAGAGCTCCACCCAATGAACATCCCTGCAAAGTTTCAGCTTGATTGGCCTACTGGTTTAGGAGGAGAAGATTTTTAAAGATATTTAAAGAATTACTAAAGATTCCCATTTTCATATGCCACAGCGACCAGAGTTTGACGGAATTATATTCTTTTAACAACTTTTGAAAAGCTTCACCCAATGAACATCCCTGCAAAGTTTCAGCTTGATTGGCCTACTGGTTTAGGAGAAGAAGATTTTTTAAGATATTTAAAGAATTACTAAAGATTCCTATTTTCATATGCAACGGCAACCAGAGTTTTTGACGGAATTAAATTCTTTTAACAACTTTTGAAGAGCTTCACCCAATGAACATCCCTGCAAAGTTTCAGCTTGATTGGCCTACTGGTTTAGGAGGAGAAGATTTTTAAAGATATTTAAAGAATTACTAAAGATTCCAATTTTCATATGCCACAGCAACCAGAGTTTTTGACGGAATTAAATTCTTTTAACAACTTTTGAAGATCTTCACCCAATGAACATCCCTGCAAAGTTTCAGCTTGATTGGCCCACTGGTTTAGGAGGAGTAGATTTTCAAAGATATTCAAATAATTACTAAAGATTCCCATTTTCATATGCCACAGCAACCAGAGTTTTTGACGGAATTAAATTCTTTTAACAACTTTTGACGAACTTCACCCAAGGAACATCCCTGCAAAATTTCAGCTTGATTGGCCTACTGGTTTAGGAGGAGAAGATTTTTAAAGAAATTGTGGACGGACGGACAGACAGACAGATGGACGGACAGACGGGCGATGGACAACGACCGATCACAATAGCTCACCTCACACTTTGTGCTCAGGTGAGCTAAAAAGTTGCAGATGACATTATTAAGTTGGTGAGATCTTTGTCTTTTGGGGTAGAAAACATTGTGGATAATGAAGAAATTGCTTGTAACAAGCAATTTCTTCATTTTCCAAAATGTTTTCCAATGCTTCTATATTAAGGGGCGTTCAAAAGTGTCATTGTGGGAATGGTTTAAAATCTAAGCCTGTCTGAGACAGTAAGCGTGGCCAATAATTTGTCAAATGAACTATTCTTACAGTCTAGATCTAAAAGTGATTATAACCCCTTCCTGTGTCATTTTGTAGAAAAAGCCAGTGTTACAGATTGTAGAATAGTCTAGTAAAGGAGTAAGCATAAAGACAACTGGAAAATGAATTGGAAAAATACTTGGGTGAGGTTTCAATATTTTGTGTTGAATAGTGGTTGTATAAAGAAAGGGAATGTTTTTCAAAGTATATCTGTGACCTTCATCTTTGACCTGTCTAACCCCAAATCTGAAAGGTACTTCTATACCTATCCTAGGTCAAGAACATTATCAAGTTAATGAAACAAGAGGCCCATGAGGGCCTAGACGCTCTACTGGTTATCAAGTTTTCTGTTAAAGAAATCTGATATTTAAGGAAGTTAATTACTCAAAGAAGAATGCATAGAGAAAAAAAATGGGCTTTATCCCCTTTATTATTTAAAGCAACAATCCTCAAGGCCCCTTTTCCTGTGTGTCATGGCGGATCCACTCCGTTTCCAAAAGAAAGTTACCTCATGACCCTACAATCATGCTGTGAAATTTTCATAAGAATCTGACAATAATTGTGGACTTTATCACATAAGCAGGATTGTTTTGAATGAAAATCAATAAGGCCCCTTTTCCTGTGTTTTCTGATGGATCAATTTCATTCCAAAAGGAACTTTCCTTACAACCCTACAATTGTCCTGTGAAATTTGAAAGACAATTTGATAATGATTGTGATCTTCATCACATACACAAGAATGTTTTGAATGATAATCTGTAAGGCCCCTTTTCCTGTGTTTCGAATGCCACAATTATTCCATGCATCTTTGAAGAGAATCCGATAAAACTGTTGACTTTATTGTGTTAAGAAAGATATTAAATTCAAGTTCTCATAAGGCCCCTTTTTCCATGATATTTTACAGTTGGTTTTATCATTCTGTGAAAGTTAAAAGTGAATCCGATGAAATATTGGGACTTCATTATGTTAACTAGAATATTTAAAAAAAATAAATCATATGGCCCTTTTTACATGATACTTGATGGATTGTACCCAGTCCTGAAAAGAACCCTTTAAGTGATTGTACAATCATTCTGTGAAATTTTGAAGTGAATCCGGTGAAATCAAGGAACATCATTGTGTTAACCAGAATATTGAAGAAAGATTTTCATAAGCCCCTTTTTATGTGACACTTGTCACAATCAGATCCACTATCAAAGTCAACAATTGTAATGATGGTACAATCAATCTGTATAATCTGTGGAATTTATTGTGTTAATGAGTTTATAGTGAAATATTCATAGGGCCCCTTTTCTCATGAAACTTTACAGAACAAACCAAATTTCAAAAGGAACAATTCTAATGAAGGTACAATCATTCTTTAAAAGTTAAAGAGAATCAATGAAAACAGTGGACTGAATTGTGTCAAGAATTTTTGTAACAAAATTTTCATAAGGCCCCTTTTCCGTGAAACTTAACAAATCAGACCAAATGTACAATCCTAATGATAGTTTGAAGAAAATGATAAAGACTGAGGACTTTATTGTAATAATGATTGTTTTGTAATAAAATTTTTATAAGGTCCCTTTTCTTGTGTCACTTAACCAAACAGACCTAATTTACGAAGGAACAATCCAAATGATGGCACAATCATTCTATTAAAGTTTGAAGAGATTCTTATAAAGACTGAGGACATTGTTGTGTTTATGAGGATTTGGTAATAATTTTTCATACAGCCCCTTTTCCTATGATACTAGACAGATCAGGCCCAATTTGGGAAGAAACAATCCTAATGATGGTATAAACATTCTGTGAAAGTTTGAATAGAATCTGATGAAAACTCCAGACTTTATCTTGGTGTAAAATTTTTAAAATAAAATCTTCATAAGGCTCCTTTTCCTGAGATACTTTAAGGAACAGGTCTCATGTCAGCATCAACAATTGTGATTATTGTACAATGATTCTGTGAAGGTTTGAAGACAATCCAATGAAAGCTCTGGACTTGGTTACAAGGATTATAGATAAAATTCTCAAAATGCCCCTTATCCCATGATAGATCACACTTAATTTGAAAAGAAAGAATCCTCATTATGGAATAATCATTCTGTGAAAGTTTAAACAGAATCTGATAAAAACAGTTGACTTTATTGTGGTACAAGGATTTTAAAATTAAATTTCATAATGCTCCTTTTCCTGTGATACTTGATGGATCAGGTCTAATGCAAACATCAACAATCATTATTATTGTACAATTATTCTGAGAATGTTTGAAGAAAATCCGATGAAAGCTCTGGACTTGGTAACAAGGATTTATAAATGAAATTTTCATAAGGCCCCTTTTCCTGTGTTTCTTGACAGTTCAAATTCTGTTATGAAAAGAATGATAGTTATGACCTACCAATCATTCTGTGAAAGTTTCAACAAAATCTGATCAAAGCTGTGGGCTTCATTGAGTTAAAAGGGTTTTATTAGTTGAATTTTCATATAGCCCCTTTTCCCATGTTACTTGATTGATCTGAACCAATTCCAAAGGGAAGTCTACTTACAAAAGTATAATTATTCTGTTTGAGTATAAAGACAACCCCATCTCATCTGTGGACTTCCAAGCATTAATTAAGATTGTTTTAATTGAATTTTCCTAAGGCCCCTTTTCCTATGTTTCTCAATAGATCAGACCCAATTTGAAAGGAACAATCCTTATGATGGTACAATCATTATGTGAAAGTTTGAAGTCGATCAGGTGAAATCTAGGGCCAAGATTTTTTTTTTAAATTTTCATAGGGCCCCTTTTCCCCATGAAACTTGATGGATCAAACCTACTTCAGAAAGGAACAATCCATTTGATATAATAATCATTCTGTGAATGTTTGAAGAGAATTTGTTGAAAACTATGGACTCTATTGTGTTTACAAGGACTTTTTCAATCCAATTTTTATTGGGCCCCTTTTTCACATGGCCCTGACTGATCATACAAAATTTTAAAAGGAACAGTTCTTATGATGGTAAAATCATTCTGTGAAAGTTTGAAGTCAATCAGATGAAATCTGTGGATTCTAAAATGTTAATAAAGATCTTTGAATTAAATTTTAATAAGGCCCCTTTTCCTATGTTTCTTGAGGAATCATATCCCATTCTAAAAGGAACAATCCTTATGATGGTACAATCATTCTGTAAAAGTTTGAAGAGAATCCATTGAAAACTGTTGGCTCTAGATTATTAATGAGGATTTTTTATTAAAATTTTCATAAGGCACCTTTTTCCTGTGTTTCTTGACGGATCATACCTAATTTCAAAAGGAACAATCCTTATGATAGTACAATCATTCTGTGAAAGTTTGAAGGGAATCCAACGAAAACTGTTGAATCCAGAGTGTTAACAAGGATTCCTTAAAAAGATTTTTGAATAAATTTTAATAAGGCCAGTTTTCCTGTGTTTCCTGATGGATCTGACCCAATTCCCTAAGGAACAATCCTTATGATGGTACAATCATTCTGTGAAAGTTTTAACACAATCTGATGAAAACTGTGGAATCTAGAGTGTTAACGAGGATTTTTTAATTAAATTTTCATAATAAGGCCCCTTTTCCCGTGTTACTTGATGGTTCATACCCATTTTCGAAAGGAATGATTCTTATGATGGTGCAATCATTCTGTGAAAAGTTGAAGAGAATCAAATGAAAACTGTGGACTCTATCGCATAAACAAGGATTTTTAATGGAATTTTTAATTAAACTTTCATAAGGCCCCATTTCCCATGTTTCTTGATGGATCATACCAAATTTCGAAAGGAACGATCCTTATGTTGGTACAATCATTCTGTGAAAGTTTGAATTGAATCTGATGAAAACTGTGGACTCTAGAGTGTCAACGAGGATTTTAAATTAAATTTTCATAAGGCCCCTTTTCCCATGTTTCTTGACGGATCATACCCATTTTCCAAAGGAACGATCCTTATGTTGGTACAATCATTCTGAGAAAGTTTGAAGAGAATCCGATGAAAACTGTGGACTCTATTACGTAAACAAGGATTTTTAATGGAATTCTTAATTAAATCTTCATAAAGCCTCTTTTCCCGTGTTTCCTGATGGTTCTGACCCACTTTTAAAGGAACGATCCTTATGATAGTACAATCATTCTGTGAAAGTTTGAAGAGAATCCAATGAAGACTGTGGACTCTATCGCGTAAACAAGGATTTTTAATTAAATTTTAATTAGGTCCCTTTTCCTATGTTTCTTGACGGATCTGACCCAATGTCATAAGGAACGATCTTTATGATGATACAATCATTCTGTGAAAGTTTGAAGGGAATCTGATGAAAACTGTGGACTCTATCGCGCAAACAAGGAAAAGTTTAACAGATGGACGACAGACGGACAGATGCCGGACGGGAAAAAGCCATCGCTATAGCTCTAGTGGCCTTCAGCCAGTAGAGCTAAAAAACAAAACACACACACAAAAAAAACTGCTTTCAAACGAACCTTATCAAAGATTTTTACCTTTGAGTTTACTGACCCCAAACCTTCAGTACCCCTACTTGGATTAAGGTTAAATTTTTTGTCAAGTATCATAGTCCTTTGTCAAATATCTTGAAATTTCACAACTTAACCCTTTCATTCCCTGGTTTTTACATCCAAGTGTCTGAATACATGAGAAAGCACTTTCTACTTTTTCCACAATATTTTCTTTCCTAAAATAAAATCAACATTAATTTGTCAAGTTAAACCTTTGAATTAGGACCAGTGTAAAGTTTTGTAAAACAGGGGGGTTAAGTCACCATTGTCTGACAAGCATTTTAACTCTTGTCATGCTGGACCCAGAATATTTCTGCTTTGACAAGGTTTATAGTCTAAGATCAACCTAAACATTTGTGCAATCTGATTTTACTCTAAAAGATTAACAAAAGAAATAATGACTCTCAATTTGGCCTGTCGGTGCATTCAGCCCTTTCATTCTAATGTAATTCATAACAAAGATTTATTCAGCATTAACCAATCCCAAATAGTTTGTGATATACTACAATCTCCTTACCCTGAACTGCTCCACCTAACCTAGCCTGTGCTGACTGACTTAATTTTAAGCCAGAATCTTTGTTAATCTGAAAGTAGAAAATCAAAGTTTGTGAAGGAAACCCACATAAAATTGCTGTCTCTAACCTTTTTCTATCTATTCTCACACAATCATGCTTTTAGATGCCCTTTGGAACACTTTATGGAAGGAAAGAAATTTCTTACATGATTTTTTTTTCATCATCCACAGTGTTTACTACCATGAAGACAAAATTACATCAAAATTCAATAAACCTTTTGTCGTCTGTAACTTCTTTTTGTTTGGACCAGTCTAAAATTGACCAATAGCGGCTGTCACTCAAATAATTATTCGACCAATGAAATCATTCATTTAGACTGGAATTTTAGTATGATCTCTGTGACATTGGCAGCCATTTTGGTGAATCATTTACGTTGGTTTGGCAACTTAAACATCGTTACTACAGCTTTTTCAAGCTGTAGTTATGATGTTTAGTTTGCCGACTAACCATTCTACTTATTTTTAACATGCTACTGGCTATAAATCTTACAAAATAAAGCCGTTAAAAATCGAACCGGAACTTCCTGTCTGATTCAAAGGGCGGGGCCAATGGAGTTAGTTGGGAGGGGGGCGGCAACAATTGGTCAATTATGTTGTCTGGTATGAGCTTTCTAGACAGCAGAATTTTAGACTAGTCCAATCAAAATAAGTTTCACAAGACAATTCAAGGTTCATCTAAATAGCTAATGAGTGGAATGAAAGTCAGAAAACATTGTGAGGAATGAGAAATTGTTTATTGCAAGCAATATCTCCTTTTCCTCAATGTTGTCATTGTCTTTATTTCTTCAGCACATACGAAAGCTTCATTGTGTTATAACAAATCATGATACAATACATTCAGATTTAACCCATTCCCATACAATGATGCTTTCTGACGTCCCTTAACAAATTCCCGCTCAAAGACACCAAAAAAAAAACTTGGGAAAACATTATGGAAAATGAAGAAATTGCTTGTTAAAAGCAATTTCTTCATTATCCACAATGTTTTCTAACCCAAAAAACAAAGATTCTTAAATTTCACCAAGAAAAAATTGTAATCTACCTTCTTTGTCAAATTTGGGCTGGTCTAAAATTTTGTCGTTTGGTAATGGGTTAAGAATAACAATTGGAGAATAACATGGTGCAAAATGCAGAAATTGCTTTTCAAAAGCAATTTCTTTGTTTTCACAATGTTTTCAATACGACCTAAAAAGTTGAAAAATCAAAAAAAAATGTTAAACTTGAAATTGTTGTCCACAAGTGCTTTTAAATTGTTGTCTGCATGGACCAGTCACAAGTTTTGTCTTCGGGTAATAGGATATTTACAGTATTCATAATTAGATTGTCATTGTCAAGGACTTGCCAAAAGATTTTGGATGTGTCCCAAAATTGTTTAATATGTAACCCTTTCCTGAACAACCCCTCATTTTATATTCCTGATATTATACTTGAAAAAACATTATGGAAAAAGACAAAATTATTTGTAACAAGCAATTTCCTCATTTTCCACAATATTTTCTATCATGTATCATGGTTATCTTTTGCATTTTACTTGCTTTATCATATTACCCCTTTGAATTTGGACAAGTCCTAAATTTTGAAAAACACTAAAGGTACTAAATACTTTACTCTTGTCACGCTGAATAAAATCCTCTATAAAATTTTGTGGAAAACAAAGGACTAAAAGCAGAAAAAGCACTAATTTTAGGGTTTGGTATATATTGAGAAAATCAATGGTGTAAACAATGCTGGTTTTAAAGTAACAATCAGGAGATTTAGATAAAGACCAGACTGCACATATGTGCAGCCTCATCCTTGTCTAGACTTCCTGCCAAAAAAAGGAATGTTCCTGGTTCTACAAGACAAGGGTTAACATAGCAATACATTACAGACTATTTTGCTGATTATTCAAGAGACCAATAATCTTATGCTAAATAATCTTTCTTACATCAAAGATCTTCAAACCTTCCAGATTGGACAGGACTTCAATATTCCTTGACTTCTAGGTTCATTAACCCTTGTCATGCTGAACCTGGAATATTCGTGTTTGGCAGGAGGTAAAGACAAAGATCAACCTGCACATGTGTAGTCTGATATTAGTCTACATCATCTGCTTTTCCTTTCAAGCCCTACTTTTTTATGAGATAAAATTTCAAACTAAATATTGACCAACTACTAGCTATTGCTTGTAGTGGTTTAAGCCCTTTGAAATAAAAACAATTCTGAAAAGATTACTTTTGTAACATAATACATTATTCCAACCTATTGTGGAAGCTCATATATTTCTTTCATGAAGAAATGAGTAGCCACGGTCCAAATCCGTGAAATCAATACTAGATATTATGTTGATGGGTCGAAGATTAACACGCCCATCTGCTGCCAATACCGCCTTGAAAGAACATTTTTGAGAGGAAGATGCAAAACAAGGTATTTGACTTGTTGACATAGTATTTTGGTCCCACTATACGATCACTGAGAAGAAACATTGTAGAAACAGGAGAAAAGGCCGACATTATATTACACTTATTCAGCATGACAAGGGTTAAAGGTCGATGTACTATAACCGAGAGTTCCACCAACTAGCATGTATTTATGACTGATAGATCAAATTTGACAAGGCATTAAGGATAGTTCTAATCCTTTAAACAGATTATTACAATCACGCTTTAAATCAAGGACAATCATTTAAACCTCATTCTTTTCACTACTGCCGTATTGTTTAAGTCATGTCAAATACTATAAACAGTTCATTGTATTATGTTTTTATAATGAACCATATCATTAGTGGACACAAAAACATCTGAATACAGTTTTATTCAAACTTTCGCTCATTCCCTCACAATCCGTCCTTTTTATGCCCCTCAAGCAAAAAGTTTTGAAAAACATAATGGAGAATGCTCCACAACATTTTTCATTCAGAAAGACAAATAAAATAAAATTCCATCAACCATTAAAATGTTGTCTGCAACATCTTTCAATTTGGATCAGTCTGAAAATTTTCAACTTGGGAATGGTTCAAGGCATTTTAGTCACTCACCAACTAAATATCTTTCAAGCTATGATAAAAAACCTATTGTGAATCACTAATGGCCTGGTTAAATCAAATATTTCAGAAATCTAACCTTGACAGATGACCTTGACCTTGTCAGATAGTCTTGACCTAGGTATCAGTAAATATATTAATGAAAGCTATCATCAACTCAAATATGTGCATTGTAACTTAAATATTATGGAAGTTATCGGAAAATGTTATGTTTTCAGAATTCAGATGGACAGACAGATGGACAAAGGTCAAACAATATGTCACCCCCCTCCTCCTCATTCTATTGATGTAGTGACATAAAAACATTGGTGAAGAGATCTTATTCCATATCCTGTTTACAAAGCAAACATCCCTCAAGTTAAATGGACACGACTTCAATTCATGTGGTCCCACGGTTCAGCTTTCAGCATTGCCAAAATATTTCCTACAAATTGGCATAGCCATTTGACTCTCTCTACATGGTGAGTAATTGCCTTTTGTACAATCTCTGAATATTCTGGTTTTGGCAAGAGATGAAGACAAGATCAGTCTGCACATAAGTGCAGTCTGATCTTAGTCTACACTTCCTGCGTTTTCCTTTTCAAACCAGAGTTGTTCATGAAATTAATTTTCAAAAGATGTGTTGACCATTGAACAAGTACTGCCAATACTTTCAGTCCTTTGATTTTAATGAAATTCTGAAAAGATTCTATTCAGTATGACAAGGGTTAATGTAACAAGTAGCTCAAATCAAAGATAAGATGTTGTGGCAGTACTGACTTAATACAATGAACCCAGCCATCTTAATATATTCGAAAAGAATTTGAAAGTGGCGTTTAACCTCAAACAATCAATCTTTCTTTTGTTATTTTCTTTAATTTGACCTTTTTGAAAATGATCCTTCATTTTTACCACTCTCAAGAAAAAAGCTGTGAAAAACATTGTGGAAAATAAAGAATTTGCTGGTAATAAGCAATTTCTTCATTGCCCACAATGTTTCCTTCCCATAAAGACAAAGGTTTTGCCTATTTCATGAACTTTGGAATTGTCCTCTGCAAGCTTTCAGTTTGGACAGTCTAAAGTACTGGCTATATTACAAAATATTAACCCTTGTCATGCTGATCCTGAAAATTTTTTGCTTTGACAGTGGCTTTTGCAGGTGTATTGACTAACATCAGCCTGCACAGATGTGCATTCTGACCCTAGCCTACAGTACCTGCTTGTTTTTGTTGTAATGATAAAAAGAAAACCTGAAGACAGCATTGATCTAATAATGCCAAAGCTTTAAATATAGTGAAAAGAGGATAAATATTCAGCAGGACAAGGGTTAAAAGGTTTTGTAGGATGACTACAACAAGGCAGATGATGGAAATGCAATGGAAATAACTTGTGTTCCCCCCCCCCCAAACAGTCATGCTCCAAGGAAGTCTTGTAAATAAAGATTTCACTGCATATAGATATCAGTCAGCTAAGTTTATGCACAAAACTTATCAACCTCTTACATAAGCAGCTGTAGACACTAATCATACAAAAAGGTCTTAACCCAGCACACTTCAAGTGAACTGGAAAAGGACAAATATTGAACCTTTAATCAGATTTGGAGATCTACCAAGCTTGCCCATATCCTAATACTCATTATGGTTTTGTAATTCATGTCTTTCTATATCTAGATTGGGAAACAGTTAAAGCTCTAGAAGATATGAAGAAGAACTTCACAAACACAGATGCAATCAATTTTTGAACATCACACAGACAATTTAACTCTTTGTAATTTCTATAAAGATCCATAGATTGTTCTCAAATGATCTATGCATTATTCCCACACAGTGACGCTTTTGGACGCCCCTGAAGAAAAACAATTGAGAAATCATTGAGTAAAATGAAGAAATTGCTTGTAACAAGCGATATCTTCATTTTACACAATGTATACTACCAAGAAAGTTGAAATAAAAAAATTCATAAACTTTGAAATGTCGTCTGCAACTCCTTTAAATTTGAATCAGTCTAAAAAATTGGTGTGTGGGAATGGGTTAAAACTGTTAGCTTACTTAGAGATATAACACAGAGCATAACCCGATATCCGATACCCTTGTCAATGCAATAACGCCTTTTTACGCACCTGCAGAAAAAAAGCTACAGAAGATATTGCGCAAAATGAAGAGATTGCTGCTTGCTTAAAGCTATTTCTTCATTATTCTAAATGTTTTAAACCCAAAAAAGCAAATAATTGTAACAAGAGGATGGTCGTATATGGCTCACCTGAATATGATTGCTCAAGGCTTTATGACACAGGTATATACAAAATATCAAAGCTCTAAGCCTAACCAGGTTTTGGAGAAAAATATAAGATTTTTCTCATTTAATCCTATATAAATCCAAGATCCAACGACATAGGGCTAATTTTCAGATTTGAGCAATTCTTTACATTTGTTTGGTAGAGAGTAAAAAAAGCAATGAAATATGCAAACTAGATGGTTGTCCCAGGACAACTGCTGTTGAGCCTGCAGAGTTTTGTTGGCATCATGCCCCATGACAAGCACAATTTTAGTGTTTGACCTTGAGCTGTGACCTTGACATTAGAACTATCCCCAAAATTTTTTCAAATGGAAAATCTACTCATGATGGAGAATAATTGTGCCAATTTATTTTGAAATCCATCCATAATTGTAGGAGAAATGCTCTTGACAATCACAATTTTAGAACTATCCCAAAGTTTCTTTCAAATGGCACATCTACTCATGATGCAGAATAATTGTGCAATGTTATTTTGAAATCCATCCAAAAATGTAGGAGTAATTGTCAGGACAACACACAATTTAAGTGTTTAACCTTGAGCTGTGACCTTGACATTAGAACTATCCCCAAAATTCTTTCAAATGGCACTTCTTCTCTGGTTTGAGAATAATTGTGCAAAGTAATTTTGAAATCCATCCATAAATGTAGGAGTAATTGTCCGGACAAATTCAGACAGACAGACTAACTAATGGACCAACGGACTAACACACATACACCAACTTGTCATAGTGACAACTATGTCTCACTCACAACAAGCGGAGTCCACAAAAATCAAGGCTCTTGGCCTTATGGTTTGGGAGAAGAAAATATTAAAATTTCTTTCTTTATTCCTATGTAAGTCTGAGATTTCTCAACATAAGGCTTATTTTCAGTCTTTCTTTTGATAATTCAGAAAAGGGTCAATAATCCATTCCAACACATGACACTTTTGGACATCTCTCAAGGAAAACATTTGGAAAAACATTGTGTAAAATGAGGAAGTTGCTTGTCACCAGCAATTTCTTCATTTTCCACAATGTTTTCTACCCAGAAAGTTGGAACAAGAGCACCGTCTACAGGTGCCTATGCTCGGCTGTTGGGTGCTGGATAGTGGATATAAAAAATTGTCGAAAAAGGGGCATTATTCGCACAAAATGCATCTAGTTATCCCCCTTGATAGTATAGGTTCCTCTTTTGATAATGAACATGTGTGCCAACTTTCAAGTGAATGCCTTCAGTTAAACCAGAGATATGTCAAAGTTTTCGCACGACGACGACGACACGGAGGCTATCACAATACCTCAGGTTTTCTCCGAAAACAACCGCGCTAAAAACTGTAAGTTTCATAAACTTTATATTATCATCTGCAACTCCTTTTTATTTGGAACGATCTGAAATTTTGTCTTCTGGTAATGTGTTAAGTGATGCTTATACAAAATATCAAAATTCTATGCCTTATGGTTTTTGAGCAGTATATTTTCAAAGATTTCCTTCTTTATTCCTATATTAAACAAGGAATTGCACAAAAAAGGTCTATTTTCAGAGTATGGTAGTTCTTTAAAGTATTTTGGTAGAGGATCAATATTCATTGATGCATACCAAATATCAAAGCTCTGGGCCTTATGGTGTGGGAGATTGGGAGAAGAAGATTTTCAAAAATTTCCTTCTTTATTCCTATGTAAAATCAGAGATTGGGCAGAAAAGGGCCAATTTTCAGTAATGGTATGGTAATCTTTTTTAGGTATTTTTAAGTACTTTGGTAGAGGGTCAATAGGCAATGATATATCAAAGACTTGTGCTTTGAGAGGGGAAAATGTTTTACGATTTTTTTTCTTCTGGTTGCTATAGCAATCAACATTCATCATTACTTCCAATTCTTTGAAGTATTTTGAAAGAGCATGATCATTCATGTGAAGTTTGGTTAAAATCTGATGGTTAATTTAGGAGAAGACTTTTCAATAATTGTTCACAGACAGACAGACACTGGACAACTACTGGTTACAATAGCTCATCTTGAGCATGTTGTACTCAGGTGAGCTAAAATTTCAACAACTTTTAATTCTGTTTAAAATTTTGTTGTCTAGTAATGGGTTAACCATTCACAGTCACTATAATATCATCATGTCATTGCACTAGAATAGAGCATTAAAGCATTGAAATAATGTCATTTCATGTCATTTGGAAAGGAAAAAAATACTATGTATCATGAAGTAGTTAAGAGATAGAAAATGAAATACAGGTACAGCATATCAGGTTTTACACAATGAATTACATACAATACTAAATGCTGAATAATACCCCCCCCCCCTTTCCAAGGGCTCCATGTCACAGAAAAAAAACATTTTGCAACTGGAATAAAGCCTTTTTCAGAATTTTCAAGAATGGGTCATAACTCGGAAAATTTTTTGAATGAAAGTGGATAATACCCAAATAAAATATGCACATTTGCTTGATACTGTGTGCATGTGTAATTTGGATCAAATCCATTTTGTAGTTTAAGAGAAATTGAGTGGACAAGATTTTCAAATAACAGGCAAAGGCATAGACAGAAATGATTCAAAGCTAACCCAAATAGAATGTGCAGAACATTGCTTGATTGTCATTGAGTGTGTTAGTGAAATAAGGATGAAATCCATTGAGTAGTTTAAGATAAAATGGACGACATGAAAAAGCTTGATCTACCTACTGACCAGCCAAAGAGCCAACTGACCAGCAAGCTGACTCCAATATTAATGGGTCAGTGCAAAACAGTTGGAACTTTATAGGCAGTTACAGCTGTTTTGTATTGACCTATCGATTTCCTTTCCCTCGAAACAAAATTTTAGAGGGAGAATCAATATATAGCTGTGATACGGATGAAATCCATTGAGTAGTTTAGGATTAAATGTGTAGACACGTAAAAGCTAGTTTGCCTACAGAGAGCCAACTGACCGACAAGCTGACTCCATTATATCCCCTAAACAATATTTTAGGAGGATAATGAATATATAGCTGTTATTGTTCAAATTCAAATTGACATTTGAATCAATCCATTCCCACCCAATGACGTTTTTAGACCAAAAGAAAAAAATATTTGGAAAACATTGTGGATAGTGAAGGAACTTTTTCATTATACACAATGTTTTCTACCCCAAATTTAACATTAATCCAAAATTCCACAAGCTTTAAAGTGATGTCTGCAACTCCTTTCAAATTGGACTTGTCTAAATTTTTGCTGTTTGGTAATGGGTTGAGCCTTTTTGTTTGGTGATGTAAATGTAGTAACTACAGTTTATTCAGGCTGTAGTTACAATGTTAACGTAGCTGACCACCATTTTACTTGTTACATGTTAATTTTGCATAATATCAATCTTCCTGTCTGAGCTCAATGGGCAAGGCAAGTGACCTGTCAAAACTCTTTCCTGTTTTTAAATTTTAGACTAGTCTAAATTGAAAGAGGTTGCAGACGACAATGAAAATCAGATGAAATTTGAAATAAAACCATCCTGTGTGATGGAAAACATTGTGGGAAAAGAAGAAATTGCTTGTTACAAGCAATTTCTTCTTTTTCCGCAATGTTTTCATAATTACAAAATTACAGCAAGGTAAAATCCCGGGTTTGTCCAGGAAAGGGTTAAAGCAGTAGAACTATAATTTGCCCTGGTAATTCTGAACAGGAATATTCCTGTTTTGGCAGGAGGCATAGATACAGATCAATTTGCACAGATGTGCAATCTGATTTTAGTCTACAAATCCTGTTTTCCTTTTGAAGTCAGAATTGTCTATAAGATCAATTTCCAAACAAAAACTTGACCCTGACAACCAGACCTACAGCGCCATCAGCCCATTGATATAAACACATTTTTAACAGATCTTATTCATCATGACAAGGGTTAAAAGTACGATATCTGCTAAATTCCAGCTCTTCTAGATATGAACATAATTGTTTGGACTTTGTTACATTCATAAAAGGACCATCTGACAACTTTCAAAAACAATCATTTGAAAATTTCAGCAAACCTATCAGAGGTCGATTAGAGATGATTTTTCAAACATATTATATGTACTTAGGTACACTTCTAATACAGATTTTAAAATATCTGCTACAAAAAATGTTTTGACCCTGGTAAGACCTCATAGTCAGACAACCATCTCATACCTTATCTTAACCCTTGTCATGCTGTATAAATTACCTTACTGAATTGCTGTAAAATTAAAGGGCTGAAAGCACTGATAGGACTTGTTGTTCAAAAATCAATATTTTTCATAGAAATCAAGCAGGAGGTGTAGACTAAGATCAGACTGCACCTATGTGCAGTCTGATCTTGGTCTACACCTCCTGACAAAACTGGAATATTCCGTGTTCAGCATGACAAGGGTTAAAATTCCATGATTGTGAAGCTCCAACAGGAAGTTCCACATAAATGTTAAAAAGCATTAATTTGCACAAATAATGATTAGCAACATGGTTGGTTGGCGACCGAAACGTCATAACTACAGCTTGAAAAATCTGCCTAACCAACAAAACTGCTACACATAAATGTCTGCCAATGTCGTAGTTACGAATTTACTTCCCATCCAAATAAATCATTTGATTGGTTGATTGATTGGTTGATTGAAAGCTGCAATACATCAATTCCTGGATAGTCCTTTTTAGCATTATTGATCAGAAATTATATGGGACAAGTAGGCTCTAATGTTACATTCTGATCATGATCTTATCGACTCCAGTGTTCAATTTACGTCATTTAGCTGTCTGATTCAAATATTTGGCACACACGCTTGATCGGCTCAGAGTTTTGTTTCCTTATTGTGAGAAGCTATTGTTTAAGGTATGAAATTACTTACTCAAACATTATAATTACGAACAATTTAGATTGACAAATTTAGATAACTCTACCTATATCAAACTACCCTTGAATTGTTCACTCAAAAACCTTTATTCTTTTCCTTTTCTTCATGTTACACTTATGTGCAATACTGAATTCAACAAGGCATAAACCATTCCAACACAATCCCGTTTTTTGTATGCCCCTCAAGAATAAAGCTTGGGATAACTTGGGAAATCATTGTCAAAAAATCAAGAAGTTGCTTGTTTCAAGCAGTTTCTTCATAAACACAATATTTTCTTTCCCAACAGATCAAGATTTCAAAAAATATCATCAACTAAAAACAATGACTCCAACTGCTTTGAATTCGGTCCATCAGTTACAGTTAAACCATTACTAGAAAACAACATTTTTTTGTAGACAATGCGTTTAGTTGATGAAATTTTGGATATCTTGGTCTCATTGCTTTTAATGACACTAAAAGTAAGCAAAGTAAGTCACAGCAGTAAAATATTGTTTAGCCCTATTTTTTGTAATCATATATTAACCCTTGTCATGCTGTATAAATTACCTTACTGAATTGCTGTCAAATCAAAGGGCTGAGAGCACTGATAGATCTTTTTGTTCAAAAATCAATATTTCTTTTAGAAATCAACCTCATAAACAGCTTGGGAAGGAAAAGTATGAGCATGAGGTGTAAACTAAGATCAGCCTGCACAAACGTGCAGTCTGATCTTAGTCTATACCTACTGCCAAAACCGGAATATTCCGGGCTCAGCATGACAAGGGTTAAAATCTTTGATGAATGACTGGATCTATTTTGTTTTATCCAACACATTTCGAAATTTCTTAAAGCGAAGTTTTAAAGGGAAACCTAGCTAGGAAAAATTTCTAAAATTGCTTAAAAATACCCTCAAACAAGAATTAAATCATGTGATGTTTTGCAAGTCCGAATTCAAAGGTTTTGCAGACGAAAACGTATTTTGGATCGATTTGAAAAGCAACCATTAAGTAGGGTAAAAATATTGTGGAAAAAGAAGAAATTGCTTGTTACAAATAATTTCTTCTTTTTCCACAATATATTCTCAATCTTATAAAATCACAGGGAAACATAAAAACCAGGGTTTGAACAGGAAAAAATTATCATTTTAAAAATGAGTCAAATATTGTCTTTATGGTAATCTGATGGGCTGAAAGTAGCTATTTGTGGTGATCTAAGAAAGGTTTAGCGGAAATCCCTGGTATTTTTAGAAATCAGGGCATTCGGTTGTCGGCACTGATTGACCTCATTTGCATGTGAACGAACTTCAAAAGAAGATAAGACAGTTACAAGGGAAACCAGAACATCCAAAATTATGTCACATTGAGTGGTAAGAGCAAAAATAAGGTGTCTAAATTTATAATGATTCTAACAAAGGTTTTGAATTGATCTTTACAAAATTGAAAACCCCCTAGCAAACATAACTCCTGACAGTGTTACGATGACCCTGGTTTGAGTCAATTTAAACTGAAGGTTTGAATCGCCATGTAAATGTCCCAATATTCATTAGAACTGTCTCCATGTAATCTAAAAATAGATTAAAAGCCTATGTAGGCTATTAGGGAAATACCCTAGTTTATTTCTAATTTTCGCAAAACTACTTTTCAGAATATTGTATTCAAATAATCATATGAGAGGAAATAAAGGTTATTACCCCTTGACATGCTGATCCCAAATATTCCTATTTTGACAATGGCTTTGGCAGGTGTTTAGACTAAGACCAGCTTGCACAGACGTGCAGTCTGATCTTAGCCTACACTACCTGCCCATTGTTGTTGTTGTTTTGAGAGAAATGTTGGAATGCAAGATTGATATAAATATGTCAAAGATTTCAAATATTGTGAAAAGAGGAAAAATAATCAACAGGACAAGGGTTAAAATTTGTGACATGGAAAACACATTAACCCATTCCCACTCAATCCCTCCTTTTTACGCCCCTCAAGAAAAAAGCTTTGGAAAACATTGTGGAGAATGAAGAAATTGCTTGACACAAGCAATTTCTTCATTATCCACAATCTTTTCTATCCAAAAAGATGAAAAAAATCAAAATTCCATCAACTTGAAATTGCCGTCTGCAGCTTCTTTCAATTTGGACCAGTCTAAAATTTTGCTGTGTGGGAATGGGTTAATACCTCCCTTTAACATTTCTTTCTTTTTTTTTTTTGTTCTGTAAAACTAAACCAGAACAGTTATTATTTCAAAATGTCACAAATAAGGTAATTGTAAAATTGCTCTAATCTTGATCTTGAGCAAAATTTGCCAAATTAAGGTTTTTAAAAACATGAATCATTTTTCTCTATTCAACAAATCATGCCACAAGTGGCTAATGACTTTATTATGTAGATTTTAAAACACCTGCCATAAGATAATTTAGACCAATTAGAAAACAATTTACTTATTAAAATGTTAATTCTTTTTATCTTTTTGAGGAAATTACGCAAGATAAAGATCATAAGCAAAAGTTGAATTTTCAATTTCACCCAATACTATTCAGTCCCTCATGTTGACCGGATAAAGAAAGTTGGGCAAAGAAAACATTGTGGAAATTGAGGAAATAGCTAGCCTTGCTACAAGTCGTTTCATTTTCTACCCTGAGAGAAAATATTTTATTTTAATCAACTTCAAATTGTGATTAGCAACTTCTTTCGCTTTGGAACAGTCTGAAATTATGTGGTCTTGTAACAGGTTAAACCTTGTAAAGCCGAATAAAATCTTTGTTTAAAAATATGTTAAAATTAAAAGCCTAAAAACACTGGAAACCATAATCATAGGTCAATATTTTTTCTATCAATTGAGTAGATAAACATCTCAGGATAAATATGTCTAATAGGTGTTGTAGACTCAGATCAAAATGCACATATTTGCAACTTTATCTTAGACAATGCTTTCTGCCAAAACAGAAATGTTACATGGAGTAACAAGTCTACTTACCAGAGTAATACTTGTGGAAGATGGGGCTGTTGTCGTCACAAGCACCTTATTTTCTTCTAATGTCTGATTCTCAAGCTTGGTTGTTAGGAGGTTGACGTCCAGGGCCAGCATCCTGCTGGTTGCCACGGTGATTCCCTAGTATTCAACACTGATTACTTCATGCTTTATTGGTTGTTGCTTCTATTGTAAGATTTTTATAGAAAATTACACCTGAAAGAAAACAAGATTTGCCTAGTTCTGGTGCCAAATATCTGCCCCACTCCCCATGGCAAAGATTCTTTTTTCCCAATTCAGTGCAGAAAATGATAATTTTTAATGGGGTTCATTCTTTTTCCTTAAATCAGTACAGAAAATTCCTAATTTTCATTAGAGTTCATCCAAATGACATAACAATCATTCTGACTCAATTTAATCAAGATAGGACCAAATCTGTGGCCCCTAGTGTGTAAATGAAGAAATTGCCATAAAGGCTCCCCTTTCCCATGTTTTCAAATGGGCAATCACATTTTTAATAGGAGTCATCCTTATGACGTAATACTGATTCTGACAAGATTTAAGCAAGATTGGGCCTAAATTGTGGCTCCTGTGTTACAAAGAAATTGTCATTAAGGGACTTTTTCCTGTATTTATAGCTTAAGATTGTTGAATATTGGAGACTACAGGCTACAATATGTAGATCTCTGCTTGATACAGATTCTATCCATGCAGTAGTTGCTAAGAAATTAAGCAAACAAGAAAAAATTACAAAAGGACCAACAGACCGATGGACCAACCAGCTGACTGACAGACGGACCACCGACTATTTAACTCCTATTTACCGGCCAAAGTTTTGGTGGTATATTGATTTGATTGGTAGATCTCATATTTTAATTTCCATCAAGTATAGGTCACTTGTCTTTAAGAGTCAACTTCAATTAGTAGTCACAACATTGGATTTGATTGACAAATAATTATATTCTACATCAATAATTGACCAATTGCCGCTATCAATAAAATAAACAGTTAACCAATGAAATCATTTATTTAACCAAGAAAATGAGCCTTAAACTCCGACAATTGCCACCATTTTTGTTAACCTTTCTTGTTGGTTTGGTGACTTAAACATCATAACTAAAGCTTTTCAAGCTGTAGTCACGACGTTTAATTTGTTGACTAACTATTCTACCTTTTGTTACATGCTACTTGCCATAAATTTTGCAAAACAACACCATTTAAAATCAAAGAAACACTCTCTGCCTGTTTGGTGAGTAAAGAGACAAGTCGGTCTTTTTTTAGGTGACACATTATCGCAGTTGCAAGTGTGCTATTATAAACAAAGGTGTGTCATTATAACACCCACACAACAAAACTCAGACCATTTATATCAAGGTACATAAAATTTGTATGTTTGCATAATATGTACATAGGAATAAAATGAACCCGGAAATTCCGATTTTGGCAGGAGGTGCAGACTAAGATCAGACTGCACTTATGTGCAGGCTGATCTTAGTCTATACCTCCTGCTTGTACTTTTCCTGCCAGAGTTGTTTATGAAGTTGATTTCTACAAGAAATATTGATTTTTGAACAACAAGTTCTATCAGTGCTTTCAGTCCTTTGATTTGACAGCAATTCAGTAAGGTAATTTACACAGCATGGCAAGGGTTAATAGACTTGCCATAATCAGTTGTTGATAATTTCAAGCAGAATTATCATGAGTGTCATAGTTATGTTTTGAGTCCCCTACTTGCAAAGCTGAAGGGAACTTTAGGTTTATACTCTATCTGTTTGTCAATCCGATAAATAAGTTTTCCGAGCCTTTTTCTAAATGTTGGCAGTATCAAGCTGATTTTTTAGTTTGCGTCTACAATCGTGTTTGTTTGAATGGGGTTTTACGCCGCTTTCAACAATCTTTCAGTTATATCGTGGCGGCTGGAGCACCTAACAATGGCAACCTGGTATTTCTCACACCAGTACCGCCATCACATCCTTTCCTAGCCTCCAGCTGCTATCCCACATAGGTCTACGATTATCGACCAATTGGTGGGAGACAAATAGTGGGAAAGGATGAGTGCCGCTGTCGGGGATCGAACCTGGGACCTCTAGATTGACAGTCCGATGCACTACCAACTAGGCTATGACGGCGGCACCTACAATCGTGAGATACAGGTCTTTCTGGTCATTTAATTTTCAACAAAGATACAGATACTGGACTTAGGAAAATTTCTCTGATTGCCCAGTTTTTGGTGAAGAAAATATATTTCAAGCTGGTAAGGCACTTGGTATTGCTTCGCAATACTTCAGACAGTGTAGGATTGTGTGGACATTGAGTAAATTTACATGTCTAGCCAGGTTAAAGTGTAAGAGGTGCAAACGCATTCTTACTGCCCAATTTTAACACATGTCATGCTGAACCCGAAATATTCCGGTTTTGGAAAAATCAACTGGTTTTTTGAACGCCTAACAACACATCCTCGTGAAATATTTTGTCATATCTGGAATAACCAATTGATCCTCTATTTAGTCGGGAGTATGTACATCCCTCATGAACAAAGCCATCAAGTTGTCACCAGAGTTAGGGATTATAAATATTCTGAAGTGTTTTTTAATCTGGAAAACAGTTAACCCATTACCAGACGGCAAAAAATTTGACTGAACATCCAAAGAAGCTTCAGACAACAAATGATAGAAATCTAACTATCTCAGTCTTTCTTAGTAGAAGACAGTGTGAAAAATGAAGAAATTACTTGTAACAATAATTTTTTTTCATTTTTCACTATGTTTTTCCAACCCTTTAACCCATTACCAGACAGCAAAATTTAAGACTATTCCAAATTCAAAGGAGATGCAGAAGAAAATTTAAAGAAATTTGAAGAATTTCGGTAGAAGTGACAAGTTCAACTTACCAACACCAACTTGTGTTATATCTTATATCCCCAGCCACATATTTGACACAATAATGTTATTCACTACCTCAGTTAAAGTGCCATGTCAGAGGTTAATTAGCTAGAAAATAAATGATTGGATGGGGTTTAACGCCGCTTTTAACAGTATTTCAGTCATATCGCGGCGGCTGGAGCACCTAACAATGGAATCCTGGTATTTCTCACACCAGTACTACCATTACATCCCTTCCTAGCCTCCAGCTGCTATCTCACATAGGTCTACGATTATCGACCCATTGGTGAGAGACAAATAGTCGGAAAGGATGAGAGCAGCCGCCGTCGGGGTTCCAACCCGGGACCTTTAGATTGACAGTCCGACGCGCTACCAACTGCGCTATGACGGCGGCTCTAGAAAATAAAAGCTTCTTGTTTGTGTTTTGCATAGCTCCTAAGACCTTTTATCAGGAGAAAACAGTTTGCAGTGACATAATAAAACTCTTTCCTTTTCAATCCCTAGATTTTACGTCCCTTTGGTTTTATAGTCAAGAAAACATTGTTGAAAAAGAAGAAATTGCTTGTAACAAGCAATTTCTTCTTTTTCCACAATATTTCTACCCTTACGAAAATTCATTTTTCAAATAAAATCCACTTTAAATTTTCGTCTGAAAAATCTTTGATTTGGACAGGTCTAAAATTTTGAAAACAGGAAAGGGTAAAAGGAAGAGAGGCCTCTCTCTCAAATTCAAAAGGGCCAACCTATCCCTACACAATTCAGCGTTTGATTCCCCTCAAGAAAAAAAAAAACATTGGAAAACATTGAGGACAACAAAGAAGTTGCTTGTTTCATAATCAACAATGCTTTCTGCCTGAAAAAACAAAGACTTTTTTAAATATCATCCATTAACAATTGCCGTCTGCAACTTTTTTCAATTAAAACCAATCTAAAATTTTGTTCATGAATGTAGATTATGACACCTCCATATTTAAAACACTTTCCCATTCAATTACGGGATTTTACGTTCCTGTGATTTTATACTTGAGAAAACATTGTGGAAAAAGAAGAAATTGCTTGTAACAAGCAATTTCTCCTTTTTCCACAATATTTTCTACCACATATGATGGTTTGATTTCAAATGGCATTCAGTTGTCATTGTCGTCTGCAAGCTCTTTCAATTTGGACTAGTCTAAAATTTCCAACAAGAGGACCATGATGGTCCTAAATCGCTCACCTGAGGCATCTCCAAATTACAGTACTTTTTAGTATAAAAAAGGCACAACTTATAAAAGATATATAAGATTTTGGGCTTTGTACAAAACAATCCAGTAATGTTTTACAATAATGATGAATGCCTTTGGCTTTATAGTTTAATCCATTACCAAACTATCCCAGAATTTTTCACCCTCAGGGAAAATAGGTTTGAAAAATACATAGTGAGAAAGGGAGTGACAAGCAATTTATCCATTTCTCACAGTGTTTACTACCTGAAATTCTTTGTATTTAGATTTCAATCAAACTCTAATTACTGTCTGCAACTTCAATGGATGTAATTTTAGCAACCTTGGTCGAGAACAATCTGGATGTACTATACATCAAAATATGAATGCATTACAACTTATACATGAGGAGTGGAAGATATTTGAACATGCTCTTATTGAGTGTTTTTCATATCTTTGGATGCCTTGGGAAGGGCCATGTTTGTTCAAAGGATATAAACATGGTAGAGAACAATTATGTTATCCTTTGTTTTTAATGTAAATGCTCTAGAGCCTATATTTAAGAAGAATTCTTTCAATGCAAATTACACAATTTTCTACCCTAGGAGCAAAGACATTTTTCATCCTAAGAGCATATTTTCCTGTTATATAGTGCAAAATTATTTAGTCATGCTACATACCAAATATGTATGCCCTTCACCTTATATTTCAGAAGGAGAAGACTTTTGATGTTGCTCTAATTGAGCGTTTTCAAAAATTTTTGACCTCTGGGGCAGTTCCATGTTTTATCCCAGGGCTAACATTTTAGCTAACATGGTAGAGAACCATCTGGTTATGCTATATACAAAATATGAATGCTTCAGACTTCTCCTTAAAATGAAGATTTTTTTTTAACATACTCAAGTTTTGCGTTTTCCCCAATTTTTGACCCCTAGTGCAGGGCCGTTTTTGACCTGAGGAAGACAACTTTTAGTGATATAGTACAAAACCATCTAGTTATGCTCCATACCAAATATGAATATCCTAGACCTTATAGTTTAAGAGGAGAAGTCTTTTGAAATTGCTCTAAGTAAGCATTTTTCCAAACTTCGGACCTCTAGGGCGGGGCCATTTTAGACCCGCAAGATTAAATATTTAAAAACTTGGTAGAGAACCATATGATTAAGCTCTATATAAAATATAAATGCCTTTGGCCTTGTAGTCTGTGAGAAAACAACAACATAGATTTTCTAAAATTTCCCATTTTCATATGCCACAGTTACAAGAGTTTTTTACAGAATAAAATTCTTTTAACAACTTTTGAAGAGCTTCGACCAAGGAACATCCTTGCAAAGTTTCAACTTGATTGGCCTACTGGTTTAGGAGGAGAAGATTTTTAAAGATTTTAACAGATTTACTTAAGATTCCCATTTTCACGTGCCGCTGCAACCAGAGTTTT
Organism: Fragum fragum; assembly: GCA_946902895.1. Lineage (NCBI taxonomy): Eukaryota > Metazoa > Mollusca > Bivalvia > Cardiida > Cardiidae > Fragum > Fragum fragum. The sequence goes on from OX336374.1 coordinate 12,952,472, forward strand.
AGACAGAATTAAATTCTTTTAACAACTTTTGTAGAACTTCACCCAAGGAACATCCCTGCAAAGTTTCAGCTTGATTGGCCTACTGGTTTAGGAGGAGAAGATTTTTAAAGATTTTAACAGATTTACCTAAGATTCCCATTTTCACATGCCGCGGCAGCCAGAGTTTTTGATGGAATTAAATTCTTTTAACAACTTTTGTAGAACTACACCTAAGGAACATCCCTGCAAAGTTTCAGCTTGATTGGCCTACTGGTTTAGGAGGAGAAGATTTTTAAAGATTTTAACAGACTTACTTAAGATTCCCATTTTCACATGCCGCTGCAACCAGAGTTTTAGACAGAATTAAATTCTTTTAACAACTTTTGTAGAACTTCACCCAAGGAACATCCCTGCAAAGTTTCAGCTTGATTGGCCTACTGGTTTAGGAGGAGAAGATTTTTAAGATTTTAACAGATTTATCTAAGATTCCCATTTTCACATGCCGCGGCAGCCAGAGTTTTTGACGGAATTAAATTCTTTTAACAACTTTTGTAGAACTACACCTAAGGAACATCTCTGCAAAGTTTCAGCTTGATTGGCCTACTGGTTTAGGAGGAGAAGATTTTTAAAGATTTTTACAGATTTACTAAAGATTCCCATTTTCACATGCCGCGGCAGCCAGAGTTTTTGACGGAATCAAATTCTTTTAACAATTTTTGTAGAACTTCACCCAAGGAACATCCCTGCAAAGTTTCAGCTTGATTGGCCTACTGGTTTAGGAGGAGAAGATTTTTAAAGAAATTGTGGACGGACGGACAGACGGACAGACGGACAGACGGACAGACGGACGGACGGACGGACGACGGACAACGACCAATCACAATAGCTCACCTCGCACTTTGTGCTCAGGTGAGCTAAAAACGGGAAATGGTTAACAAGAAATGTTAGTTACGTCAGCTGATGATAAAGCACAACACCTTGTTTGTTACAAAAACATTTTATATATAGCAAATCCATAAAGTAAATATTCCCTACATTTAACATTATAGTAAATAGCAAGATTTTACCCCATTACCACACAGCTCGAATTGAAAGAAGTTGCAGAAGACAACTTTAAGTCAGTAGAATTTAGAAAATCTTTGCCTTATAGGATAGAAAACATTGTGGGCATTGAAGAAATTGCTTGATACAAGCAATTTCTTCATCGTCCACACTGATTCCAGTCTTTTTCATAGGATGCATAAAAAAACGGGTTTGTGTGGTAATGGGTTGTTTGTTTGAATGGGGTTTAATGCAACTTTTAACAGTATTTCTGTCATTTCATAGCAGGTGGAGCACCTAGCCATGAAATCCTGGTATTTCTCACACTAGTACTACCACTTCCAAGCATCCAGATGCTCATCCCACTTAGGTCTATGTTGATCCATCCATTGGAGGAAGACAAAGCTATGAAAGGATATTAACCCTTGTCATGCTGAACCCGAAATATTCCGGTTTTGACCAAAGGTTTAGACCAAGATCAGCCTGCACATATGTGTAGTCTGATCTTGGTCTACACCTCCTGCCTGTACTTTTCCTGCCAGTGCTGTTTATGAAATTTATTTCTAAAAGAAAAATTAATTTATTTAACAACAAGTTCTATCAGTGCTTTCAGCCCTTTGATTTTACAGCAATTCAATAAGAAAATTTATTCAGCATGACAAGGGTTAAATCTGCTATGTAAAACTACAGTAAAACCCCTCCTTACGACCACCCCGGAAATACGGGCACCCTTCTATTACGACCGAATTTTTACAGAACGGAATTTTTTGTTCTTTATTTCAATGGTCGCGAACCCCTCTAAAACGGGCACCCCGCTATTCCGAATTACGACCACTAAATTCAGTACCAACCATAGCTGATTTACTATTTTGAACCCCACTAAAACGACCAGTTTTCACACATTGAGACCGATCACCCGAATTTCACACTTGATAAGAGTGACACTAATTGGGTACGAATACATTGTAAATACATTATCGGATTTTTGATTATGTGATATCGAACCCTTATTATAATATGTGTTATGATTAAAGTGGCCGATCACTTTTAGAAATTATAGTTTGCATTATTTTTAATTGTTATTTGAATGTTTCACAGGTTTTGACTCGAGAAATAAATTCCAAAGAGTAAACGTATCCGAAAAGTTACGATTAAGTTTGTTTACGGCGTTCTGAACAGTTAATTAGCAATTAAATTTTTATTTCAACGTAATTGATGCTTGGTATTCGCATTATAAAAGATATGATATCGACAGTTTGACACTTTGAACCTGTACTTACGAATAAATAATCTGAGGTCGGAGAACCAAATGGAGAATAGAGAAAGTAGAACTTATCGAAGACCGTAAACTTGAAAATGACATAAGATTCCCCTGTAATACATGTTCTTTTAGTTTCATTTTTGTATGTATAGTATTAACATATTCAAAGAACAAAAACAAAATAAACATGCATTACTTGACAACAAACGACCAAACCTCGGTAATACGACCACCCCTCTATTACGACCACTTTTTGAAAGTACCGCAAGTGGTCGTATTAGAGGGGTTTTACTGTAATACAAATTGAAGGAATTACAACTAAGAGTAAAGGTTGCAAAAACAAACAAGATATGGTTGCCTCCCAAAAAGCCAATTCCAAGATATGCATGCTCTAGTGAGTTGACCTTGATCTTGCTATATGACCTTGACCTTACAGTAGTTGAATGTGTATTATTGACAAGAACATGTCTTTCAAATAACCAATATGCCACCCATTCCTGTTTTTTTTTTACTTACAATAAAGCAATTTCTTCATTTTTTGAGTTTTTTACCTAGAGAGATAAAACTTTCCACATTTCAGTCAACTTAAAATTGTTGACTGCAGCTTGTTTCATTTTGGATCAGTCTAAATTTTTAATCACATAATATGTTAATTATCATTGAGCTCTTTAAGACATTTGAAAAAGTAGGAAAATGTTAGGTTTTCAGAATATAATTGTCAAAAAATTGGTCAAAATATTTCCTTGACTGTATGACAATTAATGAATGGTTAGCGTTGAGAAGAAACAGCAGTATACAAAATGTATGTGAGCCGTGTTTTCCAATGGAAGATTCCCACTTTCGACAGGATTCATGTTTGTGACCTACTAAGCATTCTGACCAAGGTTCATGAAAATTAAACCAAAATTGTGGCTGCCCCTTTTTCCATATTTTCCAATGGCACATTCCCATTTTAATTGGAGTTCATTTTTGTGCTCAGACAATGATTCTGGCCAAGTGTAATGAAGATTCGGCTATAATTGTGGCACCTGGAGTGTTAACAAGGAAATTGTCATTCATTAAGATCCCTTTTCCAATGGAATATTACCATTTCCGATAAGATTCATCAATCTGACCTGCCAAGCATTCTGACCAAGTTTAAAAAGGATTGGGCAAAAATTGTGGCCCCTACAGTACTAACAGGGAAATTGTCGTTGAGGCCCCTTTTTCCTGTCTTTTCCAGAAGAACCTTCCCATTTTAAAACAAGGTGCCAAATTGTCACAAGATACGCCCGTCACACTGCTTAATATTAACTTGGGGTATGAATAGAACTGAAGTTATTTTGAATGAATATTTTTTGTCAAACAAAGTATGAAAAACAACAAAGGGCAATAACTCAAAATATACGCTAGGTAGAGTTATGGTTCTTCTACACTGCACTCCCACTTGGTGAGCTCTATCCATCCATGTAGTTTCATGATTCTAGCTATTATACTTTTAGAGATATACTCCGGACAAGATTCAAGTATGAAAAACAACAAAGGGCAATAACTCAAAATATACGCTAGGTAGAGTTATGGTTCTTGTACACTGCACTCCCACTTGGTGAGCTCTATCCATCCATGAAATTTCATGATTCTAGCTATTATACTTTTAGAGATAAACTCCATATAAGATTCAAGTATGATAAACAACAAAGGGCAATAACTCAAAAAATAGGCCAGGTAGAGTTATGGTTCTTGTGCACTGCACTCCCCCTTGGTGAGATCTATACACCCATGAAGTTTCATGATCCTAGCTATTATACTTTTAGAGATATACTCCGGACAAGATTCAAGTATGAAAAACAACAAAGGGCAATAACTCAAAATATACACTAAGTAGAGCTATGGTTCTTGTACACTGCACTCCCACTTGGTGAGCTCTATCCATCCATAAAATTTCATGATTCTAGCTATTATACCTTTAGAGATATACTCCGGACAAGATTCAAGTCTGAAAAACAACAAAGGGCAATAACTCAAAAAAAAGGGCTGGTAGAGTTATGGTTCTTGTACACTGCACTCTGACTTGGTGAGCTCTATCCATCCAATAAATTTCAGGATTCTAGCTAGTATACTTTTAGAGATATACTCTGGAAAAGATTCAAGTATGACAAACAACAAAGGGCAATAACTCAAAAAATAGGCCAGGTAGAGTTATGGTTCTTGTGCACTGCACTCCCCCTTGGTGAGATCTATACACCCATGAAGTTTCATAATCCTAGCTGTGATACTTTTAGAGATATACTCCGGACAAGATTCAAGTATGAAAAACAACAAAGGGCAATAACTCAAAATTTACACTAAGTAGAGCTATGGTTCTTGTACACTGCACTCCCACTTGGTGAGCTCTATCCATCCATAAAATTTCATGATTCTAGCTATTATACCTTTTGAGATATACTCCGGACAAGATTCAAGTATGAAAAACAACAAAGGGCAATAACTCAAAAAATAGGCCAGGTAGAGTTATGGTTCTTCTACACTGCACTCTGACTTGGTGAGCTCTATCCATCCAATAAATTTCAGGATTCTAGCTAGTATACTTTTAGAGATATACTCTGGACAAGATTCAAGTATGAGAAACAACAAAGGGCAATAACTCAAAAAATAGGCCAGGTAGAGTTATGGTTCTTGTGCACTGCACTCCCCCTTGGTGAGATCTATACACCCATGAAGTTTCATAATCCTAGCTGTGATACTTTTAGAGATATACTCCGGACAAGATTCAAGTATGAAAAACAACAAAGGGCAATAACTCAATAAATAGGCCAGTTAGAGTAATGGTTCTTGTACACTGCACTCCTACCTTGTGAGCTCTATCCATCCATGAAATTTCTTGATTCTAGCTATTATACTTTTAGAGATATACTCTGGACAAGATTCAAGTATGACAAACAACAAAGGGCAATAACTCAAAAAAATGGCCAGGTAGAGTAATGGCACTTGTGCACTGCACTCCCCCTTAGTGAGATCTATACACCCATGAAGTTTCATGATCCTAGCTATAAAACTTTTAGAGATATACTCCGGACAAGATTCAAGTATGAAAAACAACAAAGGGCAATAACTAAAAAAATAGGCCTGGCAGAGCTATGGTTCTTGTGCACTGCACTCCCCCTTGGTGAGATCTATACACCCATGAAGTTTCATGATCCTAACTATTATACTTTTAGAGATATACTCCGGACAAGATTCAAGTATGAAAAACAACAAAGGGCAATAACTCCAAAAATAGGCCAGGTAGAGTTATGGTTCTTGTGCACTGCACTCTGTATTGATGAGAAGAATATAACTGCCAAGTTTAAAGTCAATCGGACTTACGGTGACAGAGTTATGCTCCGGACAAAGAAGTAGACACTGCCTGGACGCCCGGACACCACTGGTGATCCCATAATACGTCCCGTCTTCGACGGGCGTATAAAAAGGTTCATCCTTGTGACCAACCAAATAACCTGACCATGTTTCATGAAGATTGAACCATAATTGTCGCCCATTGAGTGCAAACCAGGAAATTATCATCAAGGCCCTTTTTTCCAGCAGAACCTTGCCATTTTCAATATGGTTCATAATTATGCTCAGACAAACATTCTGACTAAGTTTCATGAAGATTAGGCAAAAATTGTGCCCCCCCCCCCCCCAGGAGTGCTAACAAGGAGATTGCCAATAAGGCCCCTTTTCCCGTGTTTTCCAACAGAATGTAACCATGTTTGATAGGACTCATCCTTATGACCAGATAAACTTTCTGACCAAGTTTCATGAAGATTGGGTAAAATTTTTAGCTCCTAGAGTGCTAATGAAGGGATTGTTGACGACAGATGACAGACTACAGACAAAAGCTCACCTTGAGCATGATGTGTTCAGGTGAGATATAAACATTAAGATTTCAGGTTAAGTTTCCGGCAGACATACAAACAGCCTAACAACCATAAAACAATATGCCCCCCCCCCTTCTTTTGGTATGAGGGCATAGAGAAAAGAAATTATTTGTGACAAGTATTTTTTCTTCTATATCAACAATCTTTAGATATAGGTGCCTGAAGATATATAGCACATAACCCATTCCCTCACAATGACGCTTTTAAACGCCCCTCAATATGAAAGCTTTGAAGAACATTGTGGATAATGAAGAAATTACTTGTATCAACAATGTTTTCTATCCTAAAAGACAAGGATTTTGAAGATTTCATCAACTTAAAATTGCCGTCTGCAAATTGTTTCAACTTGGACTGGTTTACAATTTTTTCTTCTGTTAATGGGTTAAAATAGGTTGGCGCTAAAGTTGTGAGAAACTGATCATAGAGAAATGTGTTTCCAAACCTAGAAAGAGCATCTCCTTTCCTCACACAAATTAAAAATCCAATGCTGATATCAGAAATACTAAAATATGTAAAGTTTTTCTATCACCAGTTTTACAAGCCGTGTGTAGTTATTTATTAATCCATAGAATATATTAAGTCTGTGTCCACATTAAGAATGAAGTCATCAAATTGATCAATAGACTTAATACTAATCTTTTATACATTCAACTCTTAACCAGATAAACCCATTACCAGATTACAAAATTTTAGACTGGTGTGATGAAATTTGCTTTTCTTTTGTAGAAAATATTGTGGAACATGAAGAAATTGCTTGTAACAAGCAATTTCTTCATCTTTCCACAATTTTTTCCCTGACCTTTTTCCTCAAGGGTGTCAGAAAGAGTCATTTTGTGGGAATGGGTTGACCTATTACAACAAAATTTTAGACTGGTCCCATTCAAGCAGTTGTTGGTGGCAATTTCAAGTCAGTGGAAATTTATAACCTGTATCCCATTACCACACAATCCTGTCTTATGATGCCCTGAAGATATAGAGAAGTTGAAAACTTTGCTGCTTTCTCCTTTTCACTTAATCTTTTCTACCTTATTTGGCATTTAATTTACAAGTTCAAGATTCCTTGAAACTTATTGCAATTTGGACTGGTCTAAATTTTTTTGTTGTATTATTGCATTTTTTACTCTATATAAATAACACTCGAACTGTTTCCTCAACTGACATACTAGACAGAGAAAGTGTTTCAGCATGATATCATTTTACAGTATTTGAGTGTATGATCTTCCAGAGAATAAATAGTAACAGCTTTTGGATGAAAACTCTATACAAAAGGGAGAAGGGTATCATACATTAACATTTCTCACTGTAACAAAGTTCTGGGAGAGGGAATCATCAGTTTCAAGGGCAAACAGAGGTATGGATTTCCCATGCCCAACTTGTTCGGCCACTGTCAAGGCGCAGTTGGTAGTGCATCAGACTCCCATTCTTCAATGATTGGGTGCCATGGGTTCAATTCCCGGTGGCAGCACATATCCTTTTAAAAAAATTGTCTCTCACCAATGAGTGTGTAATTGTAAACCTAAGTGGGATAGCAGCTGGTTTTTATTGATTGAATTGGGTTTTAAGCCACTTTTAACAGTATTTCAGTCATATCCCGGCGGCTGGAGCATCTAACAATGGATTCCATGTATTTTTCACACCAGTACAACCACTACATCCTTTCCTAGCCTCCAGCTGCTATCCCACTTAGGTTTACAATTATCCATGGCATTGCTGAGAGATAAATGTCAGAAAAAATATGTGCCGCCACCTTGGATCGAACCTATGACTTTCCATAGTTGAAGATTAGGAGTCTGATGCGCTACCCACTGCACTATGACGGGGATAGCAGCTGGAGGCTAGGAAAAGATGTAATGGGGGTACTGGTGAAAGATATACAAGGAATCCATTGTTAGTTGCTTTCAGTCGAAGCGTTATGACTGAAAAAATGTTAAAAGGCTTTTCTACTTGCAGACAAGTACATTTTCAAGGCAATTTGACCAGGAACAAGTAAATACCAGGTTAAAACTTTGAATGGTATAATATAGATCTCAAAGATACTCATGTTTTTGAAAATTATCAAAATACTTATAATGAAGGATAGAAAATATCGCAGTCAATGAATAAACATTTTCTTCATTAGAAATAATGTTTTCTCAAAAATCATCTCTTCTCTTTCTTGTAGACAAGTTCATTTTAACCTAGTCCCACACAGTGATGCTTTTGGACACCCCTTAAGAAAAACAATAGGGAAAACATTGTGTAAAATGAAGAAATTGCTTGTAACAAGTAATTTCTTTATTTTCCACAATGTTTTCTACCCAGAAAGTTGAGAAAATCTGAAATGTCATTTACTTTAAATTTTCGTCTGTCACTCCTTTCAACTTGGGCCGCTGTCATAGCGCAGTTGGTAGCGCGTCAGACTGTCAATCGAGAGGTCCCAGGTTCAATCCCCGACGGCGGCACTCATCCTTTCCGACTATTTGTCTCTCACCAATGGGTCGATAATCGTAGACCTATGTGGGATAGCAGCTGGAGGCTAGGAAGGGATGTAATGGTAGTACTGGTGTGAGAAATACCAGGATTCCATTGTTAGGTGCTCCAGCCGCCGCGATATAACTGAAAGATTGTTGAAAGCGGCGTAAAACCCCATTCAAACAAAACCTTTCAGCTTGGACCAGTACTCTACATTTTTGCTGTCTGGTAAATGGTAAAGGGTTAATTCTGGACAAGTAGAAAGTCATGTCTAGCTTGTTCGAGGACAAGTGGAGAAATCTGTATTTCCACACCACTGAGTGATATTTGTAAAGGTTTTAAACTATTTCAAGTATGACTGATACATAATCCATAATCAATCTTTTCATGATTTGTAAAGTTTGAACTCTTGTCATGCTGAATATATTTTTTTTCAGAATTAGATTAAAACCAAAGCGCTGAAAGCATTAATAGTACATGTTGTTTGATTATCATTAAATTAATTCCATACACAATTCTTGTTTGAAATGGATCGAGCAGGGATGTAGACTTATGTGCAGGCTGAGCTTTGTCTATTACTCCTGCTAAAAATGGAATAATCTGGGTTCAGCATGACAAGGGTTAAAAACTTCATTTAACCCATCACTACAAAATGACACCTTCGGGAGTTTCAAAACCTCTACCATGAGAAAAGGTCAATATTACTACAGTGGAATCCTGTTAATTGCAACTCCAATTTGTCATCATTTCTATTGCCAATAACCAGAAGTTGCAATTAAAGGGAGCTTTTTGTTCTATAAACCTGCTGGTTGTTCATAGAACCAGTTTCAAGTAGGCAGTAAATTGCTATCATCACGGTTGCGATTACACCTTGTCATGCTGAATAAAATCCTTGTTCAGAAAATGCATTAAAATCAAAGGTCTGATGGCACTGCAGGTCTGGTTTTAGGATTAATTTTCAAAAAAGATATTGACCAGTAACTAGTTCTTCAAGTGCTTTCAATCCTTTGATTTCATTGTAATTCTTTTGGGGTTTTTTAATTCATCATGACAAGGGTTAAAATTGTTGTCTGCAGCTTCTTTGAATTTAGACAGGTCTAACATTTTATCATTTGGGAATGGATTAACCCATTCCAACTCTGTGATGCCTTTAGATGCCCCTAAGGAAAAAGGCTTTGGAAAACAATGTGGAGAATGAAGAAATTGCTTGTTACAAGAAATTTCTTCATTTTCCACAAGGTTTTCTACCCTAAAAGACAAAGCTTTTAAAGATATACTCAACTTGAAATTTTTGTCTGCAACTACTTTGAATTTGGACTGGTCTAAACTTTTAACATTTGGGAATGGGTTAAGACTACTGACACTGCTGATGAATGTGTAGTGTCTTTAGTACACCTAGTCAAATTTGATGGGGAAAAATTAATTGATTTATCAGTTTTAATTTAAATGTCAATTAATGACAAATGAGTAGATGAGTGTCCTGACACCACACTTCCCCTTTACATTAATTTTCTTTATATACAGCTACAGTAAATATTTCAACCCTTATCACAAAAGCATCAAAATCAAAGCACTTAAAACACTGAAGTCCAGACTTTCGATCAATTATGAATTTAATATCATAAACAAGTCTGGCTTAACCCATTACCAGACAACAAAATTTAAGACTGGTCAGAATTGAAAGGGGTTGCTGACGACAATATAAAGTTTGTTTTTAGATAGAAAACGTTGTGTAAAATAAAGAAATTGCTTGTTACAAGCAATTTCTTCATTTTACACAATGTTTTCCCAATAGTTTTTCTTGAGGGGCGTTCAAAAGTGTCACTGTTTGGGAATGGGTTTAAAGGGATAAGCAGGTAATGTATACTCATTGTGCAGGTTTGCCTGTCTGGAAAACATTGTGGAAAATGAAAAAAAAAAAGATTCTTACAATGGTTTAGAAAGTTGAAGATAGTGATTTATGCTTTCATAATAGGTGTGAAACTAACTAATGCTTCACCATTCAGAATATAATGATTCAGAGAACAATTTTCTGAGGAATTCAATATAAGTTCTGATCAATATTTGGCAAATAAATCTAGTCACTAAAATGTTTGTAATAGTTTCGGAGACTTTTCATGATTGTACAATACTCAAGTCATGAAAGTTATAAGAAATGTCAAAGATTGGATACCCCCACATAATTTCTTGTTACATGACCTTGAGTTAACCCTTTCCCATTTTTTTGAAATTTTAGACTGGTCCAAATTGAAAGAGGTTGCAGATAACAATAAAGCTGGGATTCAATTTGAAATTAAACCATCCTGTGGTAGAAAAAATTGTTGGAAAAGCAGAAATTGCTTGTTACAAACAAAAGCAACATAATGTCCCGGGTTTGTACAGTAAAGGGTTAAGACCTTGAACTTGAATGTATCCAACTCAACTTCACATGTAAAACCACTGTACACTAGTTACTCTTTAAGGGGGAAAAACAGTGTCAAGTTATTTTGAAATGCATCAATCAATGTAGAAGATATGTTCTGGACAAGACAAGACAAAATTAATATCCAAGACACAAACACTAAAAAACATACACCCATCCAAACACAGACAAAGAGAACTCTGTATAATCCGATTAAATTTCTTGACAAATCCGCGTATGAAACACAAAGGCCATTGCCTTCGAGTTTGATTGATATTTATCCAGTAGTTTCTGAGAGAGTTTTTTTAAAGGAAAAAGCTTGTTGACGTACAGAAAGACAGACACATGAAACACATACAGACATAATACTATGACAATTACAAATCAATGTCATGAAGCCATGAATCCAATGGCCAATTCTAAGATGAGTGGATCCCTGGATCTGCTCGTGCAATTGCATTGATTTAACAAGTTATTTCTGAATAAAACCTTTACTCGTATGTGTTGTAGGTACTCATTTAAATAATCTTAAAAGGAAATTTTTATGATATATGGTTACAAGTAAAATGAAGAATAAATTTTCAAATGCAAAATCACATTTTGCCCCTTTATTTGCATCTCTGAATACAGACAGACAATGAGCCTACAGAGTTATGTGCCAGTAATGACAAAGATTTCGCAGACTGAGGAATAATGGATGTCAAGGACACAAAAATCAATATTTAGTCAGCATCTCCCTTAGGTGGTTACTTGACGACAAAATTTTAGACTGGTCGAAATTGAAAAGAGTTCCATACGACATTTTGAAATTAATGAAATATCAGATTTTTTCAACTTTCTGGGTAGAAGACAAGCAATTTCTTCATTTTCCATAATGTTTTCCAAACTTTTTTCTTGAGGGGCATAAAAAAAGTAGGAATGTGTGGGAAAGGGTTACTTGGTTACTAAGCATGTGACCAGTCTGGAATGAATGGGTTAACACTTTCCACTTAACCCATTACCAGATGATCTTTTTTTTACTAATTATAAGAGGATGCAGGCAACAATTTCAATGACATTTGTAAAATAAGGGGGCCAAGATGGCCTTAGATTACTTCCCTGAATTTACTTAATGAACTCATAATTGATAGCAATTAGATATTTTTACCAAGATATATGGCAAAAGATTGTGATTGAATTAGTAGAATACTAATATGGCCATTAACCCATTACCAGACAGCAAAATTTTAGACTGGTCAAAATTGAAAGGAGTCGCAGTTGACAATTTAAGTTTATGAAATTTTAGATTTTTTCAAATTTCATGGTTGAAAACATTGTGAAAAAAAGAAATTGCTTGGATCAAGCCATTTCTTCTTTTTAAACAATGTTTTCTCAATTGATTTTCTTGAGGTGCATCAAAAAATGTCATTGTGTGGGAATGCATTTATAAGGCCTTTCTTCCCTTGATATAACAAGAGTGCCATATGCACAATATACGCCGCCACTTTGCTGCTGTTTCACGAAAATAATTGTAGACACTACTTATTTTGACAGAACCAAATTCAAAACATTTGCAGACTACCTTTTTAAATTGTCAAGTTCAAACTGTGTGTTATAATGGGGCCTGAGACTAAGTGTCAAGGGGCATAACTGAGGCAAAAATCAATGAACCATAAAATCCTTACTTCATGCACATCTACCAATTAAGATGATATTATTCACCAAGTTTCATTTAGATATTTAGATCGAGCCAGAAACTTAGAAGGAGTTGCATTTACAAGGCTGCAATTTTAATAAGCCCCAGAGACTAAGTTTTAAGGGGGCATAACTGAGGCAAAAATCAATGAACCATAAAATCCTTACTTCATGCACATCTACCATTTAAGGTGATAACATCCACCAAGTTTCATTTAGATCTAGCCAGAAATATAGAAGAAGTTGCATTCACAAGTCTGCAATTTCAATAAGCCCCAGAGACTAAGTTTTAAGGGGGTATAACTGAGGATAAATCAATGAACAATAAAATCCTTACTTCATGCACATCTACAAATTAAGGTGATAACATCCACCAAGTTTCATTTAGATCTAGCCAGAAATATAGAAGAAGTTGCATTCACAAGTCTGCAATTTCAATAAGCCCCAGAGACTAAGTTTTAAGTGGGCATAACTGAGGCAAAAATCAATGAACCATAAAATCCTTGCTTCATGCATATCAACCAATTAAGGTGATAACATTCACCAAGTTTCAAAAAGATCCAGCCTGAAACTAAGGAGGATTTGGGCTCACGTGAAAAAGTGGACGTACGTACGTACGGATGGGTGGACGGACAGACGGACTGACGAAGAAGATGACGCCAATGTATGACTGCCTCCGGCGGCGTATAATTAAGAATGTCACTGTATTCCATAGGGATCTTCCTCATGACCCTACAAGCATTCTTAGCATGTTTGAGAAAGATTGAGCCAATATGATGACCTCTAGAGTGGTAATGAAGAAATTGTCAATAAGACTCCTTTTTGCTGATATTTTGTATAATGTTAGCCTTGTGACTATACAAACATTTTCAGCAAGTTTGAATAAGATTGATCCAAAATTGTGACCTGTAGAGTGGTAACTGAACACTGAAATGTTGATGACAGACTAAAGACAACGGCCAATCAAGAATCACAAGAACATGTTCAGGGCTCAGGTTAGGTAATAAAAGCAATATAGAATAGAAACATTGTAAGAAAAGAGAAATTTTATTGACCTGACGGACCATAACCTCTATTTGCATAATTACACACTTGACTGATTGCCCTCAGCATTTCTTGTTCTAGTCTGCTAATTGACAATATCATTTATAAATATAACTATTAGTGAAACACACGAAATTCAAAAACCAGTAACTCAAAATGTGATAGAGGGTTGTCCCATTGCCCTTGAAGTTGTGAGTTCATCGTTTTTTGTTGTTATTCTTATTTGTCTCTTGTTTAACCCATTCAAACACAATAACACGTTTTGACGCTCCCAAGAAAAAAATCTTTTGAAAACATCACAAGCAATTTCTTTGTTTTCCATAATGCTTTTTACCAAAAATTAAAAAAGGGCAGAGATTTTTTAAATTCCATCAAATAAGAATTGTTTGTAACTCCTTTCAATTTGGACGGGTCTAAAATCTTGTCATCTGGTAATGGGTTAAGGAGATATGGTAGTAACTGTTATGTTGCAGTTACTTATTGCTTCTGGCCTGTAGATTTTCCTTTTGAGTGACTTCAGTCCTGATCCATACAGATCATCTCTTTCATGTGACAAATGTATTTAACCTGACTCTCACACAATGACCCTTTTGGATGTCCCCAAGGAAAAAACTTGAGGTATTGTGGAAAATTTAGAAATTGCTTGTTAGAAGTATCTTTTTTTCATTATTCAAAATGTTTTCCACCCAAAGAGTAAACAAGAGCACCGCCTACACTTGGCTGTTGGGTGCTATATAGTTGGACATAACGCATCTAGAGTTATCCCTCTTGATAGTATATGTTGCTCTTTTGATAGTGAACAAGTGTGCCAAATTTCAAGTAAATGCCTTAAATAGAACCAGAGATATCACAAAATGACAAAGTTATTGCACAACGACGACGACAACGATGACAAAAGGTTTTAGCAATACCTAATGTTTTGACCGAAACCAGCCGAGCTAAACATTCATCTAAAATTTGACGTCTGCAAAATCTTTGAATTTTGACCAGTTTAAAATTTTCTTATGTGGTAATGGGTTTAGCCATAATCATACAATAACTGTTTTTAAAGTTATTTCATTATGGAAAACATTGAGGGAAAAGATGTTACAGCTTGATTTTTCTTTTCTCTCAATGTCTCCCACCCAATTGTTTGGCTGTCTCATAAATAATGCAATACATATATTTGTAACAATGGAAAACATCTGATTTGGAATTGTTTAATCCATTTCCAGATAACAAAATTTTGACTAGCCAAAATTCAAAGAAGATGTTGACAACAATTCTAAGTTAATGACATTTAAATATATATTTGCCTTTTTCAGTAACAACATTGTTGATAATGAAGAAATTGCTTATAACAATAATTCCATGATTTCTGTAAGTCTGATTAGCCCGGCCCATCACGCCCCAATATTTTCGAAAATTTCACAAATAATTTGGAAAAGTGTCACCGAAGGAGCATTCCTGCCAAAGTTGGTCCAAATCAGCCATAACATTTAGGAGGAGAAGATTTTTAAAACATTATTCCATGATTTTTCTTAGTCTGATTAGCCCAGCCATGCTTCGTCCACATTTTTTGTGAATTAGAATTTAACAAAAAGTATTGTCACCTAAGGTACATTCCTGCCCAGTATAGTCCAAATTGGTCCAGTAGTTTAGGATAAGAAGATTTTTAAAGAAATATTTCATGATTTCTCAAAGTCTGATAAGCCTGGCCCTGTCACAACCACATTTTTTCACCTAGAGACAACGGACAACAAACTGAGTTATCCTTATAGCTCCCAATGAGCATGTTCTGCTCAGGTGAGCTAAAAAAGCTTTGGAAAACATTGTGGAAAGAGAAGAAATCACTTGTAACAAGCAATTTCTTCATTATCCACAAAAGACGAAGATTCTTTAAATTCCAAAAAGAGACACTTTTTGATTCCCCAAGAAAAAAACTTTTGAAAACATTATTGAAAATGAAGATACTGCATGTGATTTTAGCAATTTCTTCATTATCCATAATGTTTTCTACCCCAAAAGACAAAGATTTTTTAAATTCCATCAACTAAATATTTTCGTCTGCAACTCCTTTCAGTTTGGACCAGTCTGAAATTTTGTCGTCAGGTTAAAGTCTTACTTTATCTTATGATACCCCTATTCATTACTCGCCCTATTTTTCTTCTATCTTTTAGAGTTTGGATCTAATTAAGAATTAAGCTTCTCAGAATAATAGCCATTACGGACAGTCCTTATACCGTATATTCATTGTAACTATCCTCTTAACCTACATTATCGTGCACTGAAGGAAGCATGAGTTCAGTACATGTAAAAAAATAGATTATCTGAACAAATATGTTTTATATTATCTTATGGTTATTTGATTTATCTTATATCTTATGGTTTTTTGATTTATCTTTTAATAAAATTTCTTCCAGTTTTATAAATAAATTACAAGAAATGTTTCTTGAAAGCTGCCTTGTCAGCCCTCAAGAAATTTTGGATTGCTACTGCAGTTATCGTGCATCTCACAAAAAAAAGTGTCCATGAAAACAAAAAAATGCTAATTTGTTTTTTCAATTTTGTCAATTATCTTTGCTTAAAATAACTATCTTTGTACATCAATTTGGTGTAAAATCCAGTTCAGAGTTTTGGAATTTTAAGCTAAATCTATCACAGCTCCCCTCTAGGGGTCAATTTTGCATCTCCTTGGGTTTTAGTAAAATGTGATATATGGTATAGGCGGTTCTCACAGCACCCAAGAGGGGTGCTGAAGCAAACATCCTTTGAAAAAATTTGGTCACCAAAGCTCACTGAGGCTCCTTAGGGTGTCAAGCACAATAACATAGGTAGGTAGGCTAATTGAGACATTGCAATACATGTAGTTACAACTTATTCAGTATAAAAGTTTGCTCTGAAACTTTTTTCTTTATTTTATGTGTAATATTTCAGTCTAGCAGGCTTCCCGAGATTTTCAGAAAAATTGCAAAAAGCCAGTCAGGAGGTTTACAGTTATAACATGAAACTACTGTCATGCAAGTAATTTAAAAATGACCACAGCTTAGCTCTAGATGTTAACACAAGATCAGCAGGGCAGCCATTTGAAGGAAAAAAACAAGGGATTCTGTTTTGCTGGCTTATCAGTCAACCTGACAGTAACATTTATAGTCCCAGGACCAAAGTCAAACATTCCACTTAGCTAGACCTTAGTTATTAAAAGCCCTAAATAAATAATTTTTGCTGATAACCTGTCATGGATCTGTATTTATGCTGCCAGAATACAGGAAAAATTCTCGGGAAGCACAACATAATGTCACCAGACTGTTGCACATTTAACCCTTTCCCATTATGAAATTGTTCACCCCAATGTACAGGATTAGTGATGTTAAGGGATTTAAACAAACTTCCCTAAGAACCTACCTATCACCCCAAGTATCCCCACTTTAACAAAATAAATATTGTGAGGAAAGGGGCAAATGCGAATCTCAAATTGACTTGTAACATGGTTGGGGTTTAAATCGCTCCTATTTGAAATTAAATTCTATACAATCTTGCTTTTTTACCTCATTTGCTGATTCATATATATGCTCATTTGTTTATTTTCGAGAAAACATAAAACACGAAAATAAGTAGGACGAAATCGAAGTCTAAAAATAGAAACACTATTCTTTACTATAGACACGCCTAAAATTGCAATATACCGAGTCTATTACTGAGGTTGATAGTACAAAGTTTTGTTATATAGTTTGATGAATAACTAGGTTATATAATTAACAAATCTGCAATATTGCAGTATATCACAAATCAAAGAACAAAAGATATTAAATTCATCCATACCTTGTCTTCTCTCGGCATTCAAGAAGTATGTAACCGGAAGTTGTAACTTTCAACACAACCAGTCTATACATTTTTTAACCGCGGGAATTTTAAATTGGATTGTTAGCACGTGGGTTTGATAATAAATAATAAAATGAATTTTCTATTTTCTCAGTTATGGGAATTGTTAAGCAATGGCCTGAAAGAGGCTTAGAATTATTAAATATTTATACAATTCCCTTTAACCATTAACCCCAGTCAAATCAACTCCAGTCTCATTGATTTTCGATTAGTAAAGCAAATTAATCTACAGGGTTTGTCCTTCTTAACCTTTTCCTGTACAAACCTGTGATTTTACGTAGCTGTGATTTTTTACTTTAGAAAATATTGTGGAAAGAAGCAACTGGTCGTAACAACTCCAATTTCTTCCTTTCTTCTTCGCAATATTTTCTTCCCTATAAGATGGTCTCATTTCAAATTGCTTTCAATTTTCATTGTCGTCTGCAATTCCTTTTCATTTTGGACCAATCTAATAATAAAAAAAAAAAAAAAAAAAAAAAGAAAGAGTTAAAGATCATTAGTGCTTTTGATTTAAATGATATTTAGAATTTATCTAGATAGATCTAGACCTACCGTCGGAACATGTAGGCCTACGTACGGATGTGGTTATAGATCTAAGCTAAAACTGAATTACGGCTTAAGCGATTTATATCCGTAGAAAAGCGTGTGTTAGCTGTGAGGAACTTATCTATCTGTATCACAGAGATACTACGTCGGGCGATGTAACGCGGCTAACATGTCAGGGCCGTAATTTAGTTACGGTGAGTGTACAAGACCACTAACTTCGTTCGAATTGAATTGTTAATCTTTCAAACTTGGGGAAAACGGGGGCACGAAAGTCATGCAGTTCTTATAGTTTCAACATCGTAGAGACGGACGTAATTCAGTGGAATCAAGCAAAGCAGTTCCACAATGATGTTTTTCAAAGCTTTTTTCTTGAGGCGCATATAAAGGAGAGATTATGTGGTAATGGGTTAAGTGATCAAAATTACTAGAGGGAAGCTGACAAAGGGTAATCCCGGGATAAAAATTTCCAGCTAATTTTTCCTGAAATGACCTGTACATTCTGAGGCGAAGGTTTAAAACTAAGTTTTTATCAAATATATATGATATAGACTACAATATTCATTCCAGACCATAATATCCATTTTTTCGAAAACTGGTAAGAACCATACAATGATGGTCTCAGTCCATGTAGCCGTTTCTGAAAAAGTAATTGTCAAAGATATCATTATTTGCCATTGAATGGAAATAATTAAAACTCCAATAAAATCGGTTATTTTGATAAAATTGAAATGTCTTAGAGGAGTATATTAAAGGGTCGCCGAAGGATAGTTTCATAGTATTTGATTAAAATCCTCCCTGAAATGGATTATTTCTGTGAAATTCAGCTGAAATCACAAACAAAAAGTTGACGAGACACTCGAACTGACACACCAAATCTAAAAAAAAAAATCTTCTTAACCCTTGTCATGCTGAACCCGGAATATTCCGGTTTTGGCAGGAGGTGTAGACTAAAATCAGACTGCACTTATGTGCAGTCTGATCTTAGTCTAAACCTCCTGCTTGTACTTTTCCTCCAATAGTTGTTTATGAAGTTGATTTCTAAAAGAAATGTTGATTTTTTGAACAACAAGTTCTATCAGTGCTTTCAGCCCTTTGATTTGATAGCAATTCAGTAAGGTGATTTATACAGCATGACAAGGGTTAATATCATTATATAATGTGACTTCTAAAGAGAATGAAATCTGATATAAACTCCGTAAAACATATTTCCAAAAAGAGTTTGTATCCAAACGGAGGTCAACCAGAGGTCGCATTTCAATGATAGATATATAGCTAGAGCTTCACAGAGGGGCACAGAAGAATCATTTTGAATTCAGAAAACACAACTAAGAGAACTCCCTGATCAGCCCGTGCAGTCTAGATACTTTTTGCACTGTTCAGGCTTGACGGGTCGCACATTATTCAATAGAAATAAAAATTCTAGACTCAAAGATCAAAATTACAAGCGTCTGACAAAACAAAAATGGATTGAATTCAAAATGATTACACTTTGTATGGCTCGAGCATTTCCCCAAAATATGAATCTCGGTCGGACCATTGTCTTCTCTCTACCGGTCGTAATATTATTATGATATCCAAATTTACATGTTCGAGGGCTGAGCAAAAACTTGATATTTTTTGTGTTCAAATATCCGCTTATACAAATAGTATCTATGTACTAATTTTCTTGCAAAAGATCATTTAAGTCGATCAACTTTAACCCTTTACCACAAAACAAAACTGGTCCGAATAAGAAGAAGTTGCAGGTCTACGATAATGTATGTTTTGTTTGAATGAGATTTAACACCACTTTAACAGTATGTCAATCATATTGCAGTGACAGGTGCACCTAATCATGGATTCTTGGTATTCCTCACACCAATACAACCGCTTTATCATTTCCGAGCCTCCAGCCACTCATCCCACTTAGGTTAAAGATCATCCACCCATTGGTGCGAGACAAAAGTCGGATAGGATATTTGCCCTTAGCGGAACCCTGACGAATCCGGAACCCTGACGGCAATGTATAGTTGTTGGCATTTTCAGAAATATCTTTGCAGTTTGGCACAGAAAACATTTTGGAAAACGAAGAAATTGATTGTATTAAGCAATTTCTTCACTGTCCACATAAATTCTCAGAGCTTTTTTAAAGGGCGTAAAAAGGCGGGATGGTGTGGGATTGGGTTATATGCATTTTTTCCGTGGTGATAATCATAAGGTTTCTTTATCCAGGACTCGTAACAAGGTCACTGTTGCCATATGACAGTAAAGAAAATGGTTTTATTTCACTAATCGCCCGAAATAGATCAATCGTGGCTTTCAAAAATCAGTCGATCTATGAAATTATTCATTTAGACTCGAAGATGACAACTCCGACATCGGCTGTCACTGATTTATGTGAATCAGTTTTGTTCGTTTGGCGACTTAACCCATTTCAACTCAATCCCTCCTTTTTACGCCCTCAAGAATAAATCTTTTGAAAACATTGTGGAAAATGAAGAAATTGCTTGTATCAACCAATTTCTTCATTATCCACAATGTTTTCTACCCAAAATGACGAAAACATTCAAAATTCTATCAACTTGAAATTGTCGTTTGCAGCGCGTAGTTCTTTCAATTTGGACCAGTCTAAAATTCCACTGTGTTGGAATAGGTTAAACTTGGTAACTACGGCTTATTAAAGATGTTGTAACGTCGTTTCAGTCGCCAACCAACCATTCTACTTGTTTACTTGCTACTTGTCATGAATTTTCAAAACATTGCGGAAAATGTTGCCTGTTCGCCACCGTTCATATAGCAAGATATAAAATTACAGAAATGTTTGGGAATTCAACCAACACATTGGAGGATTTTATATATTGTGTTTGACAAACAAGGCCACTAAAGAGGCCATCAAAGAAGTTTACTGTGCAATAAATACCATTCAAAATAAAAACTTAGTGACTTTTGTCCCCCTGTTCAAACCAGTCAAGGGAGCTAAGAACTACGTAAGCATAGAACTTAATCGCAGGAGTCAGTTTCCCTGCATTGCCCCCCAATCGTTGCTGGCAAATGACTGTTGTAGTGTTAGACCAGATTTACCCTGTAGACAACTAACTCTGGCGAAAATCCACTTTATCAAATATTGCATATTGTGTTTCAATTCAGACATTTTACACAAAGGATTTCTTGCAGGGTATCAAAATTTAGTGTAACTACAGCTTGTTTTGATCTCCTCTTTACAATTTTTAATGCCTTTTGACAGATTATCAAACGCATTCCTACTTCTTTTTAGTCGTAAAGCTTTGTAAAATTAAAATTATGCTTAAATCAAGATTTTTTTCCAAATCTTTAGTAGCCTACGACGGAAACTAATTCTAAGGCGCTTAACCCATTCACATAAGATGACACTTTTTGACGTCCCCAAGAGAAAAGCTTTGAAAAACATTGTGGACAACGAAGAAATTGCTTGTTACAAGCAATTTCTTCATTATCCACAATGTTTTCTACCCTAACAGTCAGAGATTTTTGAAATTTCATCAGTAAAAAATTGTTGTCTCCAGCTTCTTTCAATTTGGACTAGTCTAAAATTTTGTCATGTTTTAATGGGTTAAATACTTAACCGTTAACGCATAATCCAGCATCTCGAAGCACTAATGAAAAATAGCCATGGAAACATTTTTAGAAAACAAGAAATTAGCTCTAACAATCAATACCCTTATCACAATGTTTGCTACCCTATATGGTACTTGTTCATTTGAATATAGATACTCTCTGAAATGTCATCCGCAACTTCTTTCAATTTGGACTTATCTCAAGTTTTGTCACCTAGATCAACAATATCAGTGTAATAAAATGACTGACTCTTTAATCCATTACCACACAATTTCACCATTTATTCACCTGAGATGTAATATGGTATAAAACATTGGAGGAAAAGGAAAAATTGCACGAAACAAGCAACTTCGCCCTTTTTGACAATGTTCCCTACCATATTTGGCTCTTATTTTCAATTTTAAGCAACCAAAATGTCATCTTCAACTTCTTTCAGTTTGGACAAATCTATTTTCTTTTAATCCAATAAACTATTAGCAACACAACAAATTTGAGACTGGGCCAAATTCAAAGTAAAGGGACAACTGGTCAAGATAAGTTAGAAATGAACAGAAACCATAATAAACAATATCAAGAGAGCAAAATTTTGGACTGATACAAATTCTTAGAGATTGCAGTCAGCGATTCTAATTGAGCAAGAACTCAAATGCCATGTAGGGTAGTAAACATTATGAGAAAAGGACAAACAGCTTTACTGCAAGTAAACTTCTCCTTCTTCTTCTATGTTTATTTCAATATGATCCTATAGAAGTGTTCAAAAGCTTGCATTTGTGGTAATGGCTTAACCCTTTTCTGTTTCAAAATTTTGTAGACCTGTCCAAATTCAAAAGATTAGCAGACGAAAATTTAAAGTGGATTTAATTAGAAAAATAACCATCCAGTAGGGTAGAAAATATTGTGGAAAAAGAAGAAATTGCTTGTTACAAGCAATTTCTTCTTTTCCCACAATGTTTTCTCAAGTATACAATCACAAGGGCGTAAAAACCAGTGATTGTACAGGAAAGGGTAAATTGGTTAATTGCATTGTGTAAGTCTAACGTTTAGTTCCCCTCAATGTTTTTCTTCAAATAACATCTCAAGGCTGAGAGTTAAGAGATAATGTATATGATTGAGAAAAGATAAAAGATAGATGTAAATAAATGAGGACCAAATAATTAGTTGAATACATTACCCAATTTCCACACCATCTCACTTTTTATAGCCCTAATCAGTTAAAGAAAACTTTGTGGGAAAAGGAGAAATTGCTTGTAACAAGCAATTTCTCATTATCTAACGATGTTTTCTGTAATAGGAAACTTATTTTCCAATCTTATCACACTATGAATTGTTGTCTACAACTTCCTTCAACTTGGGACACTTTTTGCCATCTGGTAATGGGTTAAAAATACCTGGTGATTTCAAATGAAAATAAAAGCAGGTTGTTTTTCAATATAAAATTATTTTATTCAAATAATTATATAACAATGTTCTCAGTGATAAAGATTGACATCAGATTAATATCATGACTCAACCCTTGTCATGCTGAACCCGGAATATTCTGGTTTTGGCAGAAGGTGTAGACCAAGATCAGCCTGCACATAAGGCTTGTACTTTTCCTGCCAGAGTTATGAAGTTGATTTCTAAAGGAAATATTGATTTTTGAACAACAAGTTCTATCAGTGCTTTCAGCCTTTCGATTTTACAGCAATTCAGTAAGGTAATTTATACAGCATGACAAGGGATAAGATTTAACAGAAATGTATAAAATAACTCATCTTAAGTCTATATTTCAATCTGTTAGCATAAATGTAAAAGGTCAATAAATCAAATGAAATATATATGTGAATTACACAACTCTTCCCAAGAATTTCCATTTCCACCAAATCTCACTTTTCCATGCGCTGAAGAACTTAGGGAAAACATTGTGAGAAAAGGAGAAATTGCTTGTAACAAGCAATTTCTCATTTTCTAAAATTGTTTTCGATCTTATATGGCCCTTTCTTAATGAGTCGTAATGTTTTCTAACAAGAAAGTTGAAAAAAATCTAGAATTTCACAAACTTTAAATTGCAGTCTGCAAGTCCTTTCAAATTTGACCAGTCTAAAATTTTGTTGTCTGGTAATTGGTTATATCCTGCGCATAATTCTACCAATTTGTTTTATAACTTCATGTCTTAACCCGTTAACAGGGGACAAAAAGTGACAATTTCAATATGATAGAATCTCAAATTTTGTTCTCTTTCAAGTTGGAAAACATTGTGGAAAATGTAAAAATTGATTGTTTCAGACAATTTCTTATTTCAACAGTGTTTTCCTAACCTTGTTTTTATTATAGAGAGAGTCAAGTAAAAATATGTGCAAGTCACGATAATATACTACTATTAAACAAGGTGCCAAACTGTCACAAGATACGCCCGTCACACTGCTTAATATTAACTGGGGGTTTGAATAGAACTGAGGTTATTTTGAATGAACATTTTTTGTCAAACAAAGTATGAACAAGAGGGCCGTTGGCCCTGGGGCGCTCACCTGAGATAAAGGCTCTTTTTCTTTCAACGGTCTAATTTCATGTTAAGGTTAGGATCATGAGACAACTGGGCCACGATTGGAAGCGGAAACTTTTTCCATGGGTTTTAATTTCAGAAATAAGAAAGAAGTCTGTGAACTTATGCTTCATGCCTATACCCCCCCCCCCCCCGGGTCTGCCCCTGGAGACCCGAGGATCATGATTTTAGCTATTTTGTAAAGGTCAATATACTAATGCTTCATGCAAAATATCAAGGCTGTACGCCTTCTGGGTCAGGAGGAGAAGATTCTTAAAGATTATTTTGAAATTTCACTTTTGTTGCCATGGCAACCAGAGTTTTTAAGGGATTTCAATTCTTTTAGCTAGTTTTAAGGGGGACCACCTAAGGAACATCTCTGCAAAATTGGGTTCAAATTGGCCCAGTGATTTGGGAGGAGATGTCATTTTAAATATTGTTCTTTATTTCTATGTAAACCCCAACCCCCTGGGGCTCTGCCCCTGGGGACCCGAGGATCATGATTTTAGCTCTTTTGAAAGAGGTCAATATACTGATGCTTCATGCAAAATATCAAGGCTCTACGCCTTCTGGGTCAGAAGGAGAAGATTTATAAAGATTATTTTAAAATTTCACTTTTGTTGCCATGGCAACCAGAGTTTTTAACAGATTTCAATTCTTTTAGCTATTTTTGAAGGGGACCACCTAAGCAACATTTCTGCCAAATTTGGTTCAAATCGGCCCAGTGGTTTGAGAGGAGATGTCATTTAAAAAATCTTTCTTTATTTCTATATTAACCCCACCCCCCTGGGGACCCGAGGATCATGATTTTAGCTATTTTCATAGAGGTCAATATACTGATGCTTCATGCAAAATATCAAGGCTCTACGCCTTCTGGATCAGAAGGAGAAGATTTTTAAAGATTATTCTAAATTTTCACTTTTGTTGCCATGGCAACCAGAGTTTTTAACTGATTTCAATTCTTTTAGCTATTTTTGAAGGGGACCACCTAAGCAACATCTCTGCTAAATTTGGGTCAAATCGGCCCAGTGGTTTGAGAGGAGATGTCATTTAAAAAAATCGTTCTTTATTTCTATATAACCCCCCCCCCCTGGGGCTCCGCCCCTGGGGATCCGAGGATCATGATTTTAGCTATTTTGAAAGAGGTCAATATACTGATGCTTCATGCAAAATATCAGGGCTCTACGCCTTCTGGGTCAGGAGGAGAAGATTTTTAAAGATTATTTTAAAATTTCACTTTTGTTGCCATGGCAACCAGAGTTTTTAACAGATTTCAATTCTTTTAGCTATTTTTGAAGGGGATCACTTAAGGAACATTTCTGCCAAATTTTGTTCAAATTGGCCCAGTGGTTTAGGAGGAGATCTCGTTTAAAGAAATTGTTGACTGACGACGCACGACGCTCGAGGGCCGGACGCCGGACAAAAGAAGATCACAATAGCTCACTTGAGCACTACGTGCTCAGGTGAGCTAAAAACAACGAAGGACAAAAAGTCAAAATATACGCTAGGTAGAGTTATGGTTCTTGTACACTGCACTCCCACTTAGTGAGCTCTATACATCCATGAAGTTTCATGATTCTAGCTATTATACGTTTAGAGATATACTCCGGACAAGATTCAAGTATGAAAAACAACAAAGGGCAATAACTAAAAAAATAGGCTAGGAAGAGTTATGGTTCTTGTACACTGCACTCCCACTTGGTGAGCTCTATCCATCTATGAAATTTCATAATTCTAGCTATTATACTTTTAGAGATATACTCCGGAAAAGATACAAGTATGAAAAACAACAAAGGGCAGTAACTCAAAAAATAGGCTAGGTAGAGCTATGGTTCTTGTGCACTGCACTCCCCCTTGGTGAGATCTATACACCCATGAAGTTTCATGATCCTAGCTATAATACATTTATAGATATACTCCGGACAAGATTCAAGTATGAAAGACAACAAAGGGCAATAACTCAAAAAATAGGCTAGGTAGAGTTATGGTTATTGTACACTGCAATCATACTTGGTGAGCTCTATCCATCCATGAAATTTCATGATTCTAGCTATTATACTTTTAGAGATATACTCCGGACAAGATTCAAGTATGATAAACAACAAATGCCAGTAACTCAAAAAATAGGCTAGGTAGAGTTATGGTTCTTGTACACTGCACTCCCACTTGGTGAGCTCTATCCATCCATGAAATTTCATGATTCTAGCTATTATACTTTTAGAGATATACTCTAAACAAGATTCAAGTATGAAAAACAACAAAGGCAATAAATCAAAAATTAGGCCAGGTAGAGTTATGGTTCTTGAGCACTGCACTCCCCCTTGGTGAGATCTATACACCCATGAAGTTTCATGATCCTAGCTATTATACTTTTAGAGATATACTATGGACAAGATTCAAGTACGAAAAACAACAAAGGGCAATAACTAAAAAAAGAGGCTAGGTAGAGTTATGGTTCTTGTACACTGCACTCCCACTTGCTAAGATCTATCCATCCATGAAATTTCATGATTCTAGCTATTATACTTTTAAATTTATACTCCGGACAAGATTCAAGTATGAAAAACAACAAAGGGCAATAACTAAAAAAATAGGCTAGGTAGAGTTATGGTTCTTGTACACTGAACTCCCACTTGGTGAGATCTATCCATCCATGAAATTTCATGATTCTAGCTATTATACTTTTAGAGATATACTCCAAACAAGATTTAAGTATGAAAAACAACAAAGGGCAATAAATCAAAATAAAAAGTCCAGGTAGAGTTATGGTTCTTGTGCACTGCACTCCCCCTTGGTGAGATCTATATACCCATGAAGTTTCTTGATCCTAGCTATAATACTTTTAGAGATATACTCCGGACAAGATTCAAGTATGAAAGACAACAAAGGGCAATAACTCAAAAAATAGGCCAGGTAGAGTTACGGTTTTTGAGCACTGTACTCCGTATTGATGAGAAGAATATAACTGCCAAGTTTAGAGTCAATCAGACTTACGGTGACAGAGTTATGCTCCGGACAAAGAAGTGGATACCACCGGACGACCGGAAGCCCGGACACCACGGGTGATCCCATAATACGTCCCGTCTTGACGGGCGTATAAAAAGGAATTGCCATTTCACAATCAAAGACAAAAAGATTTAAGCTTTGCCAAAAAGCAAAAAGTTTTGACCTGATTAGCCTGAGCATCGGCATAGTCTGATGGTTAATACTTTTTACACTTTCCAAATGGTCCTTCGGGTGGGTGGAGCCCAATGAGACCCCTTGAGGTATCATTTTATCAACGTTAGTAGAGGGTAACTAGATAGTATCGCATGCAAAACTTGAAACCTCTAATACAAATGGTTTCTCAGCCCAAGAATTTTAAAGATTTTTTTATGTATTAGGGTGCGCAATCAGTAGAGGATCACCAGACAATTTTACATGCAAAATTTTGGACCTCTAGGCCTTAAGGTTTCCTACAAGATGGTTTTTAAAGTTTTTCCTCATTTTCGGTCTTTCAATTGCCAGTTTTTGATGGCATCAAATTAATTTAACAATATTGGTGCAGTTTTACCCAAGGAATATCCCTACCAAGTTTCATCTTGATTGATCAAGTTTTTAAGAGGAGAAGATGATTAAAGAAATTATTGATGAAAGGACGGACAGACGACGGAAGATGACTGATCAAAATACCTCAGTTTGAGCACTTTGTGGTCAAGTGAGTTAGTAATATGTAATATCACAGTTATTTGGTTATAACATGCATTTAACATTTCTAATATCAGTTCCTCCACCAGTGCAAAGTGAATTGTGCATTTATTTTGTAAGAAATAATATTTGGTGACATGAAAATTGATCAAACTTGAATATGAATTTGAAAATGTTGAAACTTAAATGAATTTTAAATAAATTTTGGCACACTAGAACAACCACTGGTATAATATCCATGCAATGACCAAGGATGCATTCTTTAACCCATTATCAGATGATAAAAATTTTAGACTGGACCAAATTTTAAGGAAGATAAAGACACAACAATTTTAAGATGATTAATTTGAAAACTACATCTTTCTTGATGGATAAAAAATCTTCATTTCCCTTTATGTTTTCTACCCAGAAAGACAAAAAACAAAAAAAAAATTATAATTGTCGTCTGCAACTTTTTTCAATTTAGATCAGTCTGAAATGTTGTCTGGTAATGTTTTGACATCATTTAGAAATTTGATAAGAAGTTTGACCCAATCTCACACGATAAAATCTTAAACCAGTCCAAATTCAAAGAAGTTGCAGACGATAATTTCAAGTTTATGAAATATTTAAAATCTTTGTCCTTTTGGATAGAAAACAATGTGGATAATGAAGAAATTGCTTGTAACAAGCAATTTCTTCATTTTCCACAATGTTTTCCAAAGCTTTCATATTAAGGGGGGTTTAAAAGTGTGGGAATGGGTTAGGAAGAACTTCAAAGAAATTGCAGATGACAATTTTTAAAAGAAGGGATTTCTTTAGAATCTTTGTTTTTTGGTGTTCAAAACATTGTGGATAATGAAGAAATTGCTTGTAACAAGCAATTCCTTCATCATCCATGTTTTCCATACCTTTTTTCCTATGGGGCGTCCAAAAGTGGTATTGTGTGCAAACAAGTTAAGCTGTAGTTACATGTATCATGTGAAACGAGATTTTGCTATACAGAAATAGCAAATAAAAAGTGTAAGATTGCCATCCGTAATATATCCCTCATCCTGAAAAGAAAGCATCTTACAAGATCATTAAAATAATTAATAAAGGAAGAGAATATTTTTTGTTTTCATGAAGACATAAAACAAAAATCTAATCACACTGTATGAATACGCAAAGTGAATTCATAGCATGATTAGGTTTTTTGTTCGATCCCTACATGAAAACAAAAAATATTCTCTTCATTTCTAATAATTTAATGTCATTGAAAAAAACAAATATTTTACAGATTTTGATACTTTTTTTGTATGGAACTTTTTTGTGCGCAAATATAGGAAATATCTGCATGCTCAAAATTTTGTTCATGAATTTATGAATAATTTTTCAACCAATTAGAATGCTTGATTTGATAAACAAAACTAACAATTAAATCATTGTCAGATAATGTTAATTTATTTGTCACAAAATAAAACAGGTAAATATCATCTTTCACATGTTTTACATGTGCCTTTTATTTAACTGCTTACGCAAAACGTGCAAGTGTACTGAATAATTGAAACTACATGCATTTCTAAATTTAGCCAAAATGATTGTACTTGTATATATATACACACTTAACCAATTGCCATGCAATCCCGCTTTTCACGGCCCTCAAGAAAAAAGCTTGGGAAAACATTGTTGAGAATTAAGAAAATGATTGTTACTAGCAATTTCTTCATTATCCACAATGCTTTCCTACCAATTCCAAAGCAATGACGCTTTTGGACGCCCCTCACAGAAAATGATTGGTAAAACATTGTGGAAAATGAAAAAAAATGCTTGCTCTTTTCTACCCATGGATGTGAAAAAACTTGAAATTGTCATCTGCAACTCCTTTCAATTTGGACCAGTCGGAAATTTTGCCACCTGGTAATGGGTTAAACTTTCATCAACTTGGAATTGTTATCTGCAATTTCTTTGAGTATTGACCAGTCTAATTTTTTATCGAGTTGGAATGGGTTGAATAGTTTTGCATTGAGCCTTTGCTTGAGACAAGTCAAACTGAAAGTTTATAGAGCTCAGTGCAAAACTACTGTAAGATACAATAAATATATAGGGACTAATATATTCTATGTACTGACTACTGAGCATATAGTGGAAGTTAATTCAATTTTGATTGCTTATTAACCCATTAGACCAGTCCAAATTCACAGAAGTTGCTGTCAGCAATTTTAAGTTGATGAAATTTTTAAAATCTTTTATCTTTTAGGGTAGAAAACATTGTGGATAATGAAGAAATTGCTTGTAACAAGCAATTTCTTCATTTTCCACGATGTTTTCCAAGGCTTTCATATTGAGGGGCGTTTAAAAAGAGTCACTGTGTGGGAATGGGTTAATCCATTACAAAACAACAAAAATTCAGACAATAATTACAAATTGACAAAATTTCAAGTACCTCTGTCATTCTGTGAAAGAAAATAATGTAATAACTCAAAATATACGCTGAAATTTCATGATTCTAGCTATTATACTTTTAGAGATATACTCCGGACAAGATTCAAGAATGAAAAACAACAAAGGGCAATAACTCAAAATATACGCTAGGTAGAGTTATGGTTCTTGTACACTGCACTCCCCCTTGGTGAGATCTATACATCCATGAAATTTCATGATTCTAGCTATAATACTTTTAGAGACATACACCTGCAAGATTCAAGTATGATAAATAACAACTCTTGGTGAGATCTATACACCCATGAAGTTTCATGATCCTAGCTATAATACTGCACAACTCCTTGGTGAGATCTATACACCCATGAAGTTTCATGATCCTAGCTATAATACTTTTAGAGATCCCGGACAAGATTCAAGTATGAAAAACAACAAAGGACAATAACTCAAAAAATAGGCTAGGTAAAGTTATGGTTCTTGTACACTGCACTCCCACTTGCTGAGCTCTATCCATCAATGAAATTTTATGATCCTAGCTATCATACTTTTAGAGATATTCTCCTGCAAGATTCAAGTATGAAAAATAACAAAGGGCAATAACTCAAAATATACGCTAGGTAGAGTTATGGTTCTTGTACACTGCACTCCCCCTTGGTGAGATCTATCCATCAATGAAATTTCATGATTCTAGCTATTATACTTTTAGAGATATACTCCGGACAAGATTCAAGTATGAAATACAGCAAAGGGCAATAACTCAAAAAATTGGCCAGGTAGAGTTATGGTTCTTGTACACTGCACTCCTACCTTGTGAGCTCTATCCATCCATGAAGTTTCATGATTCTAGCTATTATACTTTTAGAGATATACTCCGGACAAGATTCAAGTATGATAAATAACAAAGGGCAATAACTCAAAAAATAGGCCAGGTAGAGTCATGGCTCTTGTGCACTGCACTCCCCCTTGGTGTGATCTATACACCCATGAAGTTTCATGATCCTAGCTATAATACTTTTAGAGATATACTCCGGACAAGTATCAAGTATGAAAAACAACAAAGGGCAATAACTAAAAAAATAGGCCAGGTAGAGTTATGGTTCTTGTACACTGCACTCCCCCTTGGTGAGATCTATATACCCATAAAGTTTAATGATCCTAGCTATAATACTTTTAGAGATATACTCCGGACAAGATTCAAGTATAAAAAACAACAAAGGGCAATAACTAAAAAAATAGGCCAGGTAGAGTTATGGTTCTTGTGCACTGCACTCCCCCTTGGTGAGATCTATACACCAATAAAGTTTCATGATCCTAGCTATAATACTTTTAGAGATATACTCCGGACAAGATTCAAGTATAAAGAACAACAAAGGGCAATAACTCAAAAAATAGGCCAGGTAGAGTTATGGTTCTTGTGCACTGCACTCCGTATTGATCAGAAGAATATAACTGCCAAGTTTAAAGTAAATCGGACTTACGGTGACAGAGTTATGCTCCGGACAAAGAAGTGGACACCGCCCGGACGCCCGGACAACCGGACGACCGGACGCCCGGACACCACGGAAGATCCCATAATACGTCCCGTCTTCGACGGGCGTATAAAAATGAAGAAATTTCCTTTTCCACACTGTTTTCTTGATTTATTTTCTTGAAGGGTGTTTAAAGGCGGGATTGTGTGGGAAAGGGTTAAGGTAGCAAACAAATCAACAAAAAGAAGAAGCTTGTTATGAATTAATTTATCCCATTCCCAAACAATGACACCTTTTGACGCCTCTCTAGAGAAGCAATTTGGGAAAACATTGTGGAAAATGAAGAAATTGCTTCATTGTCCTTAACCCGTTCCCATTCGGTGATGCTTTTAGACACCCCCAAGGCAAAAACTTTGGAAAACATTGTGAAAAATGAAGAAATTGTTTGTTGCAAGCAATTTCTTCATTTTCCACAATGTTTTCTACTCAGAAAGTTGAAATAAATCCAAAATTTCATAACATTTAAATTGTTGTCTGCAACTTCTTCCAATTTGGGCCAGTCTAAAATTATGCCGTCTGGTAATGGGTTAATACAGGAACATTGAGTTAAAAGTTAAAACATTACTGCACAATCTCATTCTGTGACATGGTGTGGTAAAAAAGCTTTAACCCATTCCCACTTAAGCCCTCCTTTTTATGCCCCCCAGGAAAAAGGCTTTCGAAAACATTGTGGAAAATTATCCACTATGTTTCCTATCCTAGAGAATGATAAAATTTAAAATTCCACCAACTTGAAATTGTCGTCTGCAGCTTCTTTCAATTTGGACCTGTCGTTTTAAACATTGTAGGAAAAGGGGAAATTGAGTGTTTCAAGCAATTTCTAATTTTCTTACAATAGTTTCTGCACTAAATGTTACTTCTTTTTTTATTTCAGTTTTACATACTTTAAAATGTCATCTGCAGCTTCTTTCAATTGGAACTAGTCTTAAATTTTGTTGTCTACTAAAGGGTTAATCCATTAACACAAAATGACCCTTTTTGACAGCTATATGAAATGTGATCATCGAAAACTATATCTGAAAAGAAGAAATTGCCTGTAATATGAATTTTCCCCTTTTCTCACAATAGTTCTATTACATCAGTCACACATTTTCCAATTTCAGAACAATTCAAAATGTTGTTTAATTTCTTTCAATTTGGACTAGTCTAAAACTCTGTGTCTACAAATTTGTTTCACCAATTCCCACTCAGTGACCCTTTTAGACGCCCCCAAAGAAAACAATGTGGAAAATAAAGAAATTGCTTGTTACAAGCAATTTCTTCATTTTCAACATTGTTTTCTACCCAGAAAGTTGAAAAAATCAAAAAAATTATTAACTTCAAATTATCGTCAGTAACTTCTTTCAATTTGGACAAGTCTAAAATTTTGTCGTCTGGTAATGGGTTTAAGCACTATAATTCATCTGAATCATCTTCTAAGTTCCAAGTTCCATGTATTTGTTCTCCCGTTGAGGTCTGGAAGGCAGGACGAGGTTGTGGAGGTGAGCTTTTTAAATATTTTTTCTTTTTCGGAACTTTTTGAGTAAGTTCTCTATTATACATATCAGCTGTTGCAGGGCGCCGGTTTCGAAGGGATCTATCATCTAAAATAAAAAAACAACATTATCATTTTAACTGATAGATGTATAAGATTAATACTCTAAGCTTTCAAAACCCTAGGAAATTAACTAAATTGATTGATTGAATAGGGTTTAACACCACTTTCAATAATTTTTCAGTCATATCACGGAGCACCTAACCATGGATTCCTATTATATCTCACATCAGTACTACCACTACATCCTTTCCGAGCCTCCAGCTGCCCATTCCACCTAGGTTTGTGATTATCCACTCATTAGTAGGAGACAAATCAGAAAGATTTTTGCTGCAACCGGGAATCGAACCCGTGACCTCATAACTGAGAGTCCGACACATCACCAACTGCACAATGGCTGTGGCCAAAACATTACTAGAGCTACAACTTAACCCTTGTCATGCTGTATAAATTACTCTACTAAATGCTGTCAAATCAAAGGGCTGAAAGCACTGATAGAGCTTGTTATTCAAAAATCAATATTTCTTTTAGAAATCAACTTCATAAACAATTCTGGCAGGGAAAATACAAGCAGGAGGTGTATCAGCCTGCATATAAGTGCAGTCTGATCTTAGTCTACACCTCCTGCCAAAACCGGAATTTTCCGGGTTCAGCATGACAAGGGTTAACATAAAGAATACCCCCAAAACTGCTTCTTGTCCAAAAAATCTTTTTCACAGAGAATTTTGATCAAAGAGCTATAAGTCAGTGAAAAAAGAATCAATAGAAAATTTATAACATGCAAATCTTTGATTGGTACACAAACTTTCTTTGACAATTTTGCAGAACTTGTCTAGAAGTTCTAGAAAATGAATTTGAACAAGTACTCTTTGATTGATTTAATGACTTCCAATGAAAATTCAAAGAAATAGTACAAAGGTTCATGAGAATTAGTTTCCTACAACAAATTTATCAAGGGGACATAACTAAGAAAGTCCTTCATCCAGAACCATCTCAAGATATGCACATGATTGACTGATGCTAAGACTTTAAATGAATTTTGAAAGAAATTGGTCCAATGGTCCCAGAGAATTAATCTGAAAAAAATGGCAATAGACTGCAGTAGTTTCAGAGATTAGATGGTTGCAAGTAAAACTTTAACCAAGAAAGTCTCAGTCAAAAAAGGTTCAATTTTCCACTAAAATGAATGTCAGAGTACCAAATCTTTGCCTAGGAGGTTATATGATGATCTTAAGAGTTATTTTGCAAAGTTTCAAAGCAATAGCAATATTACAAATAGAGATTTAAGACTTGCACATAAAACTTATTCAAATCAAATGGCTAAGTAAAAAAAGGGGTCATAATTCCAGTAAAATGCATGTCAGAGTAATAAATCGTCGCCTAGGTGCTGATATGATGGTCACAAAAACATGTTCAAAGTTTCAGAGAAATAGCATTAGAAGAAGTAGAGAAATGAGACTTGCACATAAAACTTTCATCAAAGCACTATGCAGACGCCAACGACGACTTTGATGCTGACGTCCAGATGACTGGAATAGCCCACCTATTATTCAAATATTCAAGCTAATAACATTCAAAAATCATGGGAACCTGAGAAATTGCTATTTCTCTTGTTCTTACAATGCATTCTACCTTGTCTGTCATCTATTTTACAGTTCTAATGTAGTTGTCATACGCAGCTGCTTTTTTTAATTTGAACCAGTCTAAAATTGTCTTTAATCCCAACAGATGACAAATTCAAGATAGACTTTGTATGTTTTTCCTTAAATCCACTCCAACTTAATCATAATGAAGAAGTTAAATGTTACAAGCAATTTCTTCAATGTTCATAACTTTTTCTAACCAGAAAGCTCCATAGTCCATCAACTGAAAGTTGCCGTTATTAAATTTTGTCATGTGGTAATTGTTAAAGTTGTTATATACCAGGAGAAAGTTTTGTCATCAGAAAATGTGAACTACTAAAGCCTTATCACCTAATATCTTAGTGCCTTATTCAATGTTAACCCATAACCACACAACTTCCCCATTTTTATGTGTTAAAGAAATATAGCTATGGTAAACATTGAAACAAAAGAAAAAAATGTAGTGTACCGGTAATAACCAATTTCTTCTTTTCTCTAAATTTTTTCTACGTCATACAACCTATTTTTTCAACCCAGACTAATTTTGTTTTAACATCTGCTGTCCCTTGGAATTTGGAAAAAATCTAAAATTGTGTCGATTGTGTTAAATTGAGTAAAAATAACCTTCAATTTTTTTAATGATGACTCTTGACTTTCAATCCAACAGAAAGGTCCTTTCAGCAGAAATAAACTAACATATAAAACACGAAACTATACCTAGACCCCTTACCTATCAATGTACGAGGATATGGATAGGTTTTCACTGCTTAATTACAACTGACTTAATGCGCAAACAATATATCTAAAGAAAAAAAAGCTCCTTTTAATATCATCTTTTGGTTACTTGCAACAACAAAATGTTGATAAAATGACATTGAGATAAACCCTTGTCTTGCTGAACCCAGAAATTCCTGCATTGGCAGTAGGTATAGACAAAGATCAGTCGGCACATATGTGCAGTCTGATCTTAGTCTACACCACCTGCTTGTCCCTTTTAAACAAGAATTGTTTATAAGATAAATTTTCAAAAGAAATATTAAGCTACAATTGGTGGTTCCAGATCTTTTTGTCCTTTGATTTTGATGAAAAGCATGACAAGGGTTAACAGGAATCCACTGTATTTTACAAGTAGATGCATTACCACTCAAACCCTCATTTTTACATGCAACAGTAAAGTCATTATAGAAAGAATTTAACCCATTACCCGGTAGCAAAGTTTTAGACTGGTCCTAAATGAAAGGAGTTGCAGATGACAATTCAAAGTTTATGAAATTTTAGATTTTTTCAACTTTCCTGGTTGAAAACATTGTGTAAAATGAAGAAATTGCTTGTTACAAGCAATTTCTTTATTTTACACTATGTTTTCCCTATTGTTTTTCTT
The DNA here is from genome assembly GCA_946902895.1 of Fragum fragum. Lineage (NCBI taxonomy): Eukaryota > Metazoa > Mollusca > Bivalvia > Cardiida > Cardiidae > Fragum > Fragum fragum. The sequence goes on from OX336374.1 coordinate 12,988,876, forward strand.
CAGGGGCGTCCAAAAGCATCTCTGTGTGGGAATGGCTTAAGGAGAAATCAAGAAATTTTTACTTTTCCCACAATGCTTTCCACCTTGTACAAAATTTTTCCTTCAATTGCGCATTTTACAATGTTGTCTGCTTTCTCTTTTGATTTTGATAAATCTAAAAGTGTTTCATCTGAAAATCGGTTAAAACAAAGGAATGGACTCAATTGTTAGACTATGAATACCAAAAAGAATTTGTGCACCGTTTCCCACAACACAGCTCGAAATTCAAACTTTTACCCTTTATTGCAAAATTATACATCTCTCTTAAATGTGTTTTGATTCCATTTAGTCTTCATTAATATTACTCAGCATTCCATGGTTTTTGTTTTAAATGATAAGAATAGTTGTCCAAGGACAACTTATGTTAAGCCTGCAAACTTTCGACCTTCAATGTGACCTTCACCTTTGACAAGTATGAACAAATACATGTATCAGAAAGGTCAACTGAACTCATGATGAAGAAATAATGTACATACTTTTACCAAAATCTAATGTAGTATGCTCCTGACAAAAAATGACATTGATCTGTGACCTTTAGCATGAAAATTTGTTTGATATGGCACATCTACTCATGTTGTGCTAAGTTTTGGAAATCCATCCAAAAAATGTAGAAGATATGCTTTGTCAAAAAACAAACTGAAGCACTAATACAAGGACTTCAGATAGTGACAACTACGTCTCGCCCACCGCAAGCTGGCTCAACAAAAGGCATCTTAATCAGATTTTAGTCAGGTATCTTAAACCCATTACCAGAAAACAAAATTTTAGACCAGTCCAAATTGAAAGGAGTTGCAGACAACAATTTAAAGTAATCAAATTTTTACATAATTTCAACTTTCTGTGTAGAAAACATTGTGGAAAATGAAGACATTGCTTGTTGCAAGCAATTTCTTCATTTCACCATGTTTTCCCAATTGCTTTTCTTGAGAAGCATTAAAAAGCATCAGTGTCTGGGATTGGGTTGAATAATTTTAACTGATAACCTTTGTTGCAATATTGAAACTCATTTATTCCAATCCTATGGTATCCTATTGAGTTTTTGTAAGTTAACCCTTTCCTGTTTTTTTAAATTTTAGACTGCTCTAATTTGAAAGACATTGCAGACAAAAGTGAATCAGGGGTACGATTTGAATTGTAACTATCCTATGTAGTAGAAAATAATGCGAGAAAAAGAAAAAAAGAGCTTGTAAAAAGCAGTTTCTTCATTTCACAATATTTTTTTCTTAAGTAAAAAATCACATGCATGTATAAAACTAGAGACTGTACAGGAAAGTGTTAATAAGTTTCTATAATTTTGGTCTAAAATTTCTCAATAAGAATCTTGCTTTGCAGACTGACACCACCAAGAAACAATCATGCTAAAAAAAATCTATGTGTAATTTTGCAAGTTCATACCATTTTCTTTACTTCTTTACTAAGTCTTTGTAAGCTACAAATTAAGATGAATAATTTCAATGAAAAGAAACTACAACATGTTAACCCTTGTCATGCTAAACCTGGAATATTCTGGTTTTGGCAGGAGGTGTAGACCAAGATCAGCCTTTGATCTTGGTCTACACCTCTTGCTTGTACTTTTCCTGCCAGAGTTGTTTATGAAATTGATTTCTAAAAGAAAAATTGTTTTTGAACAACAAGTTTTATCAGTAATTTCAGCCCTTTGATTATACGGCAATTAAGTAAGGTAATTTATACAGCATGACAAGGGTTAAGATAACTGCCTATTAACCCATTTGACCTAAACCAACTTTTTAACCCTTTCCCGTTTTTTTTAATTCTTGACTGGTCCAAATTGAAAGAGGTTGCAGACGACAATGAAAATTGAAATGATCCTATGTGGTAGAAAATATTTTGGGAAAAGAAGAAATTGCTTGTTACAAGCAATTTCTTCTCTTTCCACAATGTTTTCTCAAGTATAACGTCAAAGTAACGTAAAATCCAGGGCTGTTCATTAAAGGGTTAACAACCATAAAGAAACTACATGTAGTTCAGGGAAACAATGTGGAAAAAGAAGAAAATGCTTGTAACAAGAAATTTCTGCAGTTTCCACATTGTTTTTGCCTAAAAAGATAGAGGTACCTAAAAATCACCAATTTGAAATTGTTGCCAGCAACTTTTTAAAAATTTTGACACATCAAAAACGTTGTTAGGTAATGGATGAAGCTCTGCATATTAAAACAAAGTTGTAAAGATCTTACAATGAGAATAACCCATTCCCATTCAATCCCACCTGATAGGAAGCACCCAAGAAAAACATGTGGAAATGAAGAAAATGCTTGTAACAAGCAAATTATTCATTATCCGCAATGATTTCACCCTAGAAGACAAAGAATTTTTTAATTTCATCAAATGCAACATCTTTTACTTTGGACCAGTCTAAATTTTCTCGTCTGAAAAATAGTAAATGTTAAGCTGAAGAAAGTAGGATTGCATGGGAATGGGTTGAAGCATCTGTCTATATTATCTAAACAGTGATGTTATATCATATAGCTAGACAAAATTTAGCAGTGACAATATTAACCCTTGTCATGCTGAATAAATTCAAAGCAAAATTTTGTAAAAATCAAAGGACTAAAAGCACTAATTTTGGGTTGGTAGTTATTTAGAAAATTAATTATATAAACAATGCTATCTTTAAGGTAACAAGCATGAGGTCTAGACAAAGATCAGGCTGCACATATGTGCTGCCTGGTCTTTGTCTAGACCTCCTGCAAAACAGAAATATTCCGGGTTCAGCATGACAAAGGTTAAGATACAGACAGACATTCTACAACAACTAAACAACACACTCTAACCCTCACCATCCGATATTGTATCATCTTCGATAATTCCTAGTTGAGATCTAGGTCGGTCAGAACCTAAATCTCTAGACAGTCTGGGTCCTGTCCCAGCAGATTTAATTGCAGTGGCTATCACAAAAATAGAAGTATCAATACTTGAGATTACTGGTCGTAAGCATTGGTGATTAGAATTCAAGAAAAAATAAATTGTAACAGGTTTTTGTAATTGGTAGATTGCTAATGTAAAACAAAATATTGATTAATCAATCAAATATTCCATTCATACAAGGCAAGGCAAGGTTTTAATCCAACATATATGTAACACAGTTTGGGGTTGTGACTTAATGTCATAACTATAGTTTATTCAAGCTGTAGACATTAGGTCACTCCCTTACAGTTTACTGTTTGTTTTATGTTCTTGACTATATAAGTGTCAAACTAAAGTTGTATGATTCCTCAGTCACTGCCTTGTCAGAGTTCAGCGGACATTGCCAGTGATCCGTCAAAAAATTGAAGAATCACGACTGTCAATCGAATAATCTGTCCACCAATGAAATCATTCATTTAGACTGGAGGTTAACTTTTAACTCAAACGGTGGCTGCTATTTATGTAGAGCTAATTTGGCAGTTTGGGGATTTAAACATCATAACTAGAGCTTATTGAAGCTGTGATTATGACATTTAGGCCACAAACCAATTATTCTCCATTTTTCTTAAGCGCTACTGGCCATACATTTTGCATAATAACACTGTTTAAAATCAAAGTTGATCTTTCTGTCAATGGGTGGCACCAAGGGAGTAAGTGGGCAGAACCAGAGATTGGTAAATTGATGAAAAACTAGTTATTTTAATATGATCAAACTAAATTCAGAGGTCATTGTATTTATACTTTTGTAATGATACAACAATTAATATGAGGAGAAAAACAGTCAAATCAAAAGGCTTTCCACATGTCATTGTTTCTTAAAACTTGGGAGGCTAGGAGGAATTAATTTGAACTAGAAGTGCTTGTAAAAAGCTTATGTCCCTGTAACAGTCAATTAAATCCATTCCACCCCAAATCCTGCTCTGTTACTCTCCACAAGAAAAAAGTTTTTAAAAACATGGTGGAAAAAGGAAGTAATTGCTTGACACAAGAAATTTTTTTATTATCCACAGTGTTTTCTACCCCAGAAGACAGAAGTTTTTTAAATTTTATAAACTCAGGATCACTGTTTGCAACTTCTTTGAATTTCCATGGGTCAAAATTTTGTTATGTGGTATTCTTTCCTGTACGATCACTGGATTTTACATCCCTGTGATTTTATACCTGAGAAAACATTGTGGGAAAAGAAGAAATTGCTTGTAACAAGCAATTTCTTCCTTTCCCACAAAATATTCTACCATGTTTGTTGGTTACTTTTCATATTGCGTCCACTTTTAGTTGTCATCTGCAACTTTTTTCAAATTGGACAGGTCTAAAATTTCCAAAAACAGGAAAGGATTAAAGAGATAAGACCTTGATTATTAACCTAGACCTTATTAACCCTTTCCTGTATAGACCCATCCAAAATCAAAGGTTTTGCAGACAAAAATTCAAAGTTGATTTTATTTAAAAAATAACTATTCAGTAGGGTAGAAAATATTGTGGAAAAAGAAGAAATTGCTTGTTACAAGCAATTTCTTCTTTTTTCGCAATGTTTTCTCAAAAATGAAATTACAGGGATGTAAAAACCAGGGATTAACCAGAAAAGGGTTAAAAGCAAATATTTATTGACCATATAAGGTACCCCCTCCCCTAAAAAAAAAACCTTTATCCCCATTTTTTTCAATGATGGCATAATTAAGTAACAATTGGCCCATGAGGGCCTGTAAAGCTCTACTGGCTGTATGGTTGCCAGACATTCACTAAAAGGTGTAATGAAACTTAATTTTGCATTCCAGAGAAGATTGTCAACTAAGCTATGTTTATCCAGGAATCAAACTTATTAAAAGATATTTCATACACTTCCTTCCATGATTTTTTTTTTATTAAAAGATGGGTAAAATTAAATACCAGTAATTGCTCTTTGAAGAGAGCTTTTGCTTTATACCACATATAGAATTGAAAAACATTAAGCCATATTTTCCTAACTCATCAAGTTTTTTAAACAGAATTTGAGACATCTTAACACAAGAAATATTCCAGCCAAATAACACTGGATTTTAAAACAGTTGTTTAACCATTTCCTGCTCAATCCCTGGTTTTTATGTCCCTGTGGTTTAATAGTTGAGAAAACATTGTAGAAAAAGAAATTGCTTGTAACAAGATCATTAAAGATTTTACTATATGTACATGTCAAATAATGCAAACACTGTTATCCTTTGAGCAATGTTTTCATGAGATTAATATTTTTCCAGAAATTTGGCACAGACATGCACCGCTAAACATACCAGTGGGAAATAATAAATTCCAAAAAAACAGTTTGGGTGAAGATATTTATAGGAATTCACTACATGCCAAGGTTAAATTATAAAGAAAAAAGCCTTGCCATAACAGTCATATTACAAACTAATATTATTTATAGAAATTTTGTCAATGCTCCCCGAAGGAAAATACCTTTAAAAGACCATTGAAATATATAGAGTAGTTTGCTAGAAGAATTTTTGAAAAATGATTTCACTACATACCATATTATATGGAAAATAAGCAACATCAACACAAGATATAAAAATATTTTTGACAGGTCAAATTCATGGAATTGATAGATCTTTACCCAAGAAATTACTGGTTTGAGAAGGTTTTTTTTTTGTTTAAACTTGGTTGCAATAGTTAGCAGAATTCCTCATTGAACAAATTGCTTAGTGAAAATCTGACAGAAAACCACCAAGTGAACCATCCTGTGTAATTAAGATGAAATCCCAACAGTAGTTTCTGAGTAGAATTTTTAAGAAAAGCTTTACAGATGGAGGAACAGATGCATCAGCACATGGACACCCAAACAATGGACACAAAACCATCATAACAGCCCTACTGACCTTAACCCATTCCATACAATCCCCCTTTTAAGCCCCTCAAGAAAAAGGCTTTGAAAAGTATTGTAGGAAATGAATAATTGCTTGTAACAAGCAGTTTCTCTATTTCCCACAATGATTTATAGTAAGAAAGACAGAAATTTGTTAAGTTTCATAACCTTGAAATTGTCATCTGCATTTCTATCAATTTGAACAAGTCTCAACTTTTGTTGTTTTGTAATGGATTTAACCAAGGGTCTTAACCCTTGTCATGCTGTATAAATTACCTTACTGAATTGCTGTCAAATCAAAGGACTGAAAGCACTGATAGGACTTGTTGTTCAAAAATCAATATTTCTTTTAGAAATCAACCTCATAAACAATTTGGGACGGAAAAGTATGAGCAGGAGGTGTAGACTAAGATCAGCCTGCACATAAGTGCAGTCTGATCTTAGTTTACACCTCCTGCCAAAACCGGAATATTCCGGGTTCAGCATGACAAGGGTTAACCCTTTTGGGGAAAGTAAAAATTTTAGACTTTCCCAATTCAAAAGGAGTTGCAGACGATAATCAAAAGTGAGTTCAATTTGAAAGGAATCCATCATATTAGGTAGCAAATAGTGTGATAAAAGAAGAAATAACTTCATTTTTCACCATATTTTCTTGAGTATAAAATTGCATGGACGTAAAAACCAAGGACTGTAAAGGAAAAGATTAAACAAAGAAAACCATCTTATATTGCAGCAATCATCATAATGACATTCCTACCTCTCGATGCAGAACGCTCAATATCCTGGACATCATTAACAGACAGATTTCCTGCGGCAGCCAGCTGCTTCAGGAACCCCTGTTTATGCTGATCCAGATCTTTCTCCAGTGACTGTTGTAGTTCAGTATTTAACTGTTCTTTCATCTTCTCAAGCTCAAGCTGCATCTCTCGCTCCAACTCCTCTATGGCTTTCTTCTGTCTCTTCTCCATCAAAGCCTGGTTCAAGATGTTCGTTGCAATACTGTGTAGGGAAAAACATTCACTCATTACCAGACAGCAAAATTTTAGACTGGTCCAAAATGAAAGGAGTTGCACACAACAAATAAAAGTTTATGAAATTTAAGATGAACTTTCTGGGTAGGAAACATTGTGTAATACAGAGACATTGCTTCTTACAAGTAATTTCTTCATTTTACACAATGTTTTTCCAATTGTTTTTAGTGGGGAGTCAAAAACTGTCATTGTGTGGGAATGGGTTAATAGGTAGACCTTTTAACCCATTACCAGATAAAAAGAATTTGGTCTATTCCAAAATCACAGAAATAGCAGAAAATTTTTTTAAGTTGATAGAATTTGAAATAAATCTATCTTTCCGGTTAGAAAAAAATGCAGAAAGTAAGAAAACAATTCAGAAAGTTCAGAAATTGCAATATCTACATAATCCACATTGTTTTCTTGAACTTTTTCTAGAGGGCCGTCAAAAAGTCAGATTTTGTGGTTATGGATTAAAGCTACTTTGAACGATAATGAACAGTATTCTCTACATTTTATATCTTTTAACCTATTACCAGATGAAACGATACTTTAGAAAAGTCGAAATTCAAAGAACATGCAGAAGGCTATTAAAAATGAGCAATTTTTCTTTTTTTCTCATCACAGTGACTGAAAGAAAAATGGCCTATTCAGGCAATTAGTCTTTTCTCATAGTGTTTTTTTAAATCTAGTTTTCTTAAGTCTGTCAATAGTTAGGATTAGGTATCATAAAGGGCTACCGTGGAATTTCAAAATGTTTTTCATACATGCACATGTGAATAAGTTACAATGTTTAACCCTTTCCTGTACAATCCCTGGTTTTTACGTCCCTGTGATTTTATACTTGAGAAAACATTGTGGGAAAAGGAAAAATTGCTTATAATAAGCAATTTCTCCTTTCCCCACAGTGTTTTCTACCACATAGGATGGTTTTGTTTGGAATTGCATTCAATTTTCATTGTCGTCTGCATCCTCTTTCAATTAGGACCAGTCTAAAATTTCAAAAACCAGGAAAGGGTTAAGTCACCAAACCAACAAAAATGCTTCACAATACTGGTGGCCAATGTGGAAGCTCAAACTTCACTCTTGGTCCAAGTGAATGATTTGATTGGTCCATTTTTTTTTATTGACAGCCATGATTAGTCAATTACTTTTCAAGTATGATGCCTGTTATAGTATCATTTTTATCACCAAAAGTGTCACAGTAATTTTGTAATAGTAGTAATAACTAGAACTGTGTGATGAATACCCCCCACTGCCGCCTCTTTTTAAACACGGCCAAATTGTAACCACTGAAATGTTGGCCATTCATCATTTATCAATCGGACAATTTTTTTTAAACAAATTTTAAGTCAATGAGGGGCAATGACTGTGTAAAGAATATGGATTTTGTTCAACATTGAAGATGGAATTATGGATTTCTTGCAATGTGGAACATGGCATTTATGTTCTGGAAAAAACATGTGAACCACTTTTATTTCTTTAATCTGTAAACCTGTTCAGGAGTATTATTTAGTCTCTATATATTGTATATAAGAAAATAAATCAAAAGGGCATAACTCCTGAACCAGTTGATTAACCCTTTCCTGTTTTTTGAAATTTTAGACTGGTCCAATTTCAAAGAGGTTACAGACGACAATGAAAAATGCATGCAATTTGAAATCTGACCATCCTATGTGGTAGAAAATATTGTGGGAAAAGGAGAAATTGCTTGTTACAAGCAATTTCTCCTTTTTCCACAATGTTTTCTCAAGTATAAAATCACAGTGAAGTAAAATCCCGGGTTTGTCCAGGAAAGGGTTAATCATATGAAAATTGCAGGTGCACAAGTTTTCATTGCAAGGAAGATTTTGGTAAAGGTTCAGAAAAATTGGTCTGAAAATGTGGGAGGAGATGAGGACACAGAATTATGTCCACGGACGGACGGATGGACAGACAGACAACCTGATTCCAGTATACCCCCCCAAAACTTCGTTGTGGGGGGTATAATAATAATAATAACGGCTATTTTTAACCCTTTCCCATTTTTGAAATTTTAGCCTTGTCCAATTGAGAAAGACTGCAGACAATAACAAAAATTGGATGCAATTTGAAATGAAACCATCCTATGTGGTAGTAAATATTGTGGGAAAAGGAGAAATTGCTTTTTATAAGCAATTTCTTCTTTTTCACAATGTTTTCTCAAGTATAAAACAACAGGTATGTATACCAGGTATTAAACTCTAAATAGTTAACAAGACAACACAGTTGGATTTGCCCAGTTTTCCCTGTGAGTCTCTAGAATATTTACAAAGGATAATACATACAATAAGATGATGTGCTTACCCAACACCAACTTGTTTTCTGTGATAATTCATTTCTTGTCTCTCTTTGGCCAACTGTTCATGTAGTTCTCTGTAACAGAATTATGGAACTTTGGTTTTGTACATCAAAGCAACCAGAGCAAACTCGGCCATTTCCAAAAACTAAGGAACAGACCTCAGATGTATAACAGGCAGATCAATATGTAACAAAACGGTGCATTTTATTAGCCGGAAACAGTGAAGGAAAATCTCGGTACTTCAGAACTCTCAAAATCGCTGAAAAGTTTAAATTTGCTATTGTTGTTTTATGCTTTGCCCCGTTTAGCTCTTATGTCAAGTTTCCTTTGCAGACCAAACATTCTTACAGAACTTAATGAGATGAATTTTACCACACTGTTGCTTTACATAATGGATAGTGCCATTTTGGAAGCTAGGCACATGAAGCTTTATAATAGTCCTACGATGTACATTTGAGATTTAATTCCAAGTAGTGAATTACAATAAAAAATACTGATGGGGTAAATTATTTGAAAAAAAAAGCGTCACTGAGTGGGAATGGGTTAAGAAATTGTAGAATTTTTTCAACTTTCTGAGAGGAAAACATTGTAGAAAATGAAGGGTAATGGGTTAAAGTACCTTTCTTTCTTGAATCTCTTCGCCTGTATCCTCTCGTTTATAATCTGTTCTTGGCGTTCACGATGGTGCTGCATGTTCTCGTTGATATGTTCCACTTGATTGTAGTGTTGTTGAATGATTTGATCAGCCATCTGATTGGGTAATCTTCCTGCAGCAAGGGTCTGCTCTAGCTGGGCCTACAATGTAACAGACTGTGTTTGTCAAATCATTTATCCTGTGATAAGTGCCTTTTGGAAATCATTGATGGAAATAAACAATTTGTGTGTCAATTTTCTTCAATTCCATTTATATTTTCTACCCTGTAATGCAGGTATTTAATAAAAAAATTATCAGCTTTAAACGGCTCTTGAACAGATTTTCATGAAAATTTGATGTAGAAAAATTCTCTGCTTTTCCAATAGTTATCAATGTCATTTTGATGTTAAATATTCTTTCTCAGTGTTAAATCTACTTAATTCCCTCTAATTTGTTTTAACCATTCCCACACAATAATGCTTTTAAACGCCTCTCTTTATGAAAGCTTTGGAAAACATTGTGGAAAATGAAGAAATTGCTTGTCACAAGCAATTTCTTCATTGTCCACCATGTTTTCTACCCAAAAAGACAAAGAGATTTGGAATTTCATCAACCTAAAATTGTTGTCTGTATATTCTGCCAATTTGGACCATTCTAAAATTTTCCCATGTGTGAATGGGTTAATGTAGTATATTCCTTATGTCCTACTTTGAAACATCAGAATTTACTTGATGAGGTGGTAAGTCTTAGAGTATGATGTAGACTGTATTACTAGTGGAAGGGAATGAAGTAATTGATGCATCATGGATACCTCAAATAAGGATATTTGTGGTGCAATCAACAGCTTACTTATTTACTCGTTGAATTCAGTAGGAAATTTGAAAATAGAGAGCCAAAATTTTTCTTCTATAATCTGATCAAGAGCCATTTTAATAAGAACTCTTGAAGGAGACCCAAAATATTGCTGTTCTAAATGCATGGAAAAAGTTACCTCTCATTATTATTCTAGAGAGATTTTGACCTTGAGCTGTGAACTTGAAATTGGAGATTTACAAAAATTTATTTTGAATGGCACATTCTACTCATGATGGAGAATAAATGTGCCAAGTAATTTTGATGCACACCTGTATATGCGCAATTTGAATATTTGACCTTGAGCCGTGACTTTAACCTTGGATCTATCATTACAATTTGTTTCAAATGGCAAATGTACTCATATTGGAGAACAATTGTGTTATTTTGAAATCTATCCATAAATGTTGGAGCTATAAACTGGTCACATACAGGTGGACAGACACACTAATGCATATACACGGTCTTGCTATTGTTACAACTATGTCCTACTCACTGCAAGTAGGCTAGACAATTTACATATCTCCACACAATTTCACTTTTTTATGACCCATAAGAAAATAAATTTGGAAAATGATGTAGAAAATGAGTAAAGTCTATCCAGACAGATAGAGATATTTAAATTATATCAACATGAAATTTTCATCTGAAACTCTCCAACTTGGCCCACTTTTAATATCCACTGTCCGGTTATGGTTTTATGATACAATTGTGATACAAGCAATTTCTTCATTTCCCACAATGTATTCCAAAGCTTTTTTTCTTCAGGGACATAAAAGGAGGGCTTATGTAGGAACAGGTTAAATGATATCAACATGAAAAGTTCATTTGAAACTTCTTCCAACTTTGATCACTCTTATTTTCTGGCGCCTAGTGATTGGTTTATAATTTAACTTTTGGTTTCGTCCATCAAAAACGGGCCTTCTGATTTGTTGAAAAAAAATTCATACCTCCATGGACAAAATTTTGAGAATGCAGCAATTTTGTATGCGTCCTAACAAAATAGTTCCATACAAAAAAGTATCAAAATTTGTAAAAAAATTTTGCTTTTATTTTTTTGCTTGAAGCTATTAAATTATAAGAAATTAAGAGAATATTTTTTTGTTTTTCACGGAGGTATGAACTGAAAACCTAATCACACTTGAATCAGCTTCACATACATATCCATACAGTGTGGTTAGTTTTTTTGTTTCATACCTCCATGAAAACAAAAAATATTCTCTTCATCTCTTAAATGAATGCTCCAAGGTAATTCTGTATGATCACTATTGAATTAAATTCAATAAGTATCAACTTCACTATGGTTCATCTAACAGAGTTCAATTCTTACATAGAATACATACATGAAAGGGCATAGAAAGTAAAATATTTATCAGATGTAGAGACATCACAAACACAAATAATTGATGAAAATTCATGCAAATAATGTACATAAGCAATAGCATGGATTCAACAATTTTGCCAAGACAATAAGGCAGCAGAGATCAAGGGGTTAGTTTCCATAACCATATAAATTGAAATTTATTGATAAGCAATATGCGTCATATTTTGTGAAACCTGGCTTTATAAAGGCACATTTTCTGATTTTGTTGCTATGACGAGAGCTTTCAATTGATTTTTTTTTTAATAAATTTTTTAATGGTACCATCTACGAAAGCTGGCATATTTGATTTAAGTTGGTCCATCGGTTAATTTTGGGGGAGAACTGCGTCTGTCACAGGGCCTGAAACCCACTCCCCCCTGTCCCCCCTCCAATTTGAGGTTCTGCCCCTTGGACTGATCAATTGATTTGGTTTGGGTTTTACACCTCTTTTGACATTAGTTCAGTAATCACAGCGGACTGATTACCTAATCATGAGTTACTGGTTTCTGACACCAGTACGACCACAACATCCTATATGAGCCTCCAACTGCTTGTCGATAATTTATTCACCCACTGGTGACAGACAAATGACCACAGTGGGGGGGGGGGGGGTTCGGGATTGGTGGTGGTCATGGGGTGAACCCCTTGACAATATCGTCGATGCGCAAGCAAAATGTAGTATATACAGCTTTATTAGAGCTGTATTTACAACATTTTGCTCACACACCAACAATATGTTTTGAAGTTTTCAGTTCTACCAAATGCACTACAACAGTGTCTACTGTTACTCAGAGCCCTAGGGTAATGATCTTAGTCCAAGCACTAATGCAAAAGTCAGATATTGAAGCTGTAGGAATTCTTGATCAGAAGGAGAAGTTGTTTTATTTCTTATTGTTTTCACTTTTGTTGCCATGAGAACAAAATTTTCACGTTTCTAAATGCTATTTAGAAAAACAACCACCTAGGAAAAGATTAGACATAACCCTCCACTACCTCAGCCTTTAGTTCTCAGATTGAGTTTGTTAACCTATTACCTCATGAAATTTTTTTAGACCGGTCCAAATTCAAAGAAGTTGCAGATGACAATTTTGAGTTAGGGATATTTTAAAAATTCTTTTAGAGAAGAAAACTTTGTGGATAATGAATTTGTTTGAATGGGTTTAACACCACTTTTAACAGTATTTCAGTCATATCGCAGCTGTTGGAGCACCTAACCACGGTTTCCTGATACCAGTACTACCACTACATCCTTTTCGAGCCTCCAGCTGCTCATCCCACTTTTTTTTTAAGATCATCCACCCATTGGTGGGTGACAAATGTTGGAAAGGACCCAGGGACCAATGATTAGGAGTCCAATGCCCTACCACCTGAGCCATGACCACGTCTTGTGGATAGTGAAGAAATTGCAATAATGGCACATTATGGAATATGCACCAAGTTTTATTCTTCTTTGTGTGCTTTAAAAGGTGATGTTCATCTTTATTTCCCTCTTTTAGCTTAATTAATAAATATGTCACATTTTACATAGTTACATCATAAAAGTTGTCAAATTAGAACATGCAGTTGCTATGGCAAGATTGAATACACATACAAGAGAAACATACACCATTTTTCACACAATACAACTACCTGTTCATTGGCAGCAGCCTAAAATAATGAACCTCTAAAATAAAGTAAATTGTTCACTTAAACTTTATGAGGTCAGCATAAATTTCATTATAATTTCAAGTCTAACCCAGTCCAACAAAAGCCCAAGTGTTTACAAATCCTAGGGAAAAAGGCATGGAAAATATTGTGGACAATAAAAAATTGTTTGTTACACTAGTAGGTTTCAGCTAATTGATGAATTACTGCTGCAAAAATCCCAATGACCGAGCAATCTTTTAAATTACTCATTTAAACTGGAAGTGCAATATTGGCCTCTGACAAATATAAAGGGTTAATTTTGATACTGTTTAAATTTGGATTTGATTGATTGAATGGGGTTTAACACCACTTTCAACAGTATTTCAGTCATATCGTGGTGGCTGGAGCACCTAACAATCAATTCCTGGTTTTTCTCACACCAGTACTACAACTACATCCTTTCCTAGCCTCCAGCTGCTATCCCACTTAGATTTATGATGATCCATCCATTGGTGAGAGACAAATGTCGGAAAGGATATGTGCTGCCACCATGGATTGAACCCATGACAACCTAGGATTGAAGATTAGGAGTCTGACGTGCTACCGACTGCGCTATGACAGCGGCCGTTTAAACTTAGAACAGTATCACAATTAACCCTCATTGTGTAATACATTTTCGTAGGTGGGTCACTTAAATATTGTACCTACAGGTTTTTCATTTATATATTTGCCATTTATTTAATGTCCCCAATCAAGAATTTTGAAAATTACTGTTGTTTAATTTTTCAAACAAACTGCCATGACATATCTGCCAGGTGTAATTATATCTTGCTACAAATTTACAATTAACCTGTTACCAGATTGCAAAATGTTAGACTGGTCCAAATTGAAAGGAGTAGCAGATAACATTTAAAGTGTACAAAATTTTAGATTTTTTCAACTTCTCAGGTAGAAAACATATCGAAAGTGGGTTAAATGAAGGAAAAACGACATTATTTTGTAAAAAATGTGGTCTAGGACATTAAGTGAAAGGCAAATCTTTGGTTGGTGATTTTAACATCTTAACTTGAATATGCAAAGATTCGAAATTTAAGTTGCAACCAACAAAAATACTTAACATAAACATCAGAGTTCAAAGTTCTGATCTAAATGAATGATTTGACTGGTCAATCAATTCTTAATTGACAGCCAAGATCTGTCAGTTAATAACATGCATGATCTGACTTCAATTAATGAAACTTCAGAATCAAAATGACTAAACCCAACAGAAAGATTCCACAACCAAACAAAGTAAATTCATCTCAACCATGGTGCAAAGTCTACCTTTGGTTTTGATTTACTCTGAAATAATTGAAACATTAAAATAAATTAAATGTATATTAACTTAAATCTTTAACTTCGCTATACAATACAAATTTACAATCCAAGGGTTGAATACTTTTAAATAATACCAAAAAAATGCGTCATATATGATTATGTTTCCCCTCTACCAATAATTTTTTACCTCTTTCTTCAGTGTTTGGCAGTGTTTGGTCCTGAAGACATCAACAAGACAACCATAATGGTCCTAAATCGCTGACCAGAGTAAAACCTCATTCTTTGTTTCTTTGTAAATGAATCAACCGTTCTGTTGCTACGGTAACCAAAGTTTTTGATGGAATTCAATTTTTTATTTAGTAGAGGTTCACCTCAGAAATATCTCTGCAAGGCTTCAGCCTTATTGGCTTTAGGAGTCAGAAGGAGACTTTTAAAGAAATTGTGGATTGACAGACAGTGAGTGATCACAATAGTTAATCTTGTGCAGGGTTTTCACAGGTAAGCTTAAAATCAGTTAAAGTCTCCTAATTCAATTTCCAAAAGTTCAATCAACATATTTTCTAGATTTTTGATTTTTAATGGTAACTTTCAAATAAAACTACACATTTTGTAGAGTTTTTTTTAATACAATCAAAGGATGATTAACTTGACCCTTTGCTGTATTGTAAAATTTTAGACCTGTCGCAATTTATAGGTTTTGCAGGCAAAAATTTTAAGTGGATTTATCTAGAAAAATAACCATTCATCAGGGTAGAAAATATTGTGGAAAAGGAAGAAATTGCTCGTTACAAGTAATCTTTTCTTTCCTAAAATTTTTTCTCATTCATAAAATTACAGGAATATTAAAACAATAGATTGAATAGGAAAGGGTTAAATGTATGTTAATCATTACTCTATCTACCTGTAGTTTTTGAAGTGTCTGATCTTGTTTTTGAATCACAGCCTGTCTTCTGGCCTGACCAACCTACAAATAAAAGACAGAAAAAACTTGTATAAATGACAATCAAGAAGAGATAGACTCAATGTTTGCTTGAATGGGGTTTAACACCACTTTTAAAAGTATTTCAGTCATATTCAGGAAACTGGAGTACCTAACAATGGATTCCTGGTATTTCTCAGGCCAGTACTACCACTCCTTCCTTTTCAGCCTCAAGATGCTCATTCTACTTATGTTAGCAATCATCCACCCATGGCTGGGGGAAAAAAATGTCAGAAAGCAAATTTGCCTCAATAAGGGATTGAACCCTGGACCTCATGATTTATACTCTTACACCCTACCATTGCGCTATGGCTGCGCTTCCCTGGGGTTTCAGGAAACAGTATTTGAACCAGAAACATGCTATAGACACAGATGCCACTGCATGATCACTCAGGGCTCCCCCTCAGAAATTTTATTCTTGCACCAATGAAATTGCCAATGGTAAAAATTTGGGGCCACTTGGTGCCAATTGGAGAAAAAGTGGAGCCAGTATGAATAAGTGAATGAAAGAAATCTACTATATTGAAAACAAATAACCTGTTATGTATATATATCATGTTGAATAAATTATAAATTATCTGAATATTTCTAGTTAAAAAAATGTTTAGAAAGTGACAATACAGAATGAAACCAAAAAGAAACTTATCTACGAGTTCTCTTTTGTTTGTGCTACTTTTATAACAAAGAGATGCTCTGTTGAACCCTTTCAAATGTTAATCCTGTGATTTATGATTTGGATCAATAAAGCTTTTCAAACATTGTGTCACAAGAAACATTTTTTCACAATGATTTCTTCCATAAATAATGTTTAATTTACACTTTGAGGTGTTATCAGCAACTTCTCCCGTTTTGGACCTATCTCGGGGTGGATCAAACTCGGGAGTGATGTTTTCCTTCAAATTCAATATATTAACCCATTTCCACACAATGACGCTTATAGATGCCTCTAAGCGAAAAAAAACCTTGGAAAACATTGTGGAAATAGAAGAAATTGCTTGTATCTAGCAATTTCTTCATTATCCACAATGTTTCTATCCAAAAAGATGAAATAAATTAAAATTCAATCAATTTGAAATTGCCATCTACAGCTTCTTCCAAATTGGACCAATCTAAAAAAAATTTGTGTGGAAATGGGTTATAAGGTGCAAAATGAGAGAATTGTCATTTGAAAATGAAATGCCAAGAACATCTCTATGCTGGACTATAGGTCAAATTTTTGGTAACCCAAAGTACTTTGATTACTAATGTCCGCAGTACTTTGGTTACTAATGACCAATATTTCTCATTTCTCAGAAATTCACTTGACTTTGTTTCTTAAATCATCAATAGATAAGCAAAATGTTGTCTTTGCTTTTTATTCAGCACTCTAATGAATCTCAAAAGGTGTTCGAGGAATAAAGATTGTCAATTTTTTAGCCCAAGTGATGAGACTCTCCACCATCTTAGTATACATGATGGTTCCCGACTGGGTGCTGGGAAAACCCAATTAAACTCGAGTGATGTTAGAATCAATAAAGTCAGCGATGCGTAACTAATATGTGTTTATTGACATGGATATGCAATGGATATTGATGGTCGGGTGTCTCCAAAACAAATAAGTGGATGTGTGAATGACGGTTGCGATTCAGTAATTGTTTCAATGGACTCAATATCCCTTTGCCTTATTTTGAAAGTTGTCACCAGTAAAATTGCCACTTCTCCAATTTTGGAGCTAGAATTTTTATTTTGTCAGATTTGGCACCACTGGCAATCGGCAGCGAGAATCCTGTCACTTTTACATGACCTTCAGTTGTGACCTTGAACATGGGAGTATCCAACAAAAGTTTATACATGACACTCATAAAGAGGAACAACTGTGCCAAGTGTTTTTGAAATTCATTAATTAACCCTTGTCATGCTGTAAAAATTGCCTTACTGAATTGCTGTAAAATCAAAGGGCTGAAAGCACAGATAGAACTTGTTTTCAAATTCAATATTTCTTTTAGAATTCAGTTTAGAAATCAACTCTGGCAGGAAAAGTACAAGGAGGAGGTGTAGACCAAGATCAGACTGCACTTATGTGCAGGCTGATCTTTGTTTACATCTCCTGCCAAAACCGGAATATTCCTGGTTCAGCATGACAAGGGTTAATAGAGAAAATATGCTCTGGACAAGAATTGGGCACAACACACTTACCAATCCACCCATACACAAACCCACTCACACACAGAGGAAACTATATATCTGCAGATGCGTATTGATGAGATCTATCACCTCGCCAAATACGAGCATTTAATCTTGAATAGACTTACAGTAATTGTAAATGTTAAGTTTCACAGATAGACATACATACAGAAAGGCATACAGAATGACAAAATGACAGATGGACAATGTTAAAACAATATACCCAATCTTTTGATGTGGGGGCATAATATATGGCTTTGGAAAACATTGAGGAAAATTTCTTAATTCCACAATATTTTCTATCCCAGAAGACAAAGATTTTCAAAATTTCATCAACTATCGTCTGCAGATTCTTTCAATTCGGACCAGTCTACAATTATGAAGTCTCCATATCATGAATCAATACTATCAGTACCTCCAGTCGACCAATCAGAAGAGCCAAATTCCTCTCCTGTTGCTCCAGGGCCTCTTTCGTTTCCTGGGCCAGAGATTTCCTCAATTTGTTTTCAGCCTCTTTTCTCTCCTTTTCAAACAAAGCTAATTCTTCTTCCTGTAAAAACAGAAAACAGATATAGCAATCTCCACTTATGATGATATCACTTAACCCATTACCACACAATGATGCTTTCAGACGGCATGAAGAAATTAGCAATTTCTCCTTTTCTCAATGTTTTCTACCCGATTTGGCACTTAATTTCCAATTTAAGACCAATTTGAAATGTTGTCTGAAACTTCTTTCGATTTGGACAAGTCTAAAATTTTATTGTCAGGTAATGGGTTCATATGATATGGTGCTTATTACCAAGTTAAATTATCAGATTGCAGCCCTCATTCTAAGAATCAATCAATTCATTTATTCAGGCTGAAAGTAAACTTTGAACTCCGACATTAACTGACATTTATGTGAAGCATTTTTGTTGATTTGACAGCTTAATAAAGCTTTAAGTATTAAATTAGGTTGCCAGCACTCAAGTTTCCTTTTTCTTTCATGTTACTGACCATAATTTTGTAAAAAAACACCGTTAAAATGTGGGCATGGCTAGCAATATACCAATTGATAAAGAAAATACGTCCTTCTAATTGCAACTTCTTGTTATTTGCAGCAAATATGTTGGCAAATATGAATTGCAACTTCTCAGGAATCAACTGCACTAACCAAGAATGGCCTACTCTGGATCTAACCATAATATTCAAATAATTTGTTGTTGGGTGTGCAAAATGTAATCACAACATTTTTGTTCAAGCTGTAGTTATGACATTTTGCGTGTGCAACTATGAATTGTTTTACAGAATCTTCAGATGGTCTCTGTGCATGAATAGTCACAAGTTTGTCCTCTAGTAAAGGGTTAAGAAAAAATGAGTTTAATCTATTTTTGTTTGTTTGTTTGAATGGGGTTTTACGCTGCTTTCAACAATCTTTCAGTTATATCGCGGCGGCTGGAGCACCTAACAATGGTTCCTGGTATTTCTCACACCAGTACCGCCATCACATCCTTTCCTAGCCTCCAGCTGCTATCCCACATAGGTCTACAATTATCAACCCATTGGTGGGAGACAAATAGTCGAAAGGGATGAGTGCCGCCGTCCGGGATGGAACCCAGGACCTCTAGATTGACTGTCAAACGCACTACCAACTGCGCTATGATGGCTGCTGAGTTTAATCTATTACCAGATGACAAAAACTCAGACTAGTCCAAATTCGAAAAAGTGCATACAATACTTTTTAAGTAGTAGAAATTTTAAGAAAATTTGTTTTTTAGGGTAGATATCATTCAAATCATTGTTGGAAGTAAGAAATCGAATGTCACAAGCAGTTGCTTAACCCATTCCAACACAGCAGAGTTTTAGACAGGTCCAAATTGAAAGAAGCTGCAGACGACAATTTCAAGTTGATGGAATTTTGAACTTTTTCGCCATTTTGGATAGAAAACATTGTGGATAATGAAGAAATTGCTTGATACAAGCAATTTCTTCATTCTCCACAATGTTTTCAAAAGCTATTTTCTTGAGGGGCGTAAAAAGAAGGGATTGAGTTGGAATGGGTTAATGTTCTTAAGTATTTTTGGAAGCTTATTTCTTGAAGGTTTGCAAAAAAACCCCATGATTAAGTGGGAATGGTTTAAAGTTAATACCATTCTGTTCTGTAACTGTTGTTTCTCTTTCTCTGAGACCATTTCACCATTTTCCTCAACTGATCTCTGTTGGGCCTCAAGTTCTGCCAGTTTCGCCTTTCTTTGAGCCATCTTTTCTTCAAGTCTAAAGAAAAAATAGCAAAGTCAGTTACTTTCAGTACAGACTAGACTATTACTGAATGTGATTAACCCATTCCCACTCAATGACGCTTTTGGACGCCTACAAGAAGAAAAGCTTTGGAAAACATTGTGGAAAATGAAGAAATTGCTTATTACAAGCAATTTCTTCATTATCAACAATGTTTTCAACCCAAAATGTAAAAATTCCCAAATTTCATAAGCTTTAGATTGCTGACTTCAACTCCTTTTAAAATAGACTAGTCTAAAATTTTGCCGTCTGGAAATGGGTCAATACCCCCAACAGCCAGGGGTCTGTCACAGACAGAAGAATTGTCACTGGAATAGAGACTTTTTTGAAGAAAGGGCCATAACTCCAAGAAATACCATAACCAAAATAAAATATGCAAATTTCTTGTTGATACAAAGAGCACACATTACATTTGAGTCAAATGCATTCAGTATTTGAAGAGAAAATGAGAGGACAAGGTTTTTCATCACAGGGTCTTAATTCTGTAAATAAGAAAAATGGATAGCAACCCAATTATAATATACACTTCTCTGATTGATACTTAGTCTATCTGTAAAGTTTGAATCAAACTCAAGTAGGAATTGAAGATAAAATGAGTAGACAAGATTTTTCATGAAAGGGCCATAACTCTGTAAAAAGTAAATGGATTGCAACCTAATTAAAATATGCAGACATTTGCATGATACTTATTCTGTCTGTAAAGTTTGAATCAAATCCATTTGGGTATTGAAGAGAAAATGAGCAGACACAAAATTTTGATAAAAGAGCAAGAACTCTGTACATGGATCACAACCAAATTACAATGTTCACATCTTTGCTTCATACTTACTTCATTTTTTGTGTAAGTTTGCTCCTGGCAAGTTGGTTATTCAGTGCTATCATATTCCTCTCATGTTCACGTAGAATTTTTTCTTTGGCTCTGAAAGAGTAAAATTAAAAAAGATAAATTAATTATTGCTTTTTTTAACAATCATCCAGCTTAAGCAAAGCTTTAGGTCTATTACTCTATTAAAGGTTTTGAGGTAATGTGTGTATCAAAATTGCCATGCGATGTACTGATTAAGGCTTGATAAATCAGATTTCTAGTGGAAAACACTGTATGAGGGCTAATGCATGAGTGATTGAAAGAAGTGTAGATTAACATGCATTCTGAAGTATTGTATAGCAATACCAAGTCCCCTACCGCCTTTACATAAATAGAGATATCTTTTTTAGAGGTAAAGGCACTACATTAGAGTCTTACTGTTGTATCTGAATTTAGTTGCAATTTATCCATTCCCACTCAGTGACTCTTTTTGATACCCCTCAAGAAAAGGGCTTTGGCAAACATCGTGGAAAAAAGTACTGGTATCTCTTTTTGTTGTTTGTGAAATTATACTTCATAAGTAAGGAATGCAAAGATAAAAGATAAAAGTTATGAGTGACATTTCAAGTTTGAAGCCAATCTCAGAGTTAAGCATTTATTGTGAGGGAAACCTTGTTGTAATTTCCCAGTAATTTTCTAATAGCAGCATCCATACCTTTCTCAATATCAATGGACCAGAACAAAACTCAAACTTTTTCTGTAACTCATAAATGTGGATAAATAGACCAAAGATCTGCTCAATACTGAACAGGATTAAGAAAGTCCGCAGAACTGTAATTTCCTAGTAATTTTCTAAGTCCAGCATAGTATCTTCCTTATGAATCAATGAACTTGAAGAAAACTCTAAACCATTCTGTAACTCATTAATCCTTGCCTGTTTTTGGAAATTTTAGACTACTCCAAATTGAAAGAGGTTGCAGATGACAATGAAAACTGGATGCCATTTGAAATGAAACCATCCTATGTGGTAGAAAATATTGTGGAAAAAGGAGAAATTGCTTGTTACAAGTATTAAATCAAAGGAACGTAAATTCCCGGGTTTGAACAGGAAAGGATTGATGCAGCATTACATACTAAAATTCAGCTCAATACCTGCAAGCGTTAAGAAAAAAGTCCAGAAAACTAATTTCCCAGTAATTTTCTAAGACCAGCATCATTAGCTTAAACATCAATGGACCAAAACGAAACACAAATCCTGTTCTGTAACTCATTTATACAGATGCTCATACCAAAAGTCAGCTCAATACCTGCCAGCATTAAGAAAAAAGTCCAGAAAACTGATTTACTGGACTGAGAAAATGACAGAAAGACAAAGATTTTAAAAATCCAACTTGAAATTGTTATACAACTTTTTTGACGTTAGACAACTCCAAGCCATTATATTATTGTAATGGGCTTATCCCAATATAAACCAGAATTTGATCAGACAAATCCCCTTACTCATCAGTGAGGTCAAGGTTACTGTTGATAACTTGTTGTACAGTGGATTCCTGTTGTTCTAACATCGCCTCTCTCTCATTCTGGTCATTTTGTTCTTCTTCCTCAAGTTTCTGAAAAAGTTAAGATATGAAAATCTTGCATTACAAGTCAGTAAGATTTTAGATTGGTTTTAACCCATTCCTACACAAGAAAATTTTAGACTAGTCCAAATTCAAAGAAGTTGCAGACGGCAATTTTTAGCTGATGAAATCTTTGGTTTTTGAGTAGAAAACATTGTTTTTAATTAAGAAATTGACAGTAAAGTGACTTCATTTTCCACTGCTTTTTTCTAGAGGTACGTAAAAAAGTGGAATTGTTTGTTAATGGGTTAATTGAAAGAGCCTGAAAATGACATTTCTAAGTGCACTTTAAATGAAGGGTAAGAGGAAAAATGTTTGAAAACATTGTAAGAAAAGGAGAGACTACTAAAATGACATTTCTAGATGTGCTTGAATAGAAAAGGGGAAAAAATGGTTGAAAACATTGTAAGATAAGGAGAAATTACTTGATTTTATGAGCAATTTCTTTTTTTTTTAAACAATGTTTATCTATCTTTCTTTTTGTTTCTGCAAATTTTGACTGTTGACATGCTGAATAAAATTCTTTTTTGGAATTGCATAAAAATGAAAGGGGCGAAAGGATTTAAAGGTTTAATAGTTGATAAATATTTTGTTCAGAAATGTAATTTTTATAAACAATTCTTGCTTAACCCATTCCAACACAGTGGAATTTTAGACCGGTCCAAATTGAAAGGAGTGTACTTGTGTAAGTCAAACCGATTCTCTATTGCAAATAATTCATAAAACTCGATACCCGAAGTTTGGTCAACTGTGGCCCACTGCAAATTAGGTCCATGTGCGGAAGGGCACTTGACTTGCGGGCGGGTAAACTAATGATCAATTTTTGGCACTTTTGTTAATCCCTTCATCCCTTCATCTGCAGGTAACGTGTGAAACCCGTGAATTCTTTTGGTTTCAAGTGAATTTTGATAGATTGTGGGCGAATTTATCAATGCTTCAACCAGAAATTTAATGAAAATTTTGGACCAAATTTGGTGTAACTAAATTTATCAGATTTCCAGAGCCCTGGTGTTGACTAAGACAACACTGCATGTATATGCAGGCTGATATGTATCAATGACAATAATAGAAATATTTCAGAATCAGCAGAAAAGGCTTGTCAAATAACATTAACCTTAAACCTTTGTGTAACAACCCTATATTTTAATGGTTATACGTTCTTGTTTTTAAACTGCCAAAACCAAAACTCACCCTCATTTTCTGTTTCCATTTTTCCTGTAGATTTGCCTTCATTCTCTCTCTCTCATCCCTCCTTCTACCTTCCATGGCATCCATACGTAGTTTGTGTAGTTTGATGATACGCTTGGCGTCGGAGTCACCAAGACTACCTGTTTGTGTGATTTTCTGGATGATATTGTCACTCATTGTCTGTACTTTCTGATCTTTATCTGCTTCCAGATCCTGTAATACAGAAATTCAGTTATACAACCTTTACATTTTTTCCAAATTTTAGACTTGTCCACATTCAAAGGGATAGCAGACTAAATCATAGAGTAAGTACAATTAACCCATTCCAACACAAGCCCTCCTCTTTACACCCCTCAAGAAAAAGCTTTCAAATAACATTGTGGAAAATAAATTGCTTGTAAATTGCTTGTAACAAGCAATTTTTTTCCTTTTTTACAATGTTTTCAAAAATCTTTTTCTTGAGAGGCGTAAAAAAGTTGGATTGTGTGGCAATGGATTAAGGGGAGTAAACCTTTCATTAGCATGATTTTGTGTGTGTTGTTTTTCTTTAGTCATAAAACCCTTTTACCATTTAGTAATTAAGACTTGCTCTGTGACAATGCTCTGGTTGGGGCAGGGTATTATCACAACACATTTAGTGATAGTTCTTGCCGACCTTGAACTTATCTGTTGATATGCAACATATGGAAATATCAACATATATATAAATCCATTACTAGACAAAAAAAAAATTGACTGGTCTGAATTGAAAGAAGGTGCAGACTACAACAGTTATTGAAAGTGCAAGTAAATTGAAAAGTAAGTTCAACTAAAGTACAAAACATTGCAAGAAAAGAAGAAACTGATTGTTACAAGCAGTTTCTACTTTTGTCACAATGTTTGAAAAAATATCAATTTTCAGGGGCAGGCGAAAAGGGTTAAAAAAAATCAATTTTTATGCAAAGCCATGAATGACAGGTCATAGCTAATTTTCTTTTCCTTTTTTTGGATTTAAAGCAAACATACTCTTGAGTTAATGATGTTACTGATTAAAGAAGTATTTTATTTTGTAAATGGTAGCATACCGATGTCAGTTTCTCCAACTCCTGTATTTCTGTCTGATCTAACTCACTCTGGACCTGCTCTGACTCAACATGTTGTTGTTGTAGTAGTTTGTGATAGGTCTGTAACATATGAAAATAGTTTAGTTTTTCAGTAAATAAAAAAGATCATGTGGATATCAACATCTTTCTAGATTCTTAGCTTAAATAACATTGCTCATTCCCATAATACAAGAAGATTGGTTAATAAAACCTAAATACCCAAGCAATTTCAATTTCAAACAAATGAATCTGAATAAGGAACTCATATTTGAAATATAATTTTCGATGACTTAGCTAATAAAATTATGTTCAATGTTCAAGTTTCATTCTTGCATCAGTAGACCTTCACCAGAAGACCTTGAACTTGTGTTAAAGAAAGTTTTTTTCATGAGTAAAGGCCATATGGACAAACAGAATAACAGAGTAATGGACAAACAGAATAACAGAGTAATGGACAAAAAGAGTAACAGACAAATAGACAAAAAGAGTAACAGACAAATAGACAAGCAGAGAAAGCAGGGTAATGGATAATCAGATAAATGGACAAAGAAAGTGATGGACAATCAGACAAGAACAAGATATAAGACGCTGATCTATTCCCAAAAACAGAAGCAACAAATTATATTTTTTTGAAGTGATAACAAGTATGCTGGTTAAAATTTTTATTTCATATTCTTCTTTTTCCTGTAAGTGTGGTTGAAATTCAGTATTATTTGGTAAATTGTTTATTTAATTGAAATTTACATTCATGTAGTCCTCCGTATTGTTGGATTTATCTCCCCTTTCTAAGTAACCCTTCCTCTCCTTCTCATGTTTTTCATTTAACTTTTTCAGTCTGGCATCTCTTCTTTTCTGTAATTTTTCTGCCAGCTCACTCTGCTGTCTCATGGCATCTGATTAAGATAATAAGTTACAGTGAAAGTTTAAAGTTTGTGGTTTTCTATGCCAAGCGCAGTGAAACAACTTTATATTTTAAGATTGCAAGTCAACGTTTAACATACGGGGCACCTGCAGCCACAGCACATTGGCTTACAACCTTCATTACCCATTTTACACCTTGGTAGAGAGGATAAATGTGGAGTAAGTTTTTTGTTCAGAAAAATTCCCTTGGTCTGGGAGGGATGCAAACCTGAGACCCTCTGATCCTGAGATCCACATCTTACCACTAGACCACTGAGCTTCAGTAAGAGCACATGCATCTGTTATATGTCTTAGAAAAATCATCTTTAAAAACAGAAGGAATTGATAGTCTTTCAGTCAAATCTGTTTAATCTACGACACATTGTTCTTATCAGATTAACACTGCATGCCACCTTTTCAATTTATGGAGCTAAATCAAACCAAGGCTGTTATAACTAACCAACTTCTTACAAAAAGAAACCTAACCTATTCTCACAAAAATCTTTTAAGACTGGTCCAAACTGAAATAAGTTGCAGACAACAATTTTTAGTGGATGATTAGTGGATGAAATGTTAAAACCCTATGTCCTCTGCAAACTTCTTTAAATTTGGACTAGTTTAAAATTTCATCATGAGGGATTTGAGTTAACCCATTCCCACACAGTGACACTTTTGGACGCCCCTCAAGAAAAAAGACCTGGAAAGTCATTGTGTAAAATGAAGAGATTGCTGGTAACAAGCAATTTCTTCATTTAACACAATGTTTTCTACCAAGAGAGCTGAAAAAAATCTAAATTTTGTTAACTTTAAATTGTCCACTGCATCTCCTTCCAACTTGGACCAGTCTAAAATTGTGCCATCTGGTAATGGGTTAAATGACAGATTGCTAGACACTCTCACATAGCTATGACAGGAAGTTCAACTATGACATTAACCCATTACCAGATGGAACTAGACATTGTTGCAAAGCAGAGTAATACCCCCAACAGTGCTTGTCCATATACAAGTGCTATCCGCCTTAGGGCTGAAACAAAAATTGGACTTTTTAATTAAAGGGTCATAAATCAGTCAAAAATAAATGGACCAAAATAGGATATCCACACGTCTGACGTATACCGAATCTTTCTGTGAAATTTGAATCAAGTCTGTCCAATGGTTACTGAGAAATTGAGCAGACACAATTTTTCACCAAAGGGCCATAACTCTGTTAAATAGCAGTGGAATGTAACCAAAATAGAAGTTGCACATCTCTGCTTGATACCGTTTATATTAGTAAAGCTTGAATAAAATCCGCCCAATAGTTGCCAAGAAATTCAGCAGACACGAAAAAGTCAAAGACAGACAGACCGACCAACAAGCTGACTTCTATATAGCCTCCAAACATAGTTTTTGGGGGGTATAGAAAAATTAGACTGGTCCAAATTTAAAGATTTTTCAGATGATAATTTTAAGTTTTAGAAATTTTAGCTTTTCATCTCTCAGGGTAGAAACATTGTGTGAAATGAAGAAATTGCTTGTTACAAGGAATAAGTTAAATGGCATTTTCTTTCTAAATTTATAGTCAGTTACATGTAATAAAACAGTAAAATGATTGGTTGGCAACTTGTATTTCATAATTACAGCTTGAATAAGCTCTATTTATGACTTTTAAGTTACAAAACCAACAAGAATGCTTCACATGAATGGTGACCAATGTTGGAGTTCAAAGTTCACTTTTGGTCAAAATGATAACTTTATTGATCAATCGATACTTTGATTCTAATCAACTTTAAATTGTTGTCTGCAACTCCTTTCAATTTCGACCAGTCTAAAATTTTACCATGTGGTAATGGTTTAAAGAACATGTCAATTATCTGGAATACTTTTGATCTAAATGCATGAATCTATTGGTCTATATATATTTTGAGTGACAAACACAATCAGTCAATTACTCACTCAGTTCATGTTCTCTTTGTAAGTTCTGCAAATTCCTGCCATGTTCATCAAGGAGTTCGTTCTTCTGTTTGTCTGTCAGCTTTTCTTCATCTATAAGTTTATTTAGGGGTTCCTCAAAAGCTGCCACTTGTCCAGCCAGTTTGTCTCTACTCTGTTGTTCTTGTAGTTTTCTGAACTCAAGCAGCTGTCTTCTCTTTTCCAATCTTTCAGCAAGATGCTACAGATATAAACCAGAGCTCCGGATAAGAGGGAGTGGTGATAATCTAAATCTGTCATTTCTAATACAAATCCCAAGTTGAGGGTATTCATTAGAAAAGATCATCCAATGAGTACCTACTACATAGGATTTTGTGCATAGATAATATGATTAAATCAAAAACGCTACTGTTTCAGAGTAAGTAAGATTAAAAATGAACGGATGGCGCGTTGACAAATATGGTAATTTTTCATTTAAAAATACGCCATTATAAAATAACTAATTTGCCATCTTTGTATGTTATCACATTTGTTCAACATGTTGAAATGGCAGATGAGTCGTTTTGTGAACTGCAGTCATTTTTTCTTATACATACTTGAACAACACAGGCCTCAGAGGCCTTGTGTTCTCGTATATATGGAGATTTCAAAATATGTGATTTGGAACAAGAATCATTGCTGCCTGCTGCTGCACTGAGTATTATTATACACCCACTGGTTGGAGACAAATGTAGAACAGTTATTTTAAAGTCCATCCATAAATGCAGGAGATATGCTCTGTAAAAATTCAGATGGACTGACATACTAAAGCACTTACTCAATAATACCTAATTGTGATTGTGAAAACTATGTCTTCCTCATCACAAGCGGGCCCTGCAAAATTATAATTCAACCTTACTAAAATTATCAATTTATTTTTAAGCCATTGCCACAAGACAAGATTTTAGACTGGTCCAAATTGAAATTTATTGCAGACGATAATTTAAAGTTTATGAAATTTTAGATTCTTTTGAGATTCTTGATAGAAAACATTGTTTAAAATGAAAACATAGCTTGTTACAAGCAATTTCTTTATTTTACACAATGTTTCCCCAAATACTTTTCTTGTGGGGCATCCAAAGGAGTCCCTGTGTGGGAATGGATTAAACAAATCACTTTTGGTTGATCTGTGCTTGACTCTATCTTTTTTTCGTATATTTGTTTAACAAAATTACACAATGGTTCTATTCTACATGGCAGATCATACAACAAAGATAAATTTTGATTTACCCTAGCTTGTCGCGACTGCTCAATCCCTTGTTTTCTCTCAAGTTCAGCAAGTTCTTGTTTTAACTTGTCCATTATGTCATCTACCTTTATAATATAAATAACAGAGCTGAATAATTATGGGGTAAATATACATTTGATGCTAAATGTTTATAAAATGACAATTTTAAATGATTAAAACATTACCAAATGACAAAATTTTAGAAAGGTCAAAGTTGAAAGAAATTGTAGATTACAAATCAAATCAGGCTTTAATGAACAGAGTTAACTGGGTTAGGAAACATTTCGACAAAAGGAGGAATTACTTGTAACAAATTGAAAGCAAAACTTTCCTGTACAATCCCTGTTTTTTTTACATCCCTGTGATATACTTGAGAAAATATTATTGCAAATATACAAATATTATTGTTACAAGCAATTTCTTCTTTTTCCTTAATATTTTCTATCATATAGGATAGCTACTTTTTGAATTCTACCTACTTTAAAATGTTGTCTGCTAACCCTTTGAATTTGGACAAGACTAAATTTTTGACAAACAGAAAGGGTTAGACATTTTTACCACCTAGTCCAATAGGCTTGTTGTCAGTGCCGTATACCTGTATAGATTTGTTTTTATGGATGTACTTTATCAAGGAAGAATAAAAGTTTGCAAATTCTAATTTTTTCATTGGAAAATTTTGGGACTTGTCCAGTCAAAATTTTTTTCCAAAAATATGGTATGGATTTAACTAATTATGTAACTTTTTTCACAACTCTAAGTTTGTAGATAAAATATAACAAGTATTTGTTTCTTATTACAAAAAAAAATTGTCAGTTAAATGTGTTCAACTGTAATTTTTCAAACCTTACTCTCAGATAATACTACTGCTCACAATTATTGAGAGTCTTCACCTCACTCTCAGATAATCTTAATGTTCAGAATTATTCAGACGTCTTCGCCTCACTCTCAGATAATCTTAATGTTCAGAATTATTCAGACGTCTTCGCCTCACTCTCAGATAATCTTAATGTTCAGAATTATTCAGACGTCTTCGCCTCACTCTCAGATAATCTTAATGTTCAGAATTATTCAGACGTCTTTGCCTCACTCTCAGATAATCTTAATGTTCAGAATTATTCAGACGTCTTCACCTCACTCTCAGATAATCTTAATGTTCAGAATTATTCAGACGTCTTCGCCTCACTCTCAGATAATCTTAATGTTCAGAATTATTCAGACGTCTTCGCCTCACTCTCAGATAATCTTAATGTTCAGAATTATTCAGACGTCTTTGCCTCACTCTCAGATAATCTTAATGTTCAGAATTATTCAGACGTCTTCACCTCACTCTCAGATAATCTTAATGTTCAGAATTATTCAGACGTCTTTGCCTCACTCTCAGATAATCTTAATGTTCAGAATTATTCAGACGTCTTTACATCACTCTCAGATAATCTTAATGTTCAGAATTATTCAGACGTCTTCGCCTCACTCTCAGATAATCTTAATGTTCAGAATTATTCAGACGTCTTCACCTCACTCTCAGATAATCTTAATGTTCAGAATTATTCAGACGTCTTCGCCTCACTCTCAGATAATCTTAATGTTCAGAATTATTCAGACGTTTTCACCCCCCCCCAAAAATCCTAACTCCACAATTATTCAGACCTGTTTACCTCACTTTCTGATAATCCAGAAGTTCTCAATAACTCTGATCTCATTAACTCTAGTTCTTCATCTTCTAGGTGTCTCTGTAATAAGATACTTAAAAAATTATTTCAATCTTTAACATAAAATCAAATATATATCTATCTATTTATAAATCTTTCTATAAACATATATCTGATTTAAGCCTATACCACACAAAACCTGTGTGAAATGAACAATTTACATGTAACAAGTATATGCCAAGTATTTTTCTTTTCATTGGTTTTCTATCATATAAGATATAAAGGTTTCATATAAGTTTCAGACTTGTGAATATCATTGAAATCATTTCATGCTCGGGTGAGATAGAAAACATGAAAATAGAGATTTAAGATGAGTAAAGTGGAAAATATGTAGTAAGCAATCACTACAGAATAGCAAAAGTGTGGTCGATAATGAAAATAGTAGCTTGTTAAAATTAATGTGGTTTGAATGTATAACTTATCACATAATTCTCAGAACTCCCATGCTGATGAAACTTACTACAGATGATTCTAAAAAGAGAATAAAAAAATTCTTATTTTATGTAAAAAGTTTTGTCCTTAAAAAAAGGGTTGTTTTGTCACTGTTGTTTAAACAAATTGTCCCTTAATAGATGTGGCTGCTTAATTAGCAAGATAGGGAATAAGGGGCTAGCAATGTGCTTATGGAGTTAGCCCTTTACTGTACAATCCTGGTTTTTATGACCCTGTGTTTTTATACCTTAGAAAACTTTGTGGAAAAAGAAGGTATTGCTTGTAACAAGCAATTCCTTCTTTTTCAACAATATTTTCTACCTTACAGAATGATTATCTTTAAAATAAGTTAAAAATGAAATTTTTGTCTGCAAAACCCTTGAAATTGGAACAGTCTAAAATTTTAAAAACAGGTAAGGGTTAATTATAACCATTATGTATATGTACTCACTTAGAACAGATTTCAAACAAGCCATTTTTTTTAACAACTTACTTTTTTAGCATCCATCTTAACATTTAAGTTTTCTAGTTCAGCCTCCAAAGCTGCTTTATTTTTCCCATGCTTCTTTCTTAATTCCTGAAATTAAGACACATTCATTTATTCCTAACTTGAGTAAATCTGGACTTTTTTTAACCCTTTTCATGCTCAACTTGGATTATTCCTGTTTAAGCAGGTGGTATAGACAAAGATCAAACTGTACATAAATGCTTTCAGCCCTTTGATTTTTATACAATTATGAAAAGGATTTTATTCAGCATGACAAGGGTTAGATAGTAGTGCCCCTACTACAACAAATATTTCCCCAATTAAAATCCTTTACAGAATCACTTTAAAATCAAAGAACTGACAACACTTGAAAGTCTTAATGAGGGTCAATATTTCTTTTAAAAATTGCTTTAACCCAGTCTGGTTCAAAGGGGACAAACAGGAGGTGTAGACCAATATCAGATTGCACTTATATGCAGGCTGATCTTAGTCTATACCTCCTGCCCAAAACAGGAATATTCTGGGTTCAGCATGACAAGGGTTAACATTTGGTTAAATGTTCACTGTTGCATAGCATGGTAGACTACCTACATAGCAAGTATAAGCAAGTATAAGCTTTGTAACTAAAATGGTGTAAGTAACAGGGAATTGTTATATTCCAGGTTAAGTAATAAACAGACAGACTGACAGACAGATAGTAAAACAGACAGGCTAACAACAGCAAATTGATATGCCCTAAATTTTTTGATGATGGGGCAAAGAAGTTTAAACCAATTACCATAAACAAAATTTTAGACAGGTCCAATTCAAAAAAAGTTGAATACAACAATTTAAAATTGATGTAGTTTAAACCACCCCCACAAAATCCCTCCTTTTTACACCCCTCAAGAAAATAGTTGTGAAAAACATCGTAGAAAGTTAAGAAATGCTTGTTACAAGAAACTTCTGCATTTTCAACATTATTTTTTTACCAAGAGAGACAAACAAAAAAGCTTTGGAAAACATTGCGGAAATGAAGAAATTGCTTGTAACAAGCATTTTCTTTGCTGTCCACAATGTTATATATTAAAAAAGACAAAAAAAAACCACCCCTAAAGTTACATGAACTTGAAATTGTCAGCTGCAGCTTCTTTCAATTTGGACCAGTCTAAAATTTTGTCGTGTGGGAATGGGTTTAAAAAGCCAGATTTTGTTGGAAAAGGTTAAACAAATATTTATCTTATTACCTTTTTCTCTTGTCATCAACTACCACAGTATCAAGAGTTTCAGAGAACAGAACTTATCCCAAGAAATCATTGAAAGAAATGCTAGGTGGAAAAATTTATTACTTTGTCATTTCTCTACAAAAATTTTAGGTGGTAATCCAGTTTTGTAACTGTCAATTAACTCACATCTTCTGCCTCTTGTTTTTCTGTATCCAACACTTCCTGTGCACCTCGTTGGTTGTCAAGAATCTTTTGTGTGAAATCAGCTAAATATGGATCTTTTAAACCATTTTTCCCTTTCATCTTGCGTAGCTTGATCTTCAACATCTTTAGCCTCATCTACGGTATGAACAGAGGGTATTAACGCATTACCAGACGACAATATTTTAGACTGGCCCAAATTGAAAGAACTTGTAGACGACAATTTGAAGTTTATCAAATTTTGGATTATTTTTTAACTTTCTGGGAAGAAAACAATATGTTAAATGAAGAAACTGCTTATGACAAGCAATTTCTTCATTTTCCACAATGTTTTCTAAAGCTCCATTTCTTGGGGGGCGTCTAAAAGTGTCACTGAGTGGTAATGGGTTAACACATTACCAGACGACAAAATCTTAGACTTGTCCAAATTGAAAGTCAATCAACAGATGGTCAGAGCCAAACTCCTAAATGCTTATTTGGTAAACCAATAGGTTAATTGATTGCTTACCTAACAAACTCACCTCTGACAGGAAGTTTGACTTAGATATTAACCCTTGTCATGCTTTACAGATTTGCTTTAAAGGCAATTGACTGACAGCACTGGAAAGTCTTATTGAGGGTCAATATTTCTTTCAAAAATTGATCATCTAAAAATTTCTGGCTTGAAGGGGACAAACAGGAGGTGTAGACCAAGATCAGACTGCACTTATGTGCAGGCTGATCTTTGTCTATATCTCCTGCCAAAACAGAAATATTCTGGGATCAGCATGACATGGGTTAACCACTTTTATTTAGCAAAATTTATGGTCAGTAAGATGTGACAAAACAGTAAAATGGATGGTTGGCAACCAAAACATCATAACTACATCTTCAGTTACAATGTTTCACCCTTTCCTGTTTTTTGGAAATTTTAGACTAGTCCAAATTGAAAGAGGTTGCAGACGACAATGACAACTGGATGCAATTTGAAATGAAACCATCCTATGTGGTAGAAAATGTTGTGGAAAAAGAAGAAATTGCTTGTTACAAGCAATTTCTTCTTTTTCCATAATGTTTTCTAAAGTATTAAATCACACGAACCTAAATGAACTGGAAAGGGTTAAAACGCAAAACTAATACAAGTCCTTAACATAAATGTCAAACAATGTCTCAGTTCAGAGTTCACTTCTAGTCTAAACGTATGATTTTGATTGGTCTGTAGAATTTTTAATTGATAGCCGTGATTTGTCAATTCTGTAGGGAGATAAGACAATACTTACATCTTCTTTCGCCTGCTTCTGTTCCTGGTCTAGTTTATCAATGTCTCTCATGTCCTGTTTGGTCAACTCTGATTCTGCATTAGCTCTGAAATATAGTCCATACCATGCACCATACATATATCATCCAGAATATTTTAACTATTGAAACATACAAAGTTTTCAGTAAAATTATTTCAATGAAATACCAACAGTATCCACACAAATTTTTAATATAACCATTTAAATGGTGAACATTTTTTTTCAGAATCACATGTAAATCAAAGTAATGATAGCAATAGAGGCACTAATTATCAGTCATTATTTATTTTGAAAACTAATTCTATTGACAACAAAAACTTCAAGGGAACAACAGGTGGTGTAGACTAGGATCAAACTGCACTTGTGTTAAGGCTGATCTTTGTCTATATTTCCTGCCTAAATATTCCAGATTGAGTATGACAAGGGTAAACTCATTCCAACACAAAAACAAGGTACCAAATTGTCACAAGATATGCCCGTCACACTGCTTAATATTAACTGGGGTTTGAATAGAACTGAGGTTATTTTGAATGAATATTTTTTGTCAAACAAAGTATGAAAAAAACAAAGGACAATAACTCGAAATAAACGCTAGGTAGAGTTATGGTTCGTGTACACTGCACTCCCACTTGGTGAGCTCTATCCATCCACGAAATTTCATGATTCTAGCTATAATACTTTTAGAGATATACTCCAGACAATATTCAAGTATGAAAAACAACAAAGGGCAATAACTCAAAGTATACGCTGGGTAGAGTTATGGTTCTTGTACATTGCACTCCCACTTGGTGAGCTCTATCCATCCATGAAATTTCATGATTCTAGCTATTATACTTTTAGAGATATACTCCAGACAAGATTCAAGTATGAAAAACAACAAAGGGCAATAACTCAAAAAATAGGCCAGGTAGAGTTATGGTTCTTGTGCACTGCACTCCCCCTTGGTGAGATCTATACACCCATGAAGTTTCATGATCCTAGCTGTAAAACTTTTAGAGATATACACCGGACAAGATTCAAGTATGAAAATAAACAAAGGACAATAACTCAAACAATAGGCTAGGTAAAGTTATGGTTCTTGTACACTGCACTACCACTTGGTGAGATCTATCCATCCATTAAATTTCATGATTCTAGCTATGATACTTTTAAAGATATACTCCTGACAAGATACTTGTATGAAAAACAACAAAGGGCAATAACTCAAAAAATAGGCCAGGTAGAGTTATGGTTCTTGTACACTGCACTCCCACTTGGTGAGCTCTATCCATCCACGAAATTTCATGATTCTAGCTATTATACTTTTAGAGATATAATCCCGACAAGATTCAAGTATGAAAAAAAAACAAAGGGCAATAACTCAAAAAATAGGCTAGGTAGAGTTATGGTTCTTGTACACTGCACTCCCACTTGGTGAGATCTATACACCCATGAAGTTTCATGATCCTAGCTATAATAATTTTAGAGATATACTCGGGACAAGATTCAAGTAAGAAAAACAACAAAGAGCAATAACTCAAAAAATAGGCTAGGTAGAGTTATGGTTCTTGAACACTGCACTACCACTTGGTGAGATCTATCCATCCATGAAATTTCATGATTCTAGCTATTATTCTTTTAGAGATATACTCCAGACAAGATTCAAGTATGAAAAAAAACAAAGGGCAATAACTAAAAAGTAGGCCAGGTAGAGTTATGGTTCTTGTACGCTGCACTTCTCCTTGGTGAGATCTTTACACCCATGAAGTTTCATGATCCTAGCTTTAATACTTTTAGAGATATACTCTGGACAAGATTTAAGTATGAAAAACAACAAAGGGCAATAACTCAAAAAATAGGCCAGGTAGAGTTATGGTTATTGAGCACTGCACTCCGTATAGATGAGAATATAACTGCCAAGTTTAAAGTCAATTGGACTTACGGTGACAGAGTTATGCTCCGGACAAAGAAGTGGACACCGCCGGACAACCGGAAGCCGGGACGCCTGGACGCCACGGGTGATCCCTTAATACATCCCGTCTTCGACGGGCATATAATGAGAGTATTTGATGCCTCTCAAGAAAATTGATTTGGAAAACAATGTGTAAAATGAAGATATTTCTTGCAAAAAGCAATTTCTTCATTTTCCACAATGTTTTCTACCCAAGTTGAAAAAAAAAATGGGTTTAACATTACCTACCTGTTATTATCAGTCAGGATGGTCACAAGTCCAACATTTGTATCTTTCTGTTTGTCCTCTCCATCTGTCCCAACCCATCCTGTATCTTTTCCTTTTTTATCAGTCTCCAAATTCTTCGTACTTTTACGTTTAAAAAAACTCTTGAACTTTTCTCCTTTACTCTTTGGAGCAGGCTGAAAAAAAGAAGCGTTCCTTTTTTAACCCTTTTCATGCTACACTTATCACGCTTAACTCAGAATATTCCTGTTTTGGCAGGACGTGTAGACAAAGATCAGCCTGCACATTTTCCTTCTTTATTCCTTCGTAAAATCAGGGATCGCACAGGAAAGGGCTAATTTTCAGATTACAGTGATTCTTTGGCCTAATGGTTTAGGAGGAGAAGATTTTTTAAGATTTCCTTTGTAAAATCTGGGATCATACAGAAAAAGGTTAATTTTCAGAATTAAGTAAGAAGATTTTCAAAGATTCCCTTCTTTATTCCTTTGTAAGATCAGGGATGGCACAGAAAAGAGCTAATTTTCAGAATACGGTAATTCTTTGAAGTAATTTGGTAGAGGGTCAATAGGTGATGATAATTACTAAATATCAAAGCTCTTGGCCTTATGGTTTAGGAGGAGAAGATTTTTTAAGATTTCCTTTGTAAAATCAGGGATCGCACAGAAAAGGGTTAATTTTAAGAGTACAGTTATTCCTTCAAGTATTTTGGTAGAGGGTCAATAGGTGATGATATGTACCAAATTTCAAAGCTCTAGGCCTTATAGTTTAGGAGGAGAAGATTTTTTAATAATTGTTTACGGACGGACCGCCGGACAGACTGACAGACGGACGCCAGACAATTACTGATCACAATAGCTCACCTTGTGCACGTTGTGCTCACCTTGAGCATGTTGTGCTCAGGTGAGCTAAAAAGTAGTCTTCAAAAGAATTATTAACCTGCAACTAGTGCTTTTGGAGATTCCAGTTCTTTTATATTAGTGCAATTCTAGACAGGATTATATGCAGCATGACAAGGGTCTTGGAATATTCTGGTTTTGGCAGAAGATGTAGACCAAGATCAGCCTGCACCTAAGTGCAGTCTGGTCTTGGTCTACACCTCCTGTTTGTAATTTTCCTGCCAGAATCGTTTTTGAAATCGATTTCCAAAAGAAATATTGATTTTTTAACAACAAGTTCTATCAGTGCTTTCAGCCCTTTGATTTTATGGCAATTCAGTAAGGTAATTTATACAGCATGACAAGGGTTAATATACATCATTACTTTTACTCCTTGAAGTAAGAAGCCTTCATTTCCACCTTTGTGGGCCTAAGTTCTGCAAGCATGGGAGACTCCTAGTTAAACCTACATTCCAAGTTTCAAGTTGAAGTTATTAATAGTTGCTGAGAAAAATGCAACTAAAATGTACAGTCAAATCAGGCAATGTCCAAAAATTTACTTAGTGGGAAAACAGAAAGTGGCTAAATTGCAGGCCTAAATTTCATAAGCTAAATTCATGACTCGTTTTTGATTCTCCATGCCAGGTCTCAAACGAATACATAAATAATGCAACACAAATATACCACTGCATCAGGCAAAATCCAACAATAAGCTTAGTCGTAAAAAACATGAAAAATATAATCTGGCTTGCAGATCTAAATTTTGGAAGGTGCTATGTTGGATCACAAGTTGAAAATCCTTGCTAAGTTTCAACCACTAGATCATTTCCAAGCCTTCAGATACTCACCCAATTTAGGTTTACAATTATCCAACAATTAATGGCAGACAAATGTCAGAAAAGCCAGGGATCGAACCTTGGATCCTATGACTAAGAGTCCTGCCTTTGAAAAGGGGGATATCATTAACCCTTTTCAAGGGGGATATCATTAACCCTTGTCAAGGGGGATATCATTAACCCTTATCAAGGGGGATATCATTAACCCTTGTCAAGTTGAATTAAAATCCTATACAGAATTGCTTTTAAATCTTAGAACTGACAGCATTGGAATAAGGGTCAATAATTATTTTGAAAATTGATTTTATAAACATCTATGACTGACAGGGAATAAGCAGGAGGTGTAGACAAAGATCAGACTGCACTTATGTGCAGGCTGATCTTTGTCTATAC
Source organism: Fragum fragum (assembly GCA_946902895.1). NCBI lineage: Eukaryota > Metazoa > Mollusca > Bivalvia > Cardiida > Cardiidae > Fragum > Fragum fragum. Next base: position 13,027,583 of record OX336374.1, read on the forward strand.
CTCCTGCCAAAACAGGAATATTCTGGGTTCAGCATGATAAGGGTTAATGATGTATGAAGTTTTTAAAATGTGGGACATATGTTAATAAGTACAAAATTTCTCATAAGGTCATTGTTGGAAATTGTAGTGTTTACTTAATGATCTGTATGAAGAAAATGGAAACCAATTAAGTACGAAGATGTCAACACTGGTCACACTGCAAGGATGCACTCTGACCAGGTCAAATATATTTGTTCTTAGGAGACTTTTTACAAATGATCATGCTATCTCTCAAAACATTAGTTATTAACCCTTGTCATACCGAATAAATTCCTCTTCAGAACTGCATTAAAATCAAAGTGCTTATAGTACTGGGTACAATTATTGTGGGTTTATAATTCTTTCAAAAATTTATCTTACATAAAACACTGGCATAAAGGGGACAGGCAGGAGGTGTAGACTAAGAACAGACTTAATTAAGTGCAGGCTGATCTTTGTCTATACCTCTCGTCAAAACAGGAATATTTGGGGTTCAGCATACCAAGGGTTAATATATCTCCCTAGATTTACAAGTCATATTTTTACATAATTTGCTGTTGCCTATAACCAGGTGCCAAAATTTAGACTATCAAAATAAGAAGTTGTAGAAGACATGCTAAAGTGACTGTAAATCGAAATGACAACAACAACAACAAAGGACCATATGTAGCAGAAAAAATAGCGATGTGAAGAGAAATTGCTTTTTACAAAAAAATTCTACTTACCAACTTTTTCCTATACATAATTCTTTTAGGGTGTCTATGAGGTAATGGCAATGGTTCTTATGATTCCTCCAGACTAAAACATTTTTTCACCCATTCCCACACAATCCCTCTTTATTGCGCCCCCAGAGAAAAAGCTTTAGAAAGCAATTTCCTCATTATCCACAACATTGTCTTTCCAAAAAGACGAATACTTAAAAAATTATCAAATAAACATTGTTGTCTGCAACTTATTTCAATTTGGACAAGCCTTAACCCTTGTCTTGCTGAATTATAATTCCTCTGCAAATTTTCCCTAAAATCAAAGAGCTGAAATCAATGGAAGTACCAGTTGTAAGTAATATTAAAAGTAATATTACTTTTGTAAAATATCTTAAAACAATTCTGGTTTTGAAAGAGACAAGCAGGTGGTGTAACTGCACATATGTGCAGGCTGATCTTTGTCTACACCTTCTGCAAAAGCAGGAATATTCAGGGTTCAGCATGACAAGGGCTAATATCTGCCATCTGGTAAGTGGTCAATATTGGTTCATGCAAATCATGACTACCTGTATAAGTTTGTCTGTATCATTTTGTTTTGTTGTTGTTGTTGTGGCCGTTGCTGCTACCATGTTTTCATTTTCCAACTTTTTTAACATTGATTCTTCTTCATCTTGACGCTGAAATGATAAAAGGAATCAATGTGTTTTGAGTAAAAAATATCTGCAGCATCGATTAGACCAGGCGGAAGAATTTGTCAAATGTTTATTCATTGTTTAATGACATCAGACATTATTTCCCATTTTAAATACCTATGAAAAATACATGTAGATAAGAAATCATAAAAAACCCTTTCCCGTTCAATTCCTGAATTTACAGCCTTGTTGTGTTACTATACTCAAGTAAATATTGCAGAAAAAGAAGAAATTGCTTGTAACAAGCAATTTCTTCTTTTCCCACAACATTTTCTATCATATAAGGTGGTTACTTCTTCTTAATCAAAGTTAAAATACCATCTAATAGCCCTATGAAATTTGAAAAATTCCAAAATTTTGAAAAACAAAAGATGGTAAAAAAATGAAATGTTTGATCCAACATTTCCTTTTTCAAACATCATAGTACAATGAGCAAAGTAATGTGTAGAAACTTTTCATTTAGAGTTGATTTTTTTCAGTATATTCCTAATAAAGAATTTCATAAGTGAAAATGAAAATAACACTTATACACAAGATAATAGAGAGTGTTTTCTCTGCCGCTAAATCCCGAGGAGATTAAGGCAAAATCACAGTAAGTATATAATATATAGATCTACACACAAAAAAATAATAGATTAGATACTATCATGATCTAAAAAAAGACAACATTCATAAAGTGATCATTTGAATGAAATAGAAACTATAATAACAGAATTCATGTACATGAATAAACAAGAGGCCAAAGAGGGCATGTATGACTCCACTGGCTGAAATATTTCCATCCTTATACATTCCACAGAGAATTCATTTGATTCAAAAAATTGTCTACTGATTTGTTAAATAAAGTCTCCCCAATTTCTTCTTTAATTTTTTTGTAATGAACCAATTAACTGTACATTTTATTATGGACAACTGGTCATATATTTTACTAATATACAAGGCATAAGGGACATAATACATTTGTTTGACAATTTTACCAAATAGAAAGTTGTCTGTCTTAGACCTTAAATAAAACACAATCCAACAACTACATGTATTTACCATATATAGAAAATAAGCCCCACCCATAATAGCCCTGGCATTCTTTCTTTCATCTTTGTCAATGACTTCTACAATGTTTTTAAAGTTTCACCAACTTTAATCATCCTCTGTAACATTTTCACATAGGACCAGTCTAAAGTTTGGGTCTGGCAATGGTTTATACCATTCCCACACAATGACAATTTTTCATGCCCTTCAAGAAAAACAACTGAGAAAACATTAGGTAAAATGAAGAAATTGCTCATAACAAGCAATTTCTTCATTTTACACAATGTTTTCTATCCTGAAATTTGAAAAAAAACTAAAAATTTCATAAACTAAGTTGTCGTCTGTTACTTCTTTTATTTTGAACCAGTTTAAAATCATGCAATCTGGTAATGGGTTAAGCAATTTCCACACAATCCTGCTTTTTACATCCCCAATAAAGCTTTAAAAAGATTGTTGAAAGTGAAGAAATTGATTGCTACAAGAAATTTTCTTGTTTTCCTCATAATGTTCTCTACCCCAAAAGACAAAGGTGATTAGAATTCATTCAGCCTAAAACTTGTAACTGTCTGCAACTTTGAGTCCAAACTTTTATTGCGTGGTATCAGGTTAAATCCTTGGTTTCTCATCATCAAACTGTGTTGTCAATATTTACAACAAATCACCCTTCCTTTTACGATGGAAGATAAGAGAGATAATTTACTAATTCAACTATTTTACAAAATAATATGCGTTGTCTCCCTTCCACCATTAATGAAAATAATAACTACACAATTATGCTAAACATGAAAAAAAAGGCCAACCAATAAAAACCATGTTTATTGACAAATTTAAAGAAATCTTATGGATTTGTCCTTCCACCATTAATGAAAATCAATCTAATTACTACACAATTATGCAAAACATGAAGAAGAAACCCAACCAATAAAAACTGTGTTTATTGACAATCTAAGATAATCTTATGGATTTAGGTAGACCATGAGGCAAGAAACATTGCCACAAAAAAACCCAGTGAAATCAAATAAATAGTTTGAGGGAAAATGAGAAGATATTTTAAAGAAAAAGGTTACACACTAAGGGACTCCCCAACACACAAATGTACAACAGAAACAGCTCCATGACAAAGGCTCACTATCTTTCATCCAGTGGAGATAAAAATCTGAAGTGTATCTTGATTCTTGACCCATTACAACACAGCAACACAGCAAAAACTAGTCCAAAATTAAAAAAGTTGTAGAAACAACTTCAAGCTTGGAGAATTTTGAATATTTGAGACTTATTAGGTGGAAAACAAGGTTGAAAATGAAGAAAATGCTTGTAACAAGCTATTTCTTCATTATCAGCCTTGTTTTGCCTATATCTTTTCTACGGGGTGTAAAAAGTGGGATTGTGTGGGAAAGAATTTAATAGATACCCTAGCAAAAATATTTTTTTGGGAAAAAAAGAGATGTTGACATTTTGACTTCTAGACATGACCTTAAAATTGAATTTAAATTCCTAATCAATACACAGACTCATAAAATAGAAAGTTTGATCACTAACCAATCAGAAGTTATTGCCAACAATAATGTTTATATTTTCGAAAAATCTAATCATAACTGTTTCTCAATTTTCTATTGTCATCTACAACCTCTTCAAAATTAGACCAGTGGAAAATTTAAAAAAAAACAGGAAAGGGTCAACTAACAAAAATGTTTGACGTAAATGTCATAGGTCAGCATTAAGTTCCAGTCTGAGGGAATGATCTGATTGCTATTATTGATCAATCAATTTTTTTGACTGCCAGCAGTCATCCATCAATTACTAAGACCGATCAGGTTTACAGCCTTTTCCATGTCGCATATTTTCAGCAAGTAAAATGTTCGAAGAACAGATTTCAAAACAACATGACTCTAATGTTTTCCTAACAATTATTGAGACTTTTCACAGGATTGTCAACAACAAGGCTGTTTTAGAATTTTATAGAGGGTAATTGTTTGTTTACATCTTACATTGTTTTATCTTTCATTTAGTGAACACAAGAAGCAATAATTTCACTATTTCTATTTCTTTAAAGCAAAGACTGACAAAATATTTATTTTTCAGACAAAACAACTTCATTTCATTTTACATAAGAACTTCATGCTGTCTTCAGTATATATCTTTAGTCACGCTTAGATTGTTTGTTTGTTTGTTTGAATGGGTTTTACGCCGTTTTCAACAATCTTTTAGTTATATCGAGGCGGCTGGAGCACCTAACAATGGAATCCTGGTATTTCTCACACCTGTACTACCATTACATCCTTTCCTAGCCTCCAGATGCTATCCCACATAGGTCTACGATTATCAACCCATTGGTGAGAGACAAATAGTCGGAATGGATGAGTGCCGCCGGCGGGGATAGAACCTGGGACCTCTAGATTGACAGCCCGACGCGCTACCAACTGCGCTATGACGGTGGCTCATGCTTAGATTGTAATGCAACAGGAACGGAAGCAGGGCTAAATCTTAAAAATCAGTGAATTTATGATTTTCCAAAAATAAGAGGAAGCATTTTGAAGGCACACTTTTCTCTCACCAAAACATTTTACTAAAAGCATGTATTTTTATCTTGTTATGGTAAGCTTTGAAAGATATGTTGACTTAATCCTTTCCTGTACAAACATGGGATTTTACGTTGCGTCAATTTTACACTTGAGAAAACATTGTGGAAAAAGAAGAAATTGCTTGTTACAAGCAATTTCTCCCTTTTCCACAATATTTTCTTCCACATAGGATGATTTCATTTCAAATTTAATCCAATTTTTATTGTCGTCTGCAACTTCTTTGAATTTGGACCAGTCTATAGTTGCTAGAAACAGGAAAGGGTTAATGATCACTCATCAAGAAGGGTATTTCTGAAGAAGCCCTAAATGGATTGCCCTCTGGTAAGTGACTTTCAATTATTACTACAAAATCCTGCATTTTTATGCACCGAAAAAAATATAGGTATGAAAATATTGTGAAAAATAGGAAACTGCTTACAACAAGCAATTTCTTTTTTTCTTGCAAATTTTTTTTACCTCATAATGGTCAATATTTTTTCAAATTAAACCATGTACGTTATTGTCTGCAACCTCTTTCTATCTGGACCAATCTAAAATTTTGTTGTTTGGTAATGGGTTAATTTCCTGTTACAGGCAGCAAGAAGATGCACATTTTCACTATGACTTGAATGAGGTCATTTTGTAGGTCTCTGGGAATGAGGATAGTCAAACACATTTTAACACATTGAAAGACAACAAAATTTTATTAGATATGTCTAAATTCAAAGGAGTTGCAGACGACAATTTAATGTCTATGAAGTTTTAGATTTTTTTCAACTTTCTGGGTAGAAAACATTTTGGAAAAAGAAGAAATTGCTTGTAACAAGCAATTTTTTCTTTTACCACAATGTTTTCCCAGTTGCTTTTCTTGATGCCTCTTAAAGTAATACAACGTTGGCATGGGTTAATCAAACTAAATCAAAGCTACCCTGGAACTTTAGATATGGGGATAACATATGTCAGGGGGCTACAAAACATTGTATCTACAGCTTCAAACCGTATTTGCTGCAATGCTTTGAAAGCACATTGAAAGTCTATTTCAAAGAAAAGATCTCTAAATATGGTTAACTAACATGTTTGATTGGTGAAAAAGGAGTTTGATGCATCTGGACAATACCACAAGTTTTAGACCAACATGGCCACATTTCTTTTTAATCAACATGAAATCCCCATATTTCAGAGATTACAATTTCAAAGTTTTCACTGAATAACACAAATAGAAGCTAGAAATTAAGAAAAGGTTGTCAAACATGCATCAAAATCTTATTATCAAAGATGCATCAAAATCCTGTTATCAAAGAGAATAAAAATGAAGATGTACAGAGACAGATATATATTATACTTTGTTCAAGTGCTCTCAAAAAGCTTTAAATCTTTTTGATCTGCTTGTACCTTTAAACCACTATTTCTTTGTGAAATCAATTTTTAACAGAAACATGAGCTCTCTATAAGGTCTTCCAGAGCCCCCTATCCTTTGATTTAAAACTATTCTTGGCATTCAATTTTATTCAGGAGTTAATTTCTAATCTCTTTTTTGTAATGGCACAATTTTTACCGACAATATTTGAAATGTTTTTTAGTAACAAGAATTGAGTGAAGCCCATAGAAAAAAATGAGGGAAAAAATCACTGAAAGTCAATGTCTTGTAAAAAACAAACGCATCATTGCTGGAAAATGACATTTGAGGTACTTTATAAAGAGTTAATAATCTATCTTGAATGTTGCAAACTCTTAACAAAAATGCACTTGGAGTTACCTCCCTTGACAGTTCAATATTGTTTAGATAAAATATCTTAAACAATTATGGAGAGGTTGCCTAAGTTTCTTCATGACAACAACAATTTTGACAACTTCAAGTCTATAGCAAGATCTTGGACTTTCTGCGAGGGAAGCAAAGCTATAAAGTATTCAGATCTAATTTGGCATAAAACTCAGAGCCCTATCTCCTTGCCCAAAACAGCAAACCCGCACCATTACAGCTTGTATAAATATCAGAGGCATAGATAAAAGGGGGTGATGCCAGTCTAAAGCTTTTCTTTTTTCAATGAAACCCTGTGTTGTAGATACTCATCTAACCCATTCCAACACAATCTGGCTCTTTTGAGCCTCTCTAGGAAAATGCTTTGGAAACATTGTGTAAAATGCAGAAATTGCTTGGTACAAGCAATTTCTTCATTTTCCACAATGTTTTCTACTAACGAATTGAGAAAATCTAAAATTTCATAAATTTTGAAATTTTGTCTGCAACTTCTTTCAATTTTGTCCGGTCCAAAATTGTGACGTCTGATAATGGGTTAACCAATTTCTCACACGATCCCGCTTTTTACACCTGTCATGTAAAAGCTAAGGAAAACATTGTGGACTTTGACAAAATCGCTTTTTACAAGCAATTTCTTCATTGTCCATAATGTTTTTTACCAATAAAATTCCATCCACTGGAAATTGTTGTCTTCAGCTTCTTTCAATTTGGTCCCACCCACCTCAAATTTTGTTGTGTGGTAATGGATTCAGTATTATTGATATAGCAATATCGAAAATTCCAAACTTCCCATCTATCTGTAGTCTTAAACATGCAAAAGCATCTTGGAAATGAAATTATTTTTATGTATATATTCTCCTTTTTATTATGAAGAAGATACAAAGAATATCTTAATGAAAGCACTGCAACTCCCTGTGTGATAGTTTACCTTCCTCTGGAAACATTTAAACAACTGTGTATAAAATGAAAAATGATAAAATATAATGAAGGAATTAAAAAAACATAACTTAACCATTGTCATGTTCAACCAAAAAGATTCCCGTTTTAGAATGGGTATAGAAAAAGATTAGCCTGCACAATGTGTGCAGTTTGATCTAGTCTACACCACTGGCTTGTCCCTCTTAACTAAGAGTTGTTCAGGAAATAAATTTACAATAAAGATATCAACTCACAACTGCTGCTTTTGTAGCTTTCAGTCCTTTGATTTTAGTACAATTTCGTAGGGGTGTTTATTCAACATGACAAAAATTAAAAGGACAAAAGTTAATCTAACTTTGTATCTAGAGTAATAATACACGTAATTAGTAGGGCTGCTCAAAGGATGATAAGCATTCCAGTAATACCACCAATCATTAACCCTTTCTTGTTTTTTTGAAATTTTCGACTGATTAAATTGAAAGAGGTTGCAGAGAACAACGAAAATTGGATGCAAAACATCCTATGTGGTAGAAAACATTGTTTTCTCAAGTATAAAATCATAGCGACATAATATCTCTGTTTGTACGGGAAACAGTTAAAGTGAAGTGCTAATAAGAACAGCGAACAAACAGATCAAATCAACTTTAGCAGAGAGGGTTACCATAAAGCCTGTTACCACACAATGTTGCTTTATGATGCAATTAAGAAATATGTTTGTGAAAAAGTTTGTTGGAAAAGGAGAAATTGCTTGTTACATTGCTTGTTGAAGCAATTTCTTCTTTTCTCACAATATTTTGTCAAGTATACAATCACAGGGACGTGAAACCAGGGATTGTACAGGAAAGGGTTAAAGATCTTTATCTTTCTGGGTAGCAAAGATTGTGGATAATGAACAAATTTGTTTGTTACTAGCGTTTTTCTTGAGGGAAGTAAAAAGTTGAATTGTGTGGTAATGGATTAGCCCTTTCCTGGATAACCCTGGTTTTTACGTCACTGTGATTTTATACTTGAGAAAACATTGTGGAAAAGGAAGAAATTGCTTATAATAAGCAATTTCTCCTTTTCCCACAATGTTTTCTACCACATAGGATGGTTTTATTTGGAATTGCAACCAATTTTCATTGTCATCTGCATCCTCTTCCAATTTGGACCAGTCTAAAATTTCAAAAACCAGGAAAGGGTTAAGGTCACCATTTACAAGCTACTCTATTTCCTGGGTGAAGGACAGGTGCAAAAAGTAGATTATCTGAAGACATTCAAAACTTAACCCATTGCCAGATGACAAAATTTTTGACTGGTCCAAACTTAAAACAGTTGCAATTTAAAGTAGATTTAACCCTTTCCTGTACAATCATTGGTTTTTATGTCCCTGTGTTTTTATCTTTGGGGAAACATTGTGGAAAAAAAAGTGCTTGTAACAAGCAATTTCTTCTTTTTCCACAATATTTTCTACCCTACTAAATGATTATTCTTAACCCTTGTCATGCTGTATAAGCTTCTTTACTGAATCGGTGTAAGACTAAAGGGCTGGAAGTACTGATAGAACTCGATAAAAAAAAATCAATATTTCTTTTAAAAATCAATTTCATAAACAACTCTGGCAGGAAAAGTACAAGCAGGAGGTGTAGACCAAGATCAGGCTGCACTTATGTGCAGGCTGATCTTGTTCTACACCTCCTGCCAAAACCGGAATATTCCGGGTTAAGCATGATAAAGGTTAAAATAAATTCAAAACCTTTGAATTTTCAAAAAACAGGAAAGGGTTATAGTAGGTTTTTTTTCAACTCTCTGGGTAGAAAACAATTTCTTCATTTTACACAATGTTTTCCCTGTTATTTCTCTTGAAGGGCATCAAAGAGTGACATCATGTGGGGATTGGTTAATGCCTATTGCATGTACTACTACTGTTGTTGCCTATGATCAAGATGTTTCATTTATTCAACTCTTTCTTGTTTTTGACTTGTCCAAATCCAAGGAGTTGCAGACAACAATCAAAAGTGAATGCAATTCGAAAAGAAATCAACCTACAGGGTAGAAAATATTGTGGGAAAAAAAGTAATTGCTTGTGACAAGCAATTTCTTCTTTTCCCGGCGGCAGTTTTTCTCAAGTATAGAATAACAGGAACGTAAAAACCAGGGATTGTACAGGAAAGGAGACATGGGAAAATAAATTATCAAAATAGTAATTTATGTATATAAACTTGAGTACATATCAATTAGCTTTTAACCTATTCCTACATAATTCTGCTTTTTAATGCCCCTCAAGAAAAAAGGTCTGGAAAACATTGTGGAAAATGAAGAAATTGCTTATTACATGCAATTTCTTCATTTTCCACAATGTTTTCTGAGGCTATTTTTCTTCTGGGCATTATTGTGTGGGAATGGGTGAAAGAAAATAGTAAAAATATATGTGCTAAACTAATAAGCAGTCTAAACCAATATAAGATAAGTACAATCCCTTGGGGTTAACAACCTTTTTGACTGATAATATTTGTTGAATTGTATTTCAAAGACTTGCATGTTTTCCAACTGTAAAATTTTGACCTGTAAAGATTTTCTACAAATTTGGTGGAATTTTGTAGAAATTTCATCAAAAATTTAAAACAAATGGAACATTGTTTGTTTGAGAAGAAAATACTGATACTAATCAGTAGGAATAAATCGAGGAATCTCTGTAAAAATGCCTTAACCCTTTCCCGTTAAAATACGGGATTTTATGATCCTATGATTTTATAAGTAAGTAAGTAAGTAAGTAAATTTTATTATAGTGACATATGTTACACAAATCAATATACAATATCAAATATCAAAGTATAAACACCCGGCCCCATGGGCCTATAAGTCACTTTTGAATAATAAATATAACAATATACAAAGTTTTAGATGGTGGCACGTCATTGAAAAATTTGAGTATGAAAAGCAAAACTATTTGTCTTCTTTTTTCAGACTATCAACATAATTCAAACGCATAATGAGAAATCATATTACTTAACAGCGCCGAAAGAAGAGAAACATATCGGGACGGACACCTTTCTCTTCTTTCCTTACTGTTTCGCTTATGAACAATGCACATGCGTGTATATAAGTTGAAGCGTCAAAGTTGGATCAGCCTATATTTCTCATATAATCGTGTTTATGTCTGTGAACTTTCAGATAAACCATGGTGTGTATAGTGTATATGGCAAAATATGCATGAAAGAAAAGTAGAATGACAATAATTAGTACGTATCGAGGTATAAAATAATTGATTCACATGAGTGACTCACGGTTTAACCTTAACCCCTTTCTTGAGAGAAAAAAAAGGGCGATAATTTTTTTTTCACGTGTCACTGTGGTTGAACAGGTCAATAAGGGTTATCGGACATGAATAGGTTATAACCTATTATTTGATTAGGTTATATCCCACCACCTCCGAGAACCCTCCGACCCACTCGTCTCAGGCTTTTTGGATTGTAGCTTATAGATCAAGAGTGCTTCGTCGAAACGAAATCCAAAGCATACTTTATCCTATGAGAAGAAAAGATTTATGCTAAATATTCATGCATACCTCGATTAATATTTTTTCATAGCGTATTACACAGACACATCATATAGCAAAATATTAATTGTAAATGTTCAAGCTCCAAAACACACAATGTGTCGGCAAAGATCAGCCCATATTTCCATGTGGACGGATCCCAGCCCACAGACTGCGCATCCTATAGAATACCAGTGCGGCAACAAGATAAAAAATATGGCGCAAAACGAAAACGTTGTGAAATTTGAGCTTGCAAATATACACACAATAGTTATTATTTATATATGCAAAAATGATAGATACCGAAATCATTTCTTTCCAATATGAAAAAATGAATGTTACAAGGATCCAACGGTATGGAGTTGAATGCAAGAATAGAAATACTTGCTTTGTAAAACAATATGTACAGGGGAAAGTATTGACGGAAAATGAGAAAATTGCCGTTTTCAGCACTCTCTTCAATTCTATCAATATCCCCATTTAGCGTTTATCGACAGTAACGTCAATGCAAAACCTTGTTAGGGAAAGTTTATACTTGAGAAAACATTGTGGAAAAAAGAGAAATTGCTTGTAACAAGCAATTTCTCTTTTTTCCACAATATTTTCTACCACATAGGATGGTTTCATTTCAAATGGCTTCCAGTTTTCATTGTCGTATGCAAACTCTTTCAATTTGGACTAGCCTAAAATTCCAGAAACGGGAAAGGTTTAATAGGATACAAAGACATTGCTTAATCAGAAATGCTTATATTGCATTGAAACCTCTGATTAACCCTTTCCAAGACAATGAAGCTTTTTGTCTACCCCCCTCCTCAAGGTAAAGAATTTTGGAAACATTGTGTAAAATGAAAAAATTGTTTGCATTTTAACTAGAAAGTTGAGAAAAAATCTGAAATTTCATAAACTTTAAATTGCTGTCTGTAACTCCCTTCAATTTGGACCAGTCTAAAATATTGTCATGTGAGAATTGGTTAAATAACAAACCTACTCTTTTCTTCGCACAATCTTTCATACACAGTGTTATGATCAGGAAAGCTATTCCACAACCAGCAGCAAGTCCAAGAAAGAAGGCTCCAGCGATCCAGCCTGGGTTGACGGTAAATTCGTCAGACTCTGTTTTCCATGATACTTGTAGACACAGGTTTGAGCTCTGAGATGTCATAGCTCAACTTGGTAGTGTTTCTGTTTACAATAATCTTTTAGTAGAGAAACCCTGTTAGAAAAAAGGAAAAAGGATAAACAAAAAATGGATAAGTAGATATGAATCCATGACAAGTATCTACATTCACTATATGGTTATCTTTACCAATTTGCTTTGGAAGTTAAGAGCGCAAGTTGATTCTAAAGCAAAGTTTTCCCAAACAGTGTCGAAAATATTACATTCAACTTGGACATAATAGTCATCATTAAAAGTATATCTCTTAATCTGCCCACTTGTCTATCTTGGGTATCAATTATTTGCCAATATTTTACTTCTAATTTACTGAATTAACAATGTTTTAATAGTCATTATATTGCTAAAGTTCTATAGCTTGTACTTTAAATTTTGTTAGATTATTATTCAAGTCTGGGTATTCAAGTCTTTAATTGGTGTTTTTTCTTGAGTGTCTGAACTTTGCCCTTTAATTATAAATATGTCCATGTTTTCCAACCAGTGTGTCTGTACAGTACCCTCAATATTCATGTTTTCCTAATGTTTTGGACACAATTTACGAAACACTTTTGGGATAAATAGCAAGGATATTGGCTACCCAAATGAATGGCATGCAGTTCAAGTCTGGGTTTCGAGATAAGAATTAAGCCTAAAATGGGGATAATAAAACGTACTGTCCAGATTTGCCCGTTTCCCCTTATGTGTTTTTCTTAAACTTTTGTTACGGTCAAAATCACAGCTGAATGTAAATTGTTTAAGTGCCCCGAGGTCACAGCTGAAAGTCAAATGTTTGTGTGCTCAACGTAAGTTGTCATTTGATAACTATTCTATTTCTTTCACTATCTAAATATCAACAACCAAGCTTTTGGTATACGTATGATCAGTATTCAGTTCTTTCATCTTCGAGTGCGTAAAGGTGAAGTAGTTATTCCATTCCCTTACCATGTTGCCTCTCAAGAAAAAAATATTTTGGAAAACATTGTGGGAAATGAAGAAAGTGCTTGTTACAAACAATTTCTTAAACAGCAAAAAGACAAGATACTTTGAATTTTATCAACTAAAAAAAGCTGTCTGTAACTTCTTTAAATTTTACCAGTCTAAAATATTGTTGCCTATTAATTTATTAAACATATCTTTGAAAAAAAATCGAAAAAGTATGAGTGGGTACTTTTTCTTAGGAAAGCATCCTCTTTTCTGCAGTTGATATATGAGATTGGCCCTCACCATAAAATCCTTGATCAGCCCCTGTTGTATTAATAACTTTGTAGCTAAAGCGTTTGGCTTCATAGAGGAGAATAAAGTTCAAGGGAATGCGATTATATTGCTTCCTGAATTCAATAAACTTTTATTGAATAAGGAAGCGTTATAGAATGAGACCACAATTGTGCTTGCAAAGCATAAATTAATGCTGTGAAGGAGCACAATCCGCTCTCTGGAGGATATTATCTAGTTAAATAAATTGCAATTAGGATTATACCTTTCGCCCTCTTAATGATTCAATCTGTTTATATCAATTAAACAATATTCAATTAATTTCGCGGCCATATTGTTTACATGTGTTATCAAGTTGTTAAGGGAGTTTCTAGACCCCCGGAAATGATTTTACATATATGGGCATCTAGAAACTGTGAATGTCCGAAAAGTAATGTTATTTTAAGGAAAGGAAAACGTGTGCCTAACTAGAAGCTTTGTTAGTTTTATATGATTAAAGTCAACTCTTGCCATACATTACTTAGAATATTCCTTTTTTTCAGGAGGCACAGACAAAGATCAGCCTGCACATAAGTCCAGTCTTATCTCAGTCGAACCCTCCTGTTTTCTTTTAACCCAGATTTGTTTATAAAATTAATTTCAACATAAATTTTCATCAACAACTAGTGTGTCTAGGGCTTTCAGGCCTTTGATTTTATGCAGATTCAGACAGAATTTTATTCAGTTTGACAAGGGTTGAAATGTAACCGTTACTCAAGATACCTCAATGGAAACAGATATCTTAACGGTTTGGTAGAAACCAAATAACCATTTCCCACCCAGTGACGCTTTTTGGACGCCCTTCTAGAAAACACTTTGTAAATAACATTGTGTAAAATGAAGAAATTGCTTGTACAAGCAATTTCTTCATTTTACACAATGTTTTCTGTCCAAAAAGTTGAAGAAAAATCTAAATTTTATAAAGATTAAATTGTCGTCTGCAACTCCTTTGAATTTGGACCAGTCTAAAATTTTGTCTTCTGGTAATGGGTTAATACATTTATCATCATCATTGCGGCCTTTATTGGAACGGTAATCACGAAGTATTAGCACCTCGTGGATCTGGTTTACGTCACGATGTGGGTATCCGGCCATAGTGATTCTGACTACCAACAGCGTAAACTGTAATCGCTGTCGCTTTCAACAAAGCCAGGCCTTGTTAAAGTTGACGTCGACACCAGTCAACCAACATTGTAGCACTCTGTGATGAAAAAAAATGTAGGCGTACATATTCAGTACCCATTGTAAACTGAAGCATCATTATTATTGTGCTTTGATTTAGTGGGACCTTGAGTTTGTTTTTACTCAAGGACGGTCCGCCTATATCATCATGATCCGTGTTACTCCTCTTAATTGCCAATCATTGACGAGTTAGAAATTTTGGTGTGAAACATGTTAAACAACGAGGAATGGGTTTACATGTATTTTCCCGCCTCCCCTTTATCCAAATTTACGGAGTCTAAACGCTAAATTACAAACGTATAATAGAAAATGAAATAAGGCAAAATTGACTTGAGATGTTCGCGTGTAGAAGTAAAAATTTCATTTTAAAGTATTTTCGAATGATTTCAGAATTACCCAATTGTTTAATCCTTGTCATGCTGAACCCGGAGTATTCCTATTTGAGCAGGAGGTATAGAAAAAGTCACCAAATTCCAATGAAAATGAATTTAGAGTTACCAACCTTGATTTGGACTTTATACTTCCATTTTTAACCAATTACAAGCCAAATTTTATATTGATTAATTGGTTGAATGGGGTTTAACGCCACTTTTAACTGCATTTCAGTCATATCGTGGCAGCTGGAGCACCTAACAATGGATTCCTGGTGTTCTCGATTATCTACACATCGGTGAGAGACAAATGTCGGAAAGGATATGTGCCGCCGCCGGGGATCGAACCAATGACACACCATAATTGAAAACCGGGAGTCTGATGCGCTACCGATTGTGATATGACGGCGGCCCAAATTTTAGACTGGGCCAAATCGAAAGGACTTGCAGATGACAATTTAAAGTTTATTTTCCAACTTTCTGGGTAAAACATTTTTTGAAAATGAAGAAATTGCTTCATTTTACATATTTGTTTTCCATATTGTTAAAATCACATTTGTTACAATGTCAGGTTTGATTGAAAGGTTAATGAACTTGAAAGTATGTCAAATTAAGTATAAGCATCTGCATTTTCATTTAACCAGTTCCCACTCAATCATGCGTTTTAAGCATCTCATTGAAAACTTTGGAAAACGTTTTGGACAATAAAGAAATTGCTGATAAAATGCAATTTCTTCAATGTCCATAATATTTTCTTCCCTAAAGGGTAAAGATTTTTTTAAATTCCAGCAACTTGAAATTGTCGTCCGCAACTTCTTTCAATTTGAACGAGTCTGTTTCGATGTTATGGGTTAAAGGGTCAATTTTAACTTGTAACAAACACTTTCTTCATTGTTGACATTCTTTATCCTAAAAGGCATAGGTTTTTAAAATCCCGCCAACTTTAGAATGCTACCTCCAACTGCTTTTAATTTGAACCAGTCTAAAATTGTCGTCTGATAATGAGTTAAAATATATTATCCACGTTTCCTCTTGGTAATAAACTATAATCTTCCGTATCCAAGAGTATAGTAAGCAATAAGACAAAACCTACCACTTTCTAACATCCTTTTATCTTCTTGATCTATTTATATTTTTAGAACTGCAAAGAGTAATACTTTTTCTAAGTGTATGAAGATAAAAAAATTTGCAACTCCAGTTTACTGTGAATAGCTAAGTGGTGTAATCTGGTGTAATCTGAGCTACAACAGTATTCCTTGAAAATCGGGTGTTAATCGGTCCATGCATATTCATACGCATATACATACGCAAAAACAATGAAGGCTCACAAACTCACTATAAGCATTTAACACTTCAACACAATCCACCCTAACAAGGCGTTTGTAAAAAATGTCTTTCAAGAATGGCAACTTAAAAATGTTGTTTATGTTAAACGGATAATCAAAATAATATGCGAAATCACAAACGCCGATTAAGAATGAATTTATTATTTGAAAAAAGTGACCCCGCCAACTTTTGAAAAAACAAAAACATTGAGGTATTATGTTGAATTCGTTTGATGACCATGAACATAAATACCAACAGAATCGTCTTTTATATTCGTCAGCTGGTGAGCTAAATACCATAGCTACAGCTTGAAAAAACAACAACTGTAGTTACGACATTTTGATTGCATACTCAAACGATATGATACGTTGATTAACTGATTTATGAGTGTTCAAACTATATTTTCCCCAAAATTATGGATTTCTTGTCCCTCCCCCCTCTGGATCTGTGTTCTCGATGACTTCATACGCAAATATCTGCGTAATGAAAAAAAAAGCGTATAAGCTTTCACGCATTATAAAGCAAACAATCATGATAGTCTTTTTACTCAACTCAAATTTATCATTCTAATTTCATGAATCTTTCTTGAAAGTGACTTTAAACAATAATAAAAAAATATATACATGTTTCTACATTACTTATCAGGTGAATAATTTGCACACGTGGTCTATATGCGGAAGATAATGCACTACTTTATTTTAATCAAATAGCTATGAGCAATGTAATCGCTCGGCCCGATTAAAAAGTACATAAAGTTTGGAAAAAAAAGTTCAAAACCAGGATTCATGTTATCTTAAATCGAGTAATGTTCAAGAAAGTATAGATGCAATAAATCAAAGGCCTATAATAGAAAGATAGGGGTTTTCATTATCAGGGACCTTTAATGATCCCAAGAGCCGAGTGAGTGTCGAGAAACCGATCGCCCACACAACAAAACTGATAAAGGGAAGCGACCAAGGTATAATCTGAATAATGATTATATGTGTAGCCTCCCTTATATAAAGGATGGACGTGGACAAGGTTGTAGTATACTGTCAATCTTGGGAGAATATGACATGCGCAGACAACGCAGCGTAAGTAGAAAGCGAGATGAAAAATGGCAAGGAAAAAACAACCGCAAATAACCAAACATGAGCGATTGATTGCATGGTGAATGGTGGTCAAGTCACGTCGATAGTTTGGACAATCTTTTAGTAGCATCAGTGCACTTATTCTAGTATTTCCTGAATATCAATAGTACAAGACCGAGGATTGTCTCGCCCAAGGACACTTCTACGTGACAAGTAGCCACCGTAAGTACAGGTTTTATAGAGTGGGGCTACTACATTTTGCTTGAGCAGCAACGACTTGTCCAAATGTTAAAGATGTTCCAAAATCACAAAAATATACTCATGATTCACTACCTGGCGAATCATCACTGTTAACCAAATATTGATTGACCAAAATAGAATCTGATTAATTTACAAGAAAAAAAACCTTTAATTACGATATGAATATACATTTTTTATTCTTTGCATATAAAATGCTTATCGAAAATTGATGACCCGGTCCTTAGTTGGGCGTGTCATATTTCTCCACCAATCAGGGTCCTTGTTATGAAATATGTTGATAAGACTGATTGGTCAATACGGAGCTTTATATTTTCTTTTTTGTTTTCTCCCTTTTTTATATCAGTTTTAAATAATACAAGAATTGTCTCTTCGCATTACGGGTATAATCTAAATTCAAGCAAATTGGGGTAAAGGTAATTTGAGCATGTTCATTGATGACGATTTACGAATGCACATTGACCTTGACCGAGCAGAAATTTTCATTCATAAACTTGTAACCTCGTTTTCGCGCTAGAAACTGGCATCAGAAACGATATTGGAAATCCTGGAAGTTGATTGTTACTAAAAATAGAATCTGGGCATAGAAACAGAGGAACGTAGATCACGATAAGTGACAATTTATCACGGTCTTTCCTAAAGTAATTATTCGAGCTAGCCACACGTCCATCTAATTCGGATACTCTTAAACAGCTTCTTATTATATCATTTCTTAGAATAAATACAATAAATGGTCCCCTTAAATTTTTCATGTCGGCCATGAAGTTCTCCCAAGTACCTGGATCCATATTTCAAATAAATATTCCGATATCATTCCGATGATCCGATATTTTTGCCTGGAACTAGTCCAATCAGCTTGTTTGTTTTGAAAGTGTGTGCAATATTTTCTTGGCACGGTTTGTTGTTTGTTGTTTGGTTTACGTCATATTCCACGAAAAAGCTCTAAAGTGATTTGCAAAATGGATTACATATAAATCTGGTAGATAATGGAGAAGGCTAACAATAAATTGTTTCACCAAGATTCCCCTGAGCTATTAAATGAACCTTTGGTTGCGTGATCTAGGTCGTCTCCAAACATTAGGCGGGATATTGTGAAGAACGCACGTACATAGAGTTGCTAATGATTTCTTTAAGAATTATGTGGACACTTCCTAATTAAGCTGAAAAATAATTTCAGTTTGCACGTGGTTAACCCACCCCCTCAAAATGACGTCCCCTTTTGACGCTCCCTAGAAAAGATAACACTGTAAAACATTGTGGATAATGAAGAAAATGCTTATTACAAGCAATTTCTCCATTATCCACAATGTTTTCTACCCTAAAAGACAGAGCTTTTTGAAGTTTCATCAACCAAAAAAACGTCGTTTGCAACTTCTTTAAATTTGGACCAGTCTAAAATTTTGTCGTCTGGTAAAGGGTTAAATATATGACCACTGCTATTGGTATAGAAATCAGAAGTGTCCTTGCCGTCTATCATCAGCCTGCCACAGTTGATATGCTGGTAGATTCACACCGAGCATTATTGACCATGCGGTATTTATAAACATGCTTTATCCGTATAAATTGATCGGTATTGGTATAATAATCTGAGGTACCACAGTCGATAAAATACATTACCAGTTCCTGTACCACATAGAGTATTGCTGACCATGCGGTAGAATGAACACGCTTTACAACTATTGACCCATTCCCACAAAATAGCACGTTTTGACGCCCAAAGAAAGATAGCTTTAGAAAACAACGTGGAAAATGAAAAAAAATGGATGTTTTATATCAAAAAGTTTAAAAAATCTAAAATTTCTTAAGCTTAAATTTGTCGTCTTCAAAATCTTTGATTCGGACCAGTCTGGCAATAAGTTAATTGTGCGTTATTTGTACGACAATCTGATTGATTGTTTGACTCACTTATTTAAGTCATTTCGCGGCGGCTGGAGCACCTAACCATGTATTCTGGATATTTCAACACCAGTACTACAACTACATCCTATCCGTGCCTACAGCTACTCGTCTCACCCCCTAGCTGCTTATCCCAATTAGGTTTACGATTATATACCCATTGGTCGAAGACAAATGTCGGAAATGATATTTGCCGCGACCGAGTATCGAATCTTGGACCTCATGATAGAGAGTCCGGCTCGTTACCAACTTCGCTATAGCCGCGGCCACGATAATCTGAATTATATGATATGAGCCTATGCGTGACATTTCCAACCATTTAGCAGGTGCGTGACTCGCACACATTGAGGACACTGGACAGCAATTCGGGGCAAGTAGAATATTCGCTGGTTGCTTAAAGAAGCTTTGGGTCAGTATCTATCTACAGAGCGCAAAGTGAAGACTCTGATCAGACTGTGCGGATGCACAGGCTGATCTGAGTCTTTACTTGGCGCACATGTGTAATGGTTGGAAATGTCACGCACGCGCTCATATTATACCGTCTACGATCACAGTCAATATAAATATAAAATCTGAAAGTACTATAAGCTAGCATATCATGGTTGAATTTAGAAAATATTTCCCTTGTTGGATAGAAAACATTGTAGACATCGAAGAAATTGCTTGTTACAGGCAATTTTTTCATTGTCCACCATGTTTTCCAAAGCTTATTTCATGCGATGCTTAAAAAGCGGAATTGGTTCGGAATGGGTTTAACAGCATGCTTTTGACAGATTTCTCTACAATTTGAATAGAGTTTGCAATATTCCTAAATACATAAGAAGATTTTTTTATGACGTAGGCATTCCATGAATTTGGTGGTTAAGCCTCCAGTGGCAGTTTGCACTCTTTGAACTTTGAGACGACCCAAAAATTTTACGCTTTGCTAGCTAAAAATGATTAATGTCTAGTGATTGTAGTTGTAAAAGTTATTGCGAGTGATCAAAGGGCAATTTTGTCTATATAGGTATAGACAAAAATTACCTTTGATCACTCACTATAACTTGTACATCGATAAGTGCGTGTACACCGTATAGAAATACATTCACCAGTCGATATTGCTGATCGTATATAGATGTACAAGTTATAGTGAGCGATCAAAGATCAATTTTGTCTACAACTTATACTAACTGTCCGGTATGGACCAACACGGACCATCGTTGTCTAAAATCTGTTCTACGGCAACTATATGCAGTCAGTCTCTGACTCGAACCCTGTAAGGAAATGTTCTCACCGTATTGAGCTTACTAAACCGCTGATTTGAGACTATCCGGCTTATATCTGTATGTGTTATGACCGTACAAATATTTGGAAAAACTGAAAGGATTCAGAACGTCATTCACAGATAATATTTAAAACAAGAGGGTCATTGTCCCTGAGGCACTCACCTGAGGCTCTAAGCCTTCTAGGTTTGGAGATCTTTTTAAGATTTTTCTTTGAATTTTCGCTTTTGTTGCCTTTTCAACCAGAGTTTCCAAAATTTCAATTATTTCAGCAATTTCTTAAAAGGGCCATCTGAGGACCATTCCTGCTAAATGTGGCCGAAATTGGCTCTAATCTTTGAGAGAAGTTGTTATTTTAAAAATCTTTCTATAGTCATATATAGGCCCAACCCTTCGGGCTGGGCCCCTGGGAGCCCAAGGGTAATGCTTTTATCTTTTTTAAAAGTGGTGAATGTACTGATGTTTCATGCAAAAAATCAAGGGGCTACGCCTTCTGGTTAAGAAAGAGATACATTTTAAAGATTTTTCTAAGTTTCACTTGTGTTTCCATGAGTTCTTAATGGATTTCAATTCTAATAGAATTTTTTAAAAGGGGATCACAAAATGAAAAAATCCTGCAAAATTTTGTTGAAAATTTGCACTGTAGTTTAGTAGAAGTAGTTTTTCTTTTAAAAAGCCTTCTTTTTTCTGTATAGGCTCTACTCCCATAGGGTACAGCATAGGGTTCCGCCCTTGGGGACCCAACAGCGACGATTTAAGCAATTTTGAAAGAGGTCAGCGTACTGATGTTTCATACTCTACGCCTTCTCGTTTATGGAAAGATAATTTTCAAAGATTTTCTTTTCACTAAGGTTTTCATTTTAAACAGAGTTTTGCACCTAAATCAGTTGTATTTGCTATTATGAAAAGGGATCACCTAAGGAATATTCCGACTTTTTAAAAATTTGGTTAAAATTGGCCCGTTGGTCTAGAGGAAAATTTCGTTTAAAGAAATTGTTGACGGATGACGGACACCAGACGCCGGACAATAGCTCACTAGAGCACTTTGTGCTCCGTTGTCTGCGCATGTCATATTCTCCGAAGATTGACCTGTCCCTGGGACCGTATCACTTATCCAGATTGGGATAAATATTACTACGTCGTACGCATAACTCCATATTATATCGCCAAAAAGTAGCTAATGGATAATTGCAATGAAAACTACAACTGTGGAGAAATCAAACTTAACTGTCGTCCAAAATTAATAAGAAAATAATTTTAAATTGCGAGAGCTTTTATGGGTTACCTGTGCTCCAAGAAGAGGTATCAAGAACATTTTGAATGTAGTTCGACGAAATCGGCCGAGTTATAACGAATGACAATACCCAGAATAAATTAGATAGGTCAGTATTTAAAAAATGCCACCTATCGGAAGATAACGCTTTGTGCCCAGATGAGCTAAAAAGGACAACGATGTGGCAAATGACGGGTCGCCGGTCAAGGCAACTGAACTCCAATAGGAACCATCAAACAGCGTTATTTTGCCAAATTTATGGTCAGTAACATGTAATAAATCGGTAAAATGGTTGATTGGCGACAAACGCCGCGCAGTCTCTGGTCATCCTGTGCGGTCTCTGGTCACCCTGTGCGGTCTCTGGTCATCCTGTACGGTTTCCGGTCATCCTTCGCGGTCTCTGGTCATCCTGCGCGGTCTCTGGTTATCATATGCAGTCGCCCTACGTAGTCTCTGGCTACTCAGTGCGGTGGCTTGTCATCCTGTGCGCCCAGGTAGTTGGCTACCCTGTGCGGTCTGTGGTCATCTTATTAGATCTCTTGTCACCCTGTACGGTCTTTGGTATTCCTGCACGGTCTCTGGTCACTCTGTACGGTATTTGGTCGCTCTGTACGGTCTCTGGTCACCCTGTGCGGTCACTGGTCTCTCTGTACGGTCTCTGGTCACTCTGTACGGTATTTGGTTTCTCTGTACGGTCACTGGTCTCCCTGTACGGTCTCTGGTCACACTGTAAGGTCTCTGGTCTCTCTGTACGGTCTCTGGTCACTCTGTACGGTATTTGGTCTCTCTGTATGGTATTTGGTCACCCGGTACGGTCACTGGTCTCTCTGTACGGTCTTTGGTCACCATGTGCGGTCTCTGGTCAACCTGTGCGGTCTCTGGTCACTCTGTATGGTCTCTGGTCACACTGTACGGTCTCTGGTCATCCTGTGCGGTCACCGGTCTCTCTGTACGGTCTCTGGTCACCCTGTGCGGTCACTGGTCTCTCTGTACGGTCTCTGGTCACCCTGTGCGGTCTCTGGTCATCCTGTGCGGTCTCTGGTCACACTGTACGGTCTCTGATCATCCTGTGCGGTAACTGGTCTCTCTGTACGGTCTCTGGTCACCCTGTTCGGTCTCTGGTCATCCTGTGCGGTCACTGGTCTCTCTGTGCGGTCACCAGTCTCTCTGTACGGTCTCTGGTCACCCTGTGCGGTCTCTGGCCACATTGTACGGTCTCTTGTCACACTGTACGGTCTCATGTCTCTCTGTTCGGTCTCTGGTCACCCTGTGCGGTCTCTGGTCTCTCTGTATGGTCTCTCACCCTGTGCGGTCTCTGGTCTCTCTGTACGGTCTCTGGTCACCCTGTGCGGTCTCTGGTCACCCTGTATGGTCTCTGGTCACCCTGTGCGGTCTCCGTTCTCTCTGTACGGTCTCTGGTCACCCTGTCCGGTCTCTGGTCACCCTGTACGGTCTCTGGTCATCCTGTGCGGTCTCTGGTCATCCTGTGCGGTCTCTGGTCTCTCTGTACGGTCTTTGATCACCTTGTGCGGTCTCTGGTCTCTCTGTACGGTCTCTGGTCATCCTGTGCGGACTCTGGTCACCCTGTACGGTCTCTGGTATCCCTGTGCTATCTCTGGTATCTCTGTACGGTCTCTGGTCACCCTGTGCGGTCTCTGGTCTCTCTGTACGGTCTCTGGTCATCCTGTGTGGTGTCTGGTCACCCTGTTCGGTCTCTGGTATCCCTGTGCGATCTCTGGTCACCCTGTACGGTCTCTGGTCACACTGTACGGTCTCTGGTCCCTCTGTACGGTCTCTGGTCACTCTGTATGGTATTTGGTCTCTCTGTACGGTCTCTGGTCACCCGGTACGGTCACTGGTCTCTCTGTACGGTCTCTGGTCACCCTGTGCGGTCTCTTGTCAACCTGTGCGGTCTCTGGTCACCCTGTACGGTCTCTGGTCACACTGTACGGTCTCTGGTCATCCTGTGCGGTCACTGGTCTTTCTGTACGGTCTCTTGTCACCCTGTGCGGTCTTTGGTCATCCTGTGCGGTCTCTGGTCATACTGCACGGTCTCTTGTCAACCTTTGCGGTCACTGGTCTCTCTGTACGGTCTCTGGTCACCCTGTGCAGTCTCTGGTCACACTGTACGGTCTCTGGTAATCCTATGCAGGCACTGGTCTCTCTGTACGGTCTCTTGTCACCTTGTTCGGTCTCTAGTCATCCTTTTCGGTCACTGGTCTCTCTGTGCGGTCACCGGTCTCTCTGTACGGTCTCTGGTCACCCTGTGCGGTCTCTGGTCACCCTGTGCGGTCTCGGGTCACACTGTACGGTATTGCCACACTGTGCGGTCTCTGGTCTCTCTGTTCGGTCTCTGGTCACCCTGTGCGGTCTCTGGTTTCTCTGTACGGTCTCTGGTCACCCTGTGCGGTCTCTGGTCTCTCTGTACGGTCTCTGGTCACCCTGTGCGGTCTCTGGTCACCCTGTACGGTCTCTGGTCATCCTGTGCGGTCTCTGGTCATCCTGTGCGGTCTTTGGTCTCTCTGTACGGTCTTTGGTCACCTTGTGCCGTCTCTGGTCTCTCTGTACGGTCTCTGGTCATCCTGTGCGGTCTCTGGTCACCCTATACGGTCTCTGGTATCCCTGTGCTATCTCTGGTATCTCTGTACGGTCTCTGGTCACTCTGTACGGTATTTGGTCTCTCTGTACGGTCTCTGGTCACCCGGTACGGTCACTGGTCTCTCTGTACGGTCTCTGGTCACCCTGTGCGGTCTCTGGTCAACCTGTGCGTACTCTGGTCACCATGTACGGTCTCTGGTCACACTGTACGGTCTCTGGTCATCCTGTGCGGTCACTGGTATCTCTGTACGGTCTCTGGTCATCCTGTGCGGTCTCTGGTCATCCTGTGCGGTCTATGGTCTCTCTGTACGGTCTCTGGTCATCCTGTACGGTCTCTGGTCACACTGTACGGTCTCTGGTCATCCTGTGCGGTCTCTGGTCATCCTGTGCGGTCTCTGGTCTCTCTGTACGGTCTCTGGTCATCCTGTGCGGTCTCTGGTCGCCCTGTACGGTCTCTGGTATCCCTGTGCGATCTCTGGTTTCTCTGTACGGTCTCTGGTCACCCTGTCCGGTCTCTGGTCTCTCTGTTTGGTCTCTGGTCATCCTGTGCGGTCTCTGGTCACCCTGTATGGTCTCTGGTATCCCTGTGCGATCTCTGGTACCTCTGTGCGGTCTCTGTTCTCTCCGTACGGTCTCTGGTCATCCTGTGCGCTCCTGGTCTCTCTGTAAGGTCTCTGGTCACCCTGTGCGGTCTCTTGTCAACCTCTACGGTCTCTGGTCACCCTGTGCGGTCACTGGTCTCTCTGTACGGTCTCTGGTCACCCTTTACGGTCTCTGGTCACCCTGTGCGGTCTCTGGTATTCCTGTGCGATCTCTGGTCACCCTGTGTGGTCTCAGGTCATCCTGTATGGTCTCTTGTCAACCTGTGCGGTCTTTGGTCACCCCCTGTTGGTCTATGGTCGCTCTGTGCGGTCTCTGGTCACCCTGCGCAGTCTGATGAAGGTCGATACTTTTTAAATCATTACCCGGTGGCCCCGCTTCCCTTCACAAATGAATCGATGTCAGTATAAAGACTAGTAAGAACCGTCTATCCGTATCGATCATCTTCTGAGAGTAATACAATCCATCAATTATGGATGGGTAAAAAGTCGTAACTATAACTTGAATAATCTGCAGTTTCGAAAAATTGCAAGGCGACGGGCGTCATATGACTTAATTAACATATTCTTCTAATTATTACATTGTTTGAATTCAGGAGGCTTCCCTTACAGATCCAAACAGGCGTTTTGTTTATTTGAATGAGGCTTAGCGCCACTTTTAACAGTATTTTAGTTAAATCACGGCGGCTGTAGCACCTAACCATGGATTATTGGTATTTCTTACACCAGTACTACCACAACATCCTTTCCGAGTCTCCATTATCCATCCATTTGTGGGATACAAATGGCGAAAAAAGGATATCTGCAGCAACCGGGGATCTAACCCAGGACTCCGTACATGTGTTACAAATTTTTGGCTCTCACATATTATATTGTTTTTGTTTGGATGTTTTTTATCCCTTACCTTTTTCAAAATAAACAAGCAAAAACAAAATATTTTGAACACATTTTTACATATAAACGGATCAATGGCCCTGTCCACTGAATCCGCTGGCTGCTTCCCCTGACTCCATCAGGAAATTCCGTTTCGATGTTAAACTGCATTTTATGAAAAAACATTATGGGCATTAACATGCGACAAAAATTTTAAATGGTAGGTTAGCAACCTAAACATCGTAACCACAGCTTTTTCAAGCGATAATTACGATGTAGTTACGATAGTTACGCCAATCCAACTAAAATGCTTAACAAAAATGTCAGCCAATGTTGGAGTTCAAATTTTACTTCCGGTCTTAACCCATTCCAACACAGTGGAATTTTAGACCGGTCCAAATTGAAAGGAGCTGCAGACAACAATTTCAAATTGATGGAATTTTAATTTTTTTCGTCTTTTTGGATAGAAAACATTGTGGATAATGAAGAAATTGCTTGATTCAAGCAATTTCTTCATTTTCCACAATGTTTTCCAAAGCTCGTTTCTTGAGGGGCGTAAAAAGGAGGGATTGAGTTGTAATGGGTTAATGAATATTTTGAAAGATCAGTTGGTTCTTTGTGTGACAGCCGCGACAGGTCAATATGGAATTTCCTTGTCTTCGGAAGATTGGTTTGAAGCGACGTCGATGGTAAGCAAAATGAAATTCAGGTGTAACAGGAGGAAAAAATGCTATAAAAAATATCGTCGTTGTCGTTCTAAAACCTCGTAACTACAGCTTGACTCAAGCCGTAGTTGCGAGATTTTAGATCGACAACGACAGTAAACTTGATCGACACCTCAGGTTGATTTGGGGGAGAAAAGGTTAAAAGCGGACAATATTCACATACATCAACAATAGTACAAAAGATGACGTAATACCAACTCTTGTTTGCTGCCAAGAAAATGATGATAAACAGTTAACAGTGTCATAAAACAACAACAACAACAAACAAACAAACAAGTGTTGTCTTTCAAGAGAAATCAGCAAAAAGATTTAAAGATTATACAAGGAAATTGTTGTCTAGTACTTGGTTAAATTGAATGATCACTCAACCCGAAAAGAAAAATAAATCCGACAAGTAGAAAGTTGGCCGGGAGAAGAAGAATACTTGATGGATTTGGCAACTTGAATCTCCAAGAGTCAATGGATCGCTTGTCACTTCATCTGACCTCCGAAGAGAAAGTGCGAAGGAGAAAACAGACGGCATTAGTTTGTATAATTCATGACCAGACAGAAAAAAGCAAAAAGCAAAGTATTTGTTGACGACTTGAACGACTTAAACTACAGCATGATAAAGACGTAGTTACGATGTTTGTGCTCCAAAACCAACAAATAACTGTTGGAGGTCAACGTTCACATCCGGTCTGAATGAATGATTCGATTGGCCAGTATATCGACCAGTCAGTTATTTTGGGTTTTACTTCCCGCTAACAGCCGTCATTACGTAGAGCCAAGCCTATTACGGGGATCGAAAACGGGACTCCCGTCAACAGATTCTAGCACGATACCACTGGACTGAATTCGTGCCCGGCCAACTTGGAAGACGTCGATTTTTCTTTTCTTTTAAAGATCTTAGTTTGAGTAAGTTTAACGTTTAAAAATTACTTCTGCTCCTATAATATTGTAAAATTTGATATTTAACCCTTTCCTGTCAAATTCCTGGTTTTTACGTCCCTGTGATTTTATAATTAAGAAAACATTGAAGGAAAAGAATAAATCGCTTGACACAAGCAATTTCTTCTTTTCCACTATATTTTCTACCCTACTGAACGGTATTTTTCAAATCATCCACTTTAAAGTTTCGTCTGCAAATCCTTTGAATTTGGACAGGTCTAAAATTTTGAAAAACGGGAAAGGGTTAGGGATCGTAAAGACTACTGTTTTTACCATTTGTTTCGATGTTACAATCTGATGAGTAAAAGTGTACAACTACAACATTCGGGGGTGGGGCGAGGAGGGTCATCCTCGTTCGATAAATACTTGCCCGCCGTTGCAAAGACAAGAAGAGAAACTGGTGTTATTAGACTTGTTTTAACCATGTAGTGACGCGTTCATTGAATGTTGTCATTAACATGCTCGATCCCCGGCGGCGGCACTTATCCTTTCCGCCAATTGTCTTCAATCAATGGGTAGATAATCTAGATTGGGTGAGCAGCTGGAGGCTCGGAAAGGATGTAGTAGTAGAAATGGTATGAGAAATACCAGGAATCCATTGTTAGGTGCTCCAGCCGCCGCGATATGACTTAAATACTGTTAAATATAGTGTTAAACTCAAATCAATCAGTCAATCAATTTCGTGATTTCTTGCGCGTGTCATTGGTATGCAAGGAGAATGTCTTTCGTGAAAACAATCTGATTATATTTTCACTCTTTTTGTGTTAAAGAAATAGAATAATCGTTTGTTTTTCGTGTAAGATCGATGTCGGTTTGTTTATTTCTAACTATTATTCGGTAGAACGTAGCCTATCTGACGAACTGTCAGTGAGTGTTTTTGAAAGTTTCCAAGGCATATCTAAATTGCTGTATATTCCATTATCTGAAATTACCTCCTTTACGCCATAACAATTCACACAAAATCTCTTTCTCTAGCTGTCATAAACAGAGAGACAACAGCTAAAGAACAAAAACAGCTAGAACAGAGAAACTTCAACGATTAGTAAAAAAGAGAGGTAACAGCTAGAGAATAGAAACAGCTAGAGAATAGATACTTCTTCGATCAGAAAAAAACGGACAGGTAACAGCTAGAGAATAAAAACAGCTAGAGAATAGAAACTTCATCGATCAGCAAAACAGAGGGATGACAGCTAGAGATAAGAAACAGCTAGAAAATAGAAACATCATCCATCAGAAAAACTTCATCCATAAGAAAAACAGAGAGGTAACAGCTAGAGAATAGAAACTTCATCGATCAGCAAAACAGAGAGGTAACAGCTAGAGAATAGAAACAGCTAGAAAATAGAAACTTCATCGATCAGAAAAACAGAGAGGTAACAGCTAGAGAATAGAAACAGATTGAGAAAAGAAACATCATCGATCAGCAAAGCAGAGAGGTAACATCTAGAGAATAGAAACTTCATCGATAAGCAAAACAGAGAGGTAACACCTAAAGAAAAGAAACGGCTAGTGAATAGATACCGTCATCGATCAGTAAAACAGAGAGCCCGATTAGCTCAGTTGGTAGAGCACTTGACTTCAAACCTCAATATCACGGGTTCGAGCCCTGGGCTGGCCATATCTACTAACAAACTAATTGTCTTTCGGATGAGACGTTAAACCGAGGCCCCGTGTGACGGTGCTATCCACCGAGCACGTTAGAGAACCAGGCCGAGCTCTCAGCAGTTTCGTCCTGTATCCTCGCACTATCCCCCGTAACAACTAACCGTCTTCTTGGGGCGTCGCTCATATGGGCATGTGCTACGGTAGCGACGATAAATAAACGGAAATAATCAAAAACAGAGAGGTAACAGCTAGAGAATAGAAACAAGTAGTGAAGAGAAACTTCATCGATCAATTAAACAGAGAGGTAACAGCTAAAGAATAGTGACAGCAAAACAGAGATATGACAGCTAGAGAAAACACACCTTTTCAACAAATACATATCAGTGAGACCGGTTACTAGTCTAGGAAGAACATTAATCCTTGTCATGCTGAATAAATTCTCTTCAAACTTGCACTAAAATCAAAGGGCTGAAAATAACGCTTATTGTGTGTTAAAATCTCTTTGAAAATTTATCTTATAAATATGCATGGTCTTAGAATGGGTAAGCAGGTTGTGAAGACTAAGATCAGGCTGCACATATGTGCAGACTGATCTTTGTCTATACCTCCTGCCAATACAGAAATATTCCGGGTTTAGCACGACAAGGATTTTTTGACGAAACGGTTCTAATAAGTATTTACAACAATTGGTATATTTGACTAATTTTTCATGTTGTTCTCTTAATAGGCCAGCGGCATTTATACATGCACTTGAATAAAATACAGTATTTTGTAATTTTGTAATTTGTATAGGTTGTATAATTATGAAATCATATTAAGTTCCTTTGTCCGAAGATCTTAATTTAGATTAGAAAAGGTCGAAGTTTTGTGACCGTTTACAATTTGATCGATCAAAGACCGCAGGCCAGTGGTCACTACACTACTGGACAAGGGTTTTCTCACAGATGTGCCAACATGTTACCGTAAATAAATAACAATTCTATCATAATCCCATAGAATTACAATTGTATAACCGTTGACGAAACATGCCTTTGTTACCAGTTCGTTGACATTCCACCCTTTCACTATATATACACGTTTGGAACTATGTATTATCGGTAGTGCAAAAATGCCGTAAATGCAACTTTATTGAAGTTATATTTACGATATTTTGGTCATGTACCTCACAACCGCCGTTCAAGTACCCAACACGCTCAGCAAAAATGCTAAATTAGAACAAGTATTGGTCACAATATTCGAGCGTCTATCGAAAGCACTTTTCCATGTCAAGTCCAAAACAACTCGGCCGCAGCAATGTCAAATGGAACGTTGAGTTTTGTGTAAAATCTTGTAAAAATCGACCGTTCATGGGACGACCATAAGGTGGTCGCGTATAACACAGTTTTGTGAATTAGATGACGGATTGTTTCGATTTCATACGTAAGAAATTACAGAATTTTCGCTAAATCCAATGTTGTTGGGACTCATTAGAATCGCCTCATTGATCCGTTATACAGGAAAACCAGCCTAATTGACGTGACTTCATGGCGTTGGAAACTCAAATGTTTCAATGACGTCACAATTGACCAATCGCTGACCCCGCCCACTTACTATTTTCGCCATGCCCACTGACGTCCCGCTTCGATTTTCATACGACGTTATTTTACAAAATTTATGGCCAGTAACATGTAACAAAAAATATGGTTGGTTGGCGACCTAAACGTCGTAACTACAGCTTGAATAAGCTGTAGTTACGATGTGTAAGTCATCAAACCAACAAAAATGTTTCACACAAATGGCGGCCAATGTCGGAGTTCAAATATGAATTCCGGGCTGAATGAATTATTTGATTAGTCGGTTGATTTCTTGGTTGACAGCCGCGATTGGTTAATATCCCAATTTTCACCCCATCTATCTAAAAAGGAATTGAGATTCATTGTGGAAATTGACGAAACTGTTTATTACAAGCAATTTCTTCATTATTCTCTTTGTTTTTCCACCACAAAATACAGGTGTAACTTTGTTAGTTTCTGTTTAGTGAATCAGAAGGATATATTCTTAAATTTTAAAAAAAGGCGGATTTTGTTAGTGTGCCTTTTGTACACACAGGTTTTCCTCGACAACGGATCATACCCTTTTACTAGGAGAAAAAACCCACCCAAACAATAAACCAACCAACCACCCAAACAACGTACCAACCAACCAACAAAACAAACAAACAACAAATCATGTAGATTCGAAGACAAAGAAGTCGTTACGAGGGAAATTATAGTCTGGCCACTGACAAGACTCTTAACGCATTCCCACACAACGAATTTTAGTCTGGTCCAATTTGAAAGAAGTTGCAGACGACAATTTAACATTCTACATTTTTTCAAAATCTATGCCACTTTTGGTATAAAACAATGTGGAAAAAGTAGCAATTGCTTGTAACAGTTTTCCAGAACTATTTACAGGAGGGGCGTAAAAAGGGGGGTGTTTGGAAATGGGTTAATTAAAGGGAATTAAATCTTTTCAAGACTGGAAAAGGGTGTCACTTCAGTCCCTTGTCACTAGCCACAAAAATAAACTTAGAATACTGAGACATAAACGAGGAAAAAAATATATATTAAAGGTAAAAAAAAAGAGTTTTTTTTTTTTTTTGTACTCATTCGACTCGTCTTAGTGAGAGTATTCGCATTAGTATGGAAACTCTTCATTTAACCCGCTACTAAACATTTTAGACTAGTCCAAATTCAGAGAAGTTGCAGTTTAATTGATTTAAAAATCAACATTTTTTTCTATTCGGTTAGAAACATTGTGTAAAATGAAGAAATTTTAGAAAGTTTTTTTATTATTCACAATATTTTTCCGAGCTAGTGAAAATCGTAATTGTGTGGGAACGGGTTAAGGTATAAAAAGGTTTTTCCCTTTCCTTTTTCCATCCAGGTGAGAAACTAAAACCTAAACACACTGTATAGTCTGGCCTCCAGTCTCAATTATATTTATAAGTTAAATATGTACACTTTCTTTATTTTCTAGCTGTTATCTCTCTGTTTTGCTGACCAGTCTGTTAGACGTAAGGGGGGTAATTTCAAGGAATGAAATATATTTGCATGAGTGGTGTGCCTTAGTTACTTTCAAACCAATGCTTACTGATAGCCTGGCAGATAGGCTACACACTGTATAAAGCCGCTGTTAACGAATTTACACAGAAGCTTTGCGAATTCATACAGTGTTATTTTATTTGTCGTTGTTGTTTAATTCTTCCACGAAAACAAAAATATCCTCTTCATCTCTTAAATATTATCGAAGTATATACATGATAAAAGGATAACAAATAAACAAAGTACAAGTTATTGTATGTGATCAACGATCAATTTTGTCTATACATGTAAAGACAAAATTTACCTTTGATAATTCACAATCACTTGTACATCTATACCAGTTCGGAGACATTTCAGCGCACCATTACATGTACAGGTACTTTTTTTTCATGAAAGTACGAAACAAAAACTTAAGCCAATTAGAATACAGGATTTTATAAGAGTGTACGAGTACCTGCCGTATATCGCAACAGGTATTAAGATTAACGTAATCCATTTAAAGCCATGGTCATTGTTCGACATGTTTGTAGAAAATCCGGAACCGGAGACCAATTGTTTGTAACTTTTAAGGGTATTGGCCTAACCAATTCCCAAACAATCTCGTTTTCACGATCCTTACGGAGGTAAAAGCTGTAGAACGTGTTATGGAAAATTAACATTTTTCTTGAAAAGAGCAAATACTCTATTTTCTACAATGTTTTTCTATCCCAAACGGCAACTATTCTTAGAAATTCCATTACCTAAAATTGTCGTCTGGAACTTTTCTTGACCCGTTCCACACAATGACGGTTTTTGACGCCCATCATGACAAATGCTTGTAAAAAATAGTGGAAAGGGAAGAAATTGCTTATGACGATTTATGTCTTCATTATCCACAATGTTTTCTAACCAACTAGTCAAAGATTTTTTAAATTTTACCAACAATTAATTGTCGTCTGCAACACGCTTCAATTTGAACCAGTCTAAAGTTTTGTCGTTTGGTTGAGGGTTTTAAGAAAATGGCGACCCATGTCTACCCGAAAGTTCTATTTTAGGGGCGATCGAGGGAACAATAAAAAGAATGGGCGAAAGGATGAGAACTCTAGCTATTATAAATAGAATCAAATATTTTTCTGCTTATCGTTTGTCCGTTTTTTTCGAAGCAAATAAATATGACAAACACAAAAAAGTACGCCATATTGGGTTGTTTATAGGTTGCTTGGTCCAACAATGTTGAAAGTGTCTAATACGAAGAGGTTACACAAAGCCACAGAAATAAAGTATTTCTTAAGCCAGCGACATGTACAATAATAAATAGAATCCACTAGAAGATTGTTTACAAAAATGTGTTTTTTGTATTACCAGTTGACAAAATTTTAGTCTGGTCAAAATTCAAAGACGTTCCAGATTACAAATTTTAGTTGATGAAATTTTGGATTTCCTTTTTACTTTTGGGGGAAGAGAACTTTGTGGGAAATTTGTGGAAAAATGAAGAATTTGCTTTTACAAGCACTTTCTACAATTGCCACAATGTTTCCAAAACGGGGGGGGGGGCGTCATTATGTGCGAATGGGTTTAGTTAAAACGGAAGAGTAAAATTAAGATTTTTCACCCTACCCCCCCCCTTTAAAACGACACGGCAATCTACTAATGTATAAGTAACACCTTAGGTCATGTAATACATTGGGAAATGAATAATCAATTTACCCATTGATCTACTTTGATAAAGGTCAGGTAACTGACCGGTCAGTGCTAACATGGAACTTGAGGGAATTATGTTTAAATGTCGAATTTACGACCAATTTAAATTTGAAATTTTAACCCTGAATGATTAGGAGTGAATAGCGTTTTGCTCTGTCATGTTTGTCATCTTGTGAGATTTATTCCACATTCGAGCCAATTAACCCATTCCCACAAAATCCCTCCTTTTTACGCCCATCAAAAGAAAAGGCTTTGGAAAACATGGTGGAAAATGAAGAAATTGCTTGTATCAAGCAATTTCTTCATTCTTCACGGTGTTTTCTATCCCAAAGGACGAAAAAATTTAAAATTCCATCAACTTTAAATTGTCGTCTGCAGCTTCGTTCAATTTGGACCGATCTAAAATTCCACTGTGTTGGAAGGGGTTAAATCGTTTTCGTTTGCAGTAAAACAGTATTATAAAAGTGGTCACTGAAGAGAATCGTCGCTTAATAAATTTTTGTGCAATGGTTATGTTCGATCGATTTTCCTGCATGCATAGATAAGTGCGGATTTATCACCCAAATCATATGTTGTTCGAATATATTAGAATCTTCTCGTTGAGACGATTCTAATGAGATCAAATAACATGGGATTTATATACGGTGTAATTTTAGCAACTCCTCTAAAGCTTATGCTTTTAGAGAAGTGAAATTAGATTGTGGTCACTAAATGATGTTGATTTAAGTAATCTTTCGTGCTTAGCCCGGAATTATTTCGGTTTTGGCAGGAGGTATAGAAAAAGATCAGCCTGTACATAAGTGAAGTCTGATCTTAGTCTATATCTCCTATTCGTACTTTCCCTTCCAGAGTTGTTTTTGAAATTGATTTTCAAAACAAATATTAATGAATGAACAATAAGTGCTACAAGCGCTTTCAGTCATTTGATTTTCACACAGTCTGGAAAGGGTTATACAGTATGACAAGGGTTAAGTAATCTTTCAGTGACCACTGCCGGTGTGATAAGGTCATGTCCTGAACGATAGGGTCAGCCCAAGGTTACCCTTATCTATAAGATATTTAATTAAACTGGTCAGATCAATCTAAATCAATCGTCCCTTTTCATGACCGGATAATCCATTACCAAACAATCCCGCATTTTTACGCGCAGAAGAAATATGGCGATGGAAAACATTGCGAGAAAAGAAGAAATTGCTTTTAAAAAGCAATTTCTTCTTTTCTCACAACGTTTCTACCCCATATTGTCCTTATTTTTCAACTTAAACCAACTTTGTTTTGCAGCCGGTCTCAATTTGGACCAGTCTAAATTTCTGTCAATTTCGAAGGTATAATAAGTTTCCCCGGCAAATCCCCAATGACTTTGACTTTACACTGTCGGATTGTACGGCCGCTCGAATGGGAGCTATTGAAATACTACCAGATAAGGAAGAATAATACTGTCGGAAACGAGAGAAAACTTCATTTTCACTTGCATTACTTCTAATTTGAATAGGAGTCAAAATTTTCTTAAAAAATGAGGCAATTAAATAAATAAACCTCAACTGCAGAATTATCACACCAAGTGAAAAACTTGGAATAAGTTCCATTTTGTGAACTTTATGCTGAGTTGGCAGGTTTCGAAAAGTCGAGATAAAAACTGAAAATACAGGTAATGGTTTCCCGGGTTGAATTAACGATCCCTGGCAGAATATCAGACCTGGTTTCATTTTATGTAATCACTAATTGATCCTCATATCCAACATTTGTCACCCATCAGACAGAAAACCAACAGTTTCAAATAGACGAATCGCCGCTTTTCTTCAAATTTTCTATAGCTCTATCATATCACACCCGTTTTGGGCAACCGAGTTTCTCTCCAACATGTTGGCCTATATGAAACAATTTCGGATATAAAGACATCCAAAATGTCATAAGTAAAGCTTAGTAGTCCCTACCGACAAAGCCGTATGTCCGTTTGTCTGCCTTCCAGTACGTCAGTCCGGTAAATCAGCTTTCTGGTCTATTTTCGAAATACTGGCAGGTATGATATGCACGTCTGCAATTATTTGATACAGATCAAATTTTAGGTTCGTTCCGGTTCAATGGTTTTTGACCAAGATACGGATACTGGACTCGGAAAATTTATCAGAAATTTCAGTTTCTCGACTTGTTTTTAATAAACGCTGGCAGATATTTACCTGGTTTTGGGTGTTTGCGTCTGCAATCACGAGATACTGACCAAATTTGAGTTTCAACGAAGATACGCACGCTGGACATAAAGAATTCTTCAAAATTTCCAATTTTCCCGCCTTTGTCCTAAAATGCGACTGGCAGATAACGACCCGTCATTCGGTATATGACTTCTCAAAAGTAAGTTAAAGATGAAGACTGACTTTGGTCCTGCCCATTGCTTTTTACCGAAGAAACAGATGCTGAGTTTAGATCATTTTTCTGATTGCCCGGATTTCGGCAACGAAAATAAAATATTAATATTTTTAAAAGATACTATATTTTAAACTGATAGGAGACTATAGGTATTGTTTTGCAATACTAACGAATGCTTGTTCAAGTTGTATTAACGATATTTAGATCGCCCGTCTACGATTACACATGATCCCGTGCGTGACATTTATAACCATAACACATGTACGCAAAGTAAAGACTTTGATCAGCCTGTGCATCCGCACAGTCTGATCAATGTCTCCACTATCCGCTCTGTATATAGATACTGACTCAGAGCGTGTTTTTTTCAGACGATTTGCGAAAAATCATAATACCCAGAGAGGCTGTCCAGGTTTATCCTTGTCTGCACTTCACACACAGGTGGAACGGTCGGAAATAACTCGCATTGGTTCATTTTGATTTATCCTCAGTGACCGTTATAGTAAACCCAGGGTGAGGCAACCGCTAACACTCTAGAAATGTGCATATGTTACACTAAGTGACAAGTACAAAACTTCTTTGTGGAAAATGTTTCAAATTTCGTATTAATCGTGAGAAATACCATAATAACTACATGTATACTACATTCATGAAAAATATATTTTGGTGAAATGCTTGTTACAAGCAATAAGTTCCGAAAACATTTCCCTAACAACAGCTTTTGAGTTTTGTTTGTTTGTTTGTGTGTGTGTTTTTGCATTAGATCTAGACAGTGATTTCTGACCCATCCTTCAACACATGTACTTTTTATCAAGGAAGAGATCTCCATGCACCCAGCGGATTAAAAGCAACTGGCGGATTCAGATTGTCATCAAAAGACGACTGACCTATCAAATAATTTCTACTAGACCGGATGTGACCTCAGACATGTATGTCAAGAGTTTTCGTGAGTATGGCAATTCAAACGCTGTAACTCCAATTTAATAAAGTTATATTTACGACGTTTAGGTTCCCAAACCAAAGTGCTTTTTGTCCCTGGCAATATACTTTGCAAACTAACATCGTTTTGTTTCTCAGCCCAACAACCTTGTAGTTGGTTATTATTGTGCATGAAATGGGACAAAAGTCTACTTTAGGTAGTACACGCTAAAACAAACGCGTGCGCGCGTAAATAATACAGGTGCACTCATAACATTTAGGCGTGCGCGCATTATTAATGGGTGTTCAATGGTTTAAAATGTGCGCGTATGCCTAAATTACAAGTGCACGCACAATATGAAGGTGTTTACTTTTTACGCGTGCAAGCTCATATTTTGAAAGAGCACGCGTTAAATAACGCGTGCACTTTCAAAATATAAGCGCGCACGCTTAAATTGAACGGGTAATCTGTATCATTTACGCGCGCAGGCATTCTTTATGCTAAGATGACTGAATGGGTACTTTTGACTCAAACGGTGCACCATAGGTTATTTGGCGTTGCCGGCGACCCCCCTATTATCCAATAGACCCTTCCTCTCAAAATTGAACAAAACTAAACATTTACACATAAAATGACACAGACGCCGTCTATACAGCGAAACACACGAACCCTGGTTAAAGCCACAGCCATATTTGAGGGCCAAATGTTGTCTAGCACAACAATTACGTTTTTGCTATCAGCAAGACATTTTACTGCATGGCTAGGTATTTTCTAGCACACTTAATGGGAAACCTTGCTTTATTCACTGAATGGCTGTTTCATAGCACACTATTTATAAAAGCCATTTTACTGTATCGCTTAAAATTGATCGTTTACATTGTCTTTTCATATTCACACACTATTTCTGAATTATGGAATTTGCAAACTAAAATAAAGAAACAAACATACAAAACAAAACAAAATCGTTGCTTCACATAAATGTCAGCCCATGTTGGAGTTCAAAGTTCACTTCCGATCCAAATGATTAATTCAAAAGATCCATTGGTTGTTTGAATTCTTGTGGCGATCCGTCAGTTTCCACGCGTAAACTATTATGGACAATGAAGTAAATGCTTGTGACATGCAAGTCTTTCCTTGTCAATACTATTCTCTATCTAGATGGTAACGATTTTTTTTAAAAAAATTCCATCAACTTGAAATTGTCCTCCTAAACAACCCTCTATTTGGACCAGACTTAAAGTCAACCTTTCAGATATTTGAAATAACGTAAGTAAGCTGATTTTGTCATGAAAGAGGCTGTTCAAAACTTTCAGGTAAGAAAGAAATGAGTCAGTATATATTTTGCGTTAAAAGAAGCCAAAGACCAACCCGAATGAGATCGGAATTCATCGAGTAGTTACGCTGTCTTTCTTATTACGTCATACTCTTTCGTCAGCAATTTTCACCCGAAGCCTAATTGCATCACCCGGTTAATTCTGATGTTTAAAAATTGAATTGTAATTGATAGCGAATTTAGTAGATTCAACGCGAAGAAAAATCATTTATAGTGAACGTGACGTTGAAAAAATAGAATTTTCCTATATTGAATTTTCATGAAAATTTGTTAAACAAATAACCAGATGAAAAAAAAATAATAATAATAATAATTGACTGCTCCTAATTGAAAGGAGTAGCATATGATAATTCAAAATTTATGGAATTTTAAATTTTATCGACTCTTTTGGTTGAAACATTGTTAGAAGCAATTCTTCAATTTACCCAATATTAACCTATTTTTTTTATTTCTATATTTTTTTCCCCGAGGAGTGTCAGAAAGCGTCATTGTGTGGGAATGGGTTAAAATGATGGGTTTTAGTGACATATTCATAAATGTACCCATATATAATTTCTTTTGTCCTTTTCCGACAAGTTTTTCTTTAAATATTTGTATCCTTGGATCGCAATGACAAAATAACACGAGAAAAAAGGTTATACGAACTAAGTTCGTCATTACTACCTGTAAAAGATTACGTTTTCATCCTCTCGTCTGGCATTAATTTCAGAAAGTGCACTGCTCTTACAGATTTATTATTTGTTTGTATTTCTTTGTATGCATTCTGTCTGAAAATTTTATGTATCTCAGTAATTCTCTTTATGTGTTTGAGATTTTTAACTTTTTGCATCTTTCGCCATAAATTCCCGCATAATGACGTCTAGAGGTTTTACGAATCCAAAGAAAAATTGTCTGGAAAGAATAATGACAATAACTGTATTTAACCCATTCCCATTTAGTGACGCTTTCAGACGCCCCGAGGAGAAAAACTTTGGAAAACATTGTGGCAAATAAAGAAATTGCTTGTTACAAGCAATTTCTTTTTTTCCACAATGTTTCCTACCCAGACAGTTGAAAAAATCCAAAATTTAATTAACTCCAAATTGTTGTCTGCAACTTCTTTCAATTTGGGCAAGTCTAAAATTCAGCCTTCTGGCAATTAGTGAACAAGAAAATGTTTTTGGTTTTTTTTACTTAAGAAATGAAGAGAATAGTTTCGTTTTCATTGAGGTAGGAACCTTATTCTTAATCACCATGTATGAATGCGCGAGGCGGATACATACATTCGTTAACAAACCTCAATGAAACACACAAAAAATGTTCTCTTCATTTCTTATGACGTAATGTCTTCTAGCAATAACAAAGTTAAAAATTTACTAATATCAAAAAAGTAGTTGTGTGCCCATTTTTTCATCGAAGTATGAAAAAAAAATCCAGCTAATAAAAAAATCGAATCTTGATAGTCGAAAATGAAATTAAATTATTACTATGTAATATTTTTTCAGTTCACACTGACTAATATGAACCTTATAGTATGCAACATCTTTTGGCTTAAATCAGTACATACAAAGGCATAATAAATATTCGAGCTAGAAATAAGTCAAACATTTTCCCTATGAAAAAGATAAGCCTTAACAACCTAGAATTGACGGACCGCGACTATAAATTATAGAATCAATCAACCAATCAAATCAATCATTTAGACCGGAAGTGAACTTTCAACTCCAACATTGACCGACATATATGTGAAGCATTTTTGTTGCTTAGCGTTATTTCACAAAATTTTGTGGCAAGTGATATATAACAAAACTGTTAAATGGTTGGTTGGCGACTTAACCCTTTCCTGTTTAATCCTTAGATTTACGTCCCTGTGTATCTATACTTCGGAAAATTTCTTCTATTTTCACAGTATTTCCTTCCCCACTGAATGATTATTTTTCAAATAAAATCGAACATAATTTGCGGTCTGCAAAACCTTTGAATTTGGACAGGTGTAAAATTTTGAAAAACAGGAAAGGGTTAAAAGTCGTAACAACAGCTCGAATAAGCTGTAGTTACGACGCTTAATTCGCCAAGCCAATATAAATGTTTCGCAAAAATGTCGGAAAATATTGGGGTTCAAAGTTCACTTCCGGTTTAAAATGAATAAATTGAGTGGTCGATTGATTTTTAATTGACAGTCGCGATTCGTTATTTGTGAGTCATTAAAAGGTGAAGAATTGATCGTCGCACGTAGGATTCGGACCCAAGAATACCAAAACTAATAGCCAAACCGACTCTAAACCTTGCAGGCGTGTGTGTATTTCCGTTTATTTATCGTCGATTCCGTA
Organism: Fragum fragum; assembly: GCA_946902895.1. Lineage (NCBI taxonomy): Eukaryota > Metazoa > Mollusca > Bivalvia > Cardiida > Cardiidae > Fragum > Fragum fragum. The sequence goes on from OX336374.1 coordinate 13,068,820, forward strand.
GAACATGCCCATATGAGCGACGCCCCCAGAAGACGGTTAGCTTTTACGTGGGAAAGTGCAAGAATACAGGACGAAACTGCTGAGAGCTCCGTCTGGTTCTTTAACGTGCTCGATGGATAGCACCGTAACACGGGGCTTCGGTTTCACGTCTCATATGAAAGACAATAGTTTGTTAGTTGATATGGTCAGCCAAGGGCTCGAACCCGTGAATTGGAGGTTTGAAATCAAGTGTCTACCAACTGAGCTATTTGAGCTGACATCCCAATTACAGGCGCGCGCGTGTGTGATTTCTAATTTATAATCGCTACCGTAGCACATGCTCATATGAGCGACGCCCCCAGAAGACGGTTATTTTTTAAGTGGGATATTTCAAGGATACAGGACGAAACTGCTGAGAGCTCCGCCTTGTTCTTTAATTTGCTCGGTGGATAGCATGTCTCATCCGAAAGACTATTAGTTTGTTTGTTGATATGGTCAGCCTAGGGCTCGAGCCCCTTACAAGCACCAACACAATAGCTTTATATACTCAACAATAACAGGTCAAAGAATGTGCCTTTTTGCGTGACAGACCATGATTTAGACAGTTACATAATTGGATATGTAAGCGCTCATGTATCAACAGGAAACTTTTTTTAGCTTGAACTTCCTCATCTCGGCATTGCTCCAACTAGCAGACGAACGATAATATTGTAAACAACATTAGCCTAGTAGCATATGACATTTTAATCTTTCCCTTTTTTTTCGAAATTTTAGACTTTTTCCAAATTAAAAGAGGTTGTAGACGTCAATGAAATTTGGGTAGAATTTGAAATTAAACCATTCAGTATGGTAGGAAATATTTTGGGAAGGGAGAAATCACAGTGACGTAAAATCACGGGTTTGTACAGGGAATATTTAACCGTGTAGCCTATGACATTTCGATAAAATGACAGCCGACGCAAGCAAAGCACGTGTTTGAACAATGCCAAAGAGTTTTTAACCCATTACAAGAAGGTTAAATTTTAGACTTGCCCAATTTGAATGAAGTTGCAGACGTACATTTAAAGTCTATGAAATTTTGAATTTTTCAACTTTCTGTGTAGAAAATATTGTGGAAAATGAATTTCTTCATTTTCCACAATGTTTTCTGAAGCCTTTTTCCTTGGGGGTGTTTAAATGCGTCACTGGGTAGGAATAGGTTAAGATAAACAAGTCTCAATACCCTCACAGACAAAACCAAAACAACAACCCTGTTTTGCGTATGCGAGATGCGTATAGCGTATGCGAGATGCGTGTAATTATGGCAACAGCGGGTAATACAAATATTTACATGTATTTACATACAAAATATTTTACAAATATCAACAAGCAATTTCTGCTCTAAACCCTACCCCAGCGAACTGATTATGCTCACTGAATGTATTAGATATTCATCTTAAGAATACTGGCCGTCCACGAAAAACCCCACTTTGGAGGAAACGTGTGTCCGCAACATGCACGACTCAAGAACCAGTGATTGGCATGAATCTCAGACTATTCCTAGAATATCTAGCGTGCGGACCTACGCCAATACTCCTTGGATTATTAAATCTATCATTTTGAAATGCAGTTATGTGTATATTCATTGAAGTATGATTCTCGTACTTTACGGAAATTGAATTTGAATGTAACTACGATGTTGCCTGTTAGAAAGTCTCGCAAGAAGTGACCACGTATGGTGGCAGACTACGGTTTTTAGCAAAATACTCGAAGTGGCCATGGTCAAAAAACTAGATATTAGGAAAATTTGAGATTTATCTGCAGATTTGAAGATAAGGATTGATACTGGTGCCCTAAATGATTTTTAAACGTGAAATAAGGCCTATTAGCAAATGCGAAACTAAAAGGTCACGAACTTCCCACAGATTACTGGTACCCTGTGTTGCTTGTAATACAAGGTGGTGGGGTTGGGGATTTTGGCTTTTTTTGCGGGCGACTTTTGAAAGGCAGGAAGATGTGTTCAAATAGTGGAAAAAGTAGCTGGAATCGTGGTATTTTTCTACGTTTCCCCAGACTTTGAACTGATTTTGCTGTCCGGAAAGCATGTCAGTCAATGGCTATCGGCGCAAATCTGGCGTCTGCTACATTTTTATTTTATCATTAAACCACGTGATTTCCGCCATTTTGTGCAGGCATGACAAAATGCTACGAGCGATAGGTTTTGTGCCTTCTTACAGTATACACGAGATTTGTTGTGAGTTTTTAGTAGTTTAATAATGCATTTTGAACTTGAATATGTTTTTTCATTCGCAGGTTTGTGTTTGAAGGAAATATTCAAGCCAGAGTCTTGGTTGTTTGTCGACGCCCCAGGAATTGTGCTATAAACCGTATTCTGACGCCTTAAGGTAAAGCACTAAATTTTTTAACCTTTGAAATCTGGCTGAAACATGTTTCAGTCAGATATTTAAGCAATTTCGCGAAATTAAATGCTCTCTCAGACGCTTTGAATCCTATGATCTTCCAACAGAGGGAGTCTAAACAGGGGAGGTAATTAAAAAATGAAGAAAAGGCCGAAAAAAATGGATTTTCCGTGAAAAGTCTGTAAATGCAAATTTTGCCACAATTCATCCTCTTCAGGCTATTTTGAGTAGTTTTATGGTCAGATACAAATAATCATGTGTTTCTGAACCCATATTACAGAAATAATTTCAACATACGACATTAGACTAGTCCCGTATTTAGATCTGCTTTGGATCATGACCTCGCCGCCATGATATGTTGTGCTTCATTTGTTAAGTCTAGCTGGTGGTGGTACATCAAATGACCTTTAAGACAATCAAATATGTTGTACTATCAGCTGTAATATCGGGTTACATCTTTAAAGTGCAAGTGCTTGACTCAGAGATGCTAGAGCTGGTGCTTAAGAGTTCATTTAGGAAAGAGAAATCAAGTTGACAAATTTGAATTACCTTCCCTGGACTGTTCATTCATTCGGGCATTGATTTTTTGCCTTAGTATGATCAAGATAAGGGCTAATTTGACTTTAAATTTTCTGACCTAATGTTTTTCTAGCTGAGTGTGATGAAATATTGCAGTAGCTGATCCTAAGTTAAGCAAAAGAAGGGAATTTTGTTAGAATCAAAATAATTTGGGAAAGAATATGCAAAAAAAACCCCTGATTTCTGTGACTTGAATTTGCACTTTGACATGACAAATTCATGTAAAAAGTATTATATGATGTATAAACAATGTTAAGAAAGATTTATCAGATGGTTTAAAAGTTTTGGAGAGAAGCCAAATTTGAAGAAAGGACCTTTTGAGACAAACTGACTTGTTAAAAGATTTTTGCTCTAAAAAGGGGTAAAATATGCTATTTGATGTAAGGGTAAATTACAATAATTAAGATTCTTTAACACATTCAATTATGATGAAACTGGTGAAAGTCAATCAGACTTAGCCTAAAGTATTTGAATCTAGAGTAAACTAGAGTGGGCACGAAACTTTTTGGCTCTTTAAGGTGGCAGACTACGGTTTTTAGCAAAATACTCGAAGTGGCCATGGTCAAAAAACTAGATATTAGGAAAATTTGAGATTTATCTGCAGATTTGAAGATAAGGATTGATACTGGTGCCCTAAATGATTTTTAAACGTGAAATAAGGCCTATTAGCAAATGCGAAACTAAAAGGTCACGAACTTCCCACAGATTACTGGTACCCTGTGTTGCTTGTAATACAAGGTGGTGGGGTTGGGGATTTTGGCTTTTTTTGCGGGCGACTTTTGAAAGGCAGGAAGATGTGTTCAAATAGTGGAAAAAGTAGCTGGAATCGTGGTATTTTTCTACGTTTCCCCAGACTTTGAACTGATTTTGCTGTCCGGAAAGCATGTCAGTCAATGGCTATCGGCGCAAATCTGGCGTCTGCTACATTTTTATTTTATCATTAAACCACGTGATTTCCGCCATTTTGTGCAGGCATGACAAAATGCTACGAGCGATAGGTTTTGTGCCTTCTTACAGTATACACGAGATTTGTTGTGAGTTTTTAGTAGTTTAATAATGCATTTTGAACTTGAATATGTTTTTTCATTCGCAGGTTTGTGTTTGAAGGAAATATTCAAGCCAGAGTCTTGGTTGTTTGTCGACGCCCCAGGAATTGTGCTATAAACCGTATTCTGACGCCTATACACTATTCGTCTATAAATAGAACTCACTGACCAAACCAACGTAACCGGTTTTGGTCGCACTGATTGAGACAGCAATTCTCCGCTATACGGTGTAACGCGGAGAATTATATTTATCTAGTCTATGTGCTAAGGAAAACGATTAGACAGACATATCGACAGGTTACAGGTTACCTCCTGTGTAAATGCCAATCAAAATTGAAAAGACCAATCAGTTAACCCAGAAGCACAATATTGCCCTCCATCATTAGTGTTAAACATGTTCGGTTGTTGGCGAGTTAAACGTCGTAACTGCAGCTAACCTCAGCCCAAGTTATGACGTTTAGAATGCCTTTATTTACCGGACCATACCTTTTGCAAAGTAATTTCAGGCAAGTCGGCATTGCGTAGTTGACTGGGCTTAGGCAAGCAGGCATTGCGTAGCTGACTGGGCGTAGGCAAGCAGGCACTGCGTAGTTGGCTGGGCGTAGGCAAGCAGGCATTGCGTAGTTTACTGGGCGTAGGCAAGCAGGCACTGCGTAGCTGACTGGGTGTAGGCAAGCAGGCACTGCGTAGCTGACTGGACGTGACAAGTGATACGCCAAGAAAATTTCGACAACCATTTTTAGACGCCATAACTGCTGCTGGTATTTAAGAGGAACTAACTTGCTTGTGCAAAGATTATTTTATGAAATACAAGTAATACCCGTCGACTACCGATCAAAACATCGTATCTACAGCTTTAACACAACTGCACTAACGAGTTTTGACTCACCCATCCACGATACTGATTAGATAAAAGGATTTCTTAACATCGTAGCATTACCTTGAAGAGACTGTAGTTTCGATAATATTATTTTGAAGTCCACTAAAAAAACTGCAGACGAAAATTTCAAGTTGATTGAATTTTTAATTTTCTAGTTTTTTGGATGGAAAAGATGGTGAAAAAAGAAGAAATTGCTTGATACAAGCAATTTCTTGATTTTCCATTATATTTTCAAAACCTTTTTTCTTGATGGGCGAAAAATGGAGAGATTGTGTGGGAATGAGTTAAAAGGTACAAGCAGGTGATGTAGACAAAGATCAGATTGCACTTATTTTCAGGCTTATCTTTGTCTCCACCTCCTGCTAAAACAGGAATATTCCAGGGAGCATGTTCCATTTCAAAATTTCTCCTTCGTGCTGTTTTCTACCTTGAGAGACAGGAATATTTAAAATTCTATCTGCTTAGAACTATCATCTGCAACTGAAAATTTGGACCGGTCAAAAATAGTGAGGTCTGGTAATGGATTAAGTCATGCGTTTATTGACAGAATTTCAAAATAAACAAGCGAAGTCCTGAAAAAGGGACTGTTTCCGAAAGGTATCGTTTACAGGACAAGTAATTAAAACGTATGGTTGTTTGTTTTGTAATAATACTTAGAATGTCAATTTAGATCCGCATGGGAAATACAGTATTGATTAATAATGTTCAAACCATTACCAGACGACAAAATTTTAGACCGGTCCGAATTCAAAGCAGTTACAGACAACAGTGTTCAGTGGATTTTTTTTCTTGTTTTTGTTGTTGTTTTTGTTTCTCAAAAATGTCTTTTGGGGGAATAAAACCCTTGGCCGTTCAATCCCTATAGATTTTACGCCTTGGGGTTTTATAATTGAGAAAACATTGTAAAAAAGAGGCGATACTATGAGATTTCAGTAACATAGAGTTGACATACTAATCTAATCCGTTACAGCAAAATTTTAGACTTGTCCAAATTCAAAGGAATTTTCTGACGACAATTTTAAGCTAGTGAAATTTTGAATCTTTTTTTAATTAGAAAAAAATGGCTTGAAAACATCGTGGATAATGAATGAAACTGCTTGTAACAAGCAACTTCTTCATTTTCCACGAGGTTTCCAATAGCTTTATTTCTGGGGGTGGGTGCGGTCTCAAAGCGTCATTGCGTGGGAATGGATTAAGGGTACTCGTATTAAATAGACGGTTTTTTCTAGATTGGTTGCTAAAATAATGTAACATTAGTTTATCCAAGCTGTGCAAAAAATCCGTCCTTGAACAAAAACTGTATACCTCTCAAGCAATAACAAACATGACATGCATTTTCTCAGATTAAGACAATTCATGATGCAGCAGTTTTCGGTCACGGGTGCGAAAAATGGAACGCATGCATTTCAGAAAGATGTGTAAAAAAGGAGCGTTTCTGCGCTGATGTGGAAATTGACCAATAGCTGGTCCCCCATTGACTCATTTGGCCCCGCCCATTGACTCCAACAGGAAAATTCCGCTTCGATTTTTAACGGCGTTATTTTACAAAATTTATGGCCAATAGCATGCAACAAAAAAGTAGAATAATTGATTGGTGATCTAAACGTCGCAACTAAAGCTGTAGATACGACGTTTAGGTGGCCAAACCAACAAAAATGGGGTTAAAAAACGGCGCACAATGTCGGAGTTCAAACTTCGCTCCTAGTCTAAATGAATGATTTGATTGGTCTTTTGACTCCTTGATTGACAATCACAATTGTTCAATTCAATTGCAGGTGAAATCTAGTTTTGAAAATTAACTCTATGATATTTTTCTAAATTCTGAGTTCATTAGAAGTCAATTAAGTTAAATGAATGATCATACGAAGAGTATCTAGGTGAAAAATTTTAGTGTTACTAGTTCTTCGAGAAAATACTGCGTTCTAAAATGGCTGCTGTTGATTAGGTTTTAAATCTTTCCCACACAAAGACGCTTTTTGACGCCCCTAAAGGAAAAATGTGAAATGTTGTGAAAAAATCTTAATTTCATAAACATTAAATTGTTGTCTGCAACTCCTTTCAATTTGGACTAGTCTAAAGTTTTGTCGTCTGGTAATTGGCTCAGTGGCATCAGTTTGATTTAAAAAGTAATTGATAATTCCGAATCTTGCATGTCATAACAGCGTAAAGTTTCAACGAAAGTATCGGTAGTGTGGAAATTTAGTGTAACTGCAGCAAATTGAAGTTCACAGCAATCAAGTGTTTTTGCCGGTTTTGAGGATTACTTGAGTAATTTGTAAGAAAAGAGTCCAGCCTTGGATAAGTTATAGTTCAACAGCAAGTAAACAGGAACGGCAATAAGTGTGA